>NC_061170.1:10549943-10552443 GCF_022113875.1 Hydra vulgaris
GGGGATAAGGTTAAAACACGAACTTGGGGACCCATTTTGACAAAAATTTAACTGACGTCATTATTACAGGTCTTCTCAGGATACGCGTGCGGTCGCACGCATTGAATGACCACGCATATATATTTTTTTGTTGATAACATGGCCACGATTTTTTTTTGCATATATTAAAAATGACGCATTTTAAAACCGCGCTGAAAAATCAAACTAATTAATAATTAGTTATGAGAAAATAAAAACCTAACAATAATGCACATATATATTTTTAGTTAATGACAAAATAGAAAGATAAAAATAATATATAAATATATATATATACAAGGTCATCGCGATAGGGGGGGTGTGGGGGGAAATTTATACCCCTTATAAATAAATATGAAGTCGGTAAATTTGACCCTTAGTCGGCAAATTTGACCCTTTTTGACTAGTTAGTCGGCAAATGTAGACCCTGTAGATAGGTTAGTCGGTAAATTTAGACAGTCAGTCAGCAAATATCGTCATAGCAGTCGGCAAATTTTTAAAAACGAGGACCTTTTTTTTTTTTTTTTAGTTGGCAAAAGTTGTAATGGCACCCCACTCCCACCCCACACATGACACCTACTCGCGCCGGCCCTGTATATATATTTTTTTATTTGTTTTCATGTATTTAATAAAATTCTGGCGATTTTTTGTTAAGTTTTTGTTTGCTAAATGAATTACGTCTTTAAGTAATTTATATTTCTTCCTGTTGGCTTGACAAACTTTTTATTTAAGGAGAATTATAAAAAAAAACTTTTTTTTATATTGAAATAATTTATTTTATTTTTGTTTTTTTTTTGTTTGTTTATTTACTATTATTTTGGTTGACATATAGATGTTTATAAAAGATTTAAATGTGAATACTTAGCAGCATTTTAAAAATTCAATCTTATAAAAATAAAGCAATACGCATAAACGTAAGAAGTGCAAGTCAAAACTTCGACAAACCAATAAAGATGAAAACTAAAATATTTTTCTGACGCTGCTCTTGGTCTTGCGAAAAAACTGTTTTCGGTTTGATAACTTTCATGAATTTTATTAAAAATCACTCAGGAAGAGTGCCACCAATTTTTAAAAAATTTCTTTGTTAATTATTTTTAATGAATGAGTTCAATACTTATGCAATTCTTTTGTTACATTACCTAAGCCTTAATAATAAATTTAAAAAATCATGATAACTGCTCAATAATGTAATTGATGTAACTTAAGTAAAAAAATACAGTATCAAAAAAACAAGTTTATTTAAAAAAAGTTTTTATAAAAATATTAAATTGGTATAGAATTCTCTGCATTTTGTGAAAGTTTCTAATACAAACTGCTTTACTGATTTGCAGAAATGAGACCTATAAGTTGAATCAGTTTTTTTACCTTGTTTTCTGTGTAACATAAGTGCAAGTGGCATTTTCAGTAATAAGTTTGCTCTCTTTTGGGAAAACTCAAAACTTTTAAGCTTATTTTATTTATTAGACTAAAAGCCAGGGCCAGCGCGAGTAGGTATCATGTGGGGGGGGGGGGTGCAATTACAACTTTTGCCGACAAAAAAAAAAAAAAGGTCCTCGTTTTCCAAAATTTGCCATCTGCCATGACGACATTTATCGACTGTATAACCTATATCGAAAGGGTCGACATTTGCCGACTAACTAGTCTAAAAGGGTACAATTTGCCGACTAAGAGTCCAATTTGCTGACTAAAAATCATTGATGTAGGGGGGTGTCGCACCGCACCCCCTATCACGCCGGCCTTACTAACAGCTTTCATTTAAAAGTTTAAATAAGCAAATATTTGATAAAGTTGTTGCGCGTGTAACATAAGTTAAAAATGGAATTACCCATTTATGTTATTTTAATGTTTTTTATTTTCTCATTAATAACTATAATAATGAATTATTAACAATAATAAAAAAAAGATGAGCAATTAATTTGTTTTTTTCAACGCGTTTTTAAAATGCATCATTTTTAATAAATGCAAAAAAATCATGGCCATGTTATCAACAAAAAAATATATACGTGGTCATTCAAGGCGTGCGACCGCACGCATCTCCTGAGAAGGCCTGTTATTATATTATTTAATTGGTTTTTATATTTGACGCTTTTTAATGTCTTCTTTTTAAACGATTTGTTTTATGTTATTTTGTAACATTTTATTATTACCTGATGATGCTGACCACAATAGGTCAGCGAAATATCATTAATATATTTTTACATCAAAATATATTTAAAAATAGTTATATGCTGCCTTTTTATTAAAATCAATTTACATATTTTATATATATATCAGGCCTTGTTTCAAAGCGTTACGCCTAGAGCGATTTACATACGCCTTAAGCGATTTTTACGAACGCGTAGAGCTGTTTTGGTTAACCTACTTTTTATCATTTTTTAACTTTTAAATTAGCGGTAACATAAAAGAGGTAATTAATTTTTTAAAATATTTATTAGAAATAAGAAGTTAGGTTAAAAATAATTGAAGTTCATCAGGATATATC
>NC_061170.1:10557443-10639943 GCF_022113875.1 Hydra vulgaris
AATTTTTTATAAAATAGTTTAGCGCATTTCTGCAAATAACTAAATAGTCTTTAGATTTTACCTAAAACCAGTCAATGAATGTAGACTCATTAATAAGCTAAAAAAATATAAAGTAATGAAAATAATTTTGGTGTTTTCGCTTCTCTAGAAATAATGCTACTTTTTATAATTATCTAAATATTGATTTTTTTAGGCTATCATTCAATGAGTCTACATACATTAGGTCTATATACAAAACTGATTTTATTATTATATTGAGTGATATATTGCTATATCACTCAATTCAATAAATTACATAAATTGTAAAATTTAGATTTAAAAAATGTATATTTTAAACATATCATTAATAAGGGGATAATTCTTTTTTACATTTATTATAGTTAAGCTTATTAGCTTATTAGTAATAAGCTAAAGTTATTAACTATAATAATTGTATATATATATATATATATATATATATATATATATATATATATATATATATATATATATATATATATATATATATATATATATATATATATATATATATATATATATATATATATATATATATATATATATATATATACACTAATAACTAATTATTAAACAAATGGAATATAACTTTTAAATCAATATAAATTTAAATCAATATAGTTCCATTTTAAGTCACACTAAATTAGTGTATACTATAATTCAGAGAGTTAATGAAGAACTTTCATTAACATTAAAAAAATTCATGTGTATATTAAATAGATTGATAATTTTGAAAATTACGAAATTACTATTTATCGAATTTATTCGATTCGGGAACGGTTTTTTCGTAATATTTAAAAACTTCACCGCCTCTGCTTACTTAGACCATCGCGGTGGTCTAAGTATGAAAGTCAACACACAATCTACGGATGGTAATTAACCACGATGTCAGTTAACCCACGATGTCCAAGATGTCCACGAACCACGATGTCCACGAACCATAAAAGTGATCCGTAGGCTAATTAATGTTGATAATAGAAAAAATGCTTAGTTGTTATTTATATGATTATTCAACATGATCACCTTAATAATTTTTTATGCAGGCAACAATAAGATGAGTCTAGACAAAATTTTGATGCGGCGAAATCGTAAGCGTTTTTTAATTTAGTCCGCTATTAAATTACTTTAGTTCTAACAAAAGCAAAAGAAAAAATTTTCTGCCCTTCTTTCATGTTGAATTTTGTTATATTTCTCTTGAATGACAATTGGCGACAACTTTTTGGAACCTTTGGTTCTATGGTGCTATTATTCCTTATTCCTCATTATTGTTATATCCTTATTCTAAGATTCAAATGTATTTTAAAGTTGTTTATTTAAGTTGTTTCTAAAAAACAAAGTGAAAGTTAAAGTTACTCTGAAGTTATTTGTATTTTCTTCAATAAAGTATTTTCTTTTTCCAAGAAAATACGATTTCCATTTTTCAGATTCGTATTTTCTATTTCAAAGAAAATACGAATCTGAAAAATCGCCTCTGATTTGATATATAGGAGGTACTTTATTATATTAAAGATGATCTTCAAAAGATTTGCAAAACTTTTTTGTGCGACAATTGTCGCACAAAACTGAAGCAATTTAATGAAATTACCTGCAGAATAATTGAATAACACAAAGACGAAATTTTAGATCATCTCGATAAACTTATAAAAAAAATTCGAGCGCTCACAGAGTTTAATTGTTTCGATAATTAGTAACAAAAATGTTTAGTTTTCAGATAACTTTGAGTTATTTCTTACGAAGTAATATCGGTTGAATGTGTTTTTGAAAATCAAAACAATGAAAGTTTTGATTTTCAAAAACTAAAGAAACAAAACTTTATTAGTTTTAATATGTAATCCTTTGTTTATGCAAACAACTTTATCATTGATTTTCCAAAAGACATGTTTTTTAAAATGCTCAGAAGCGTTGTTCCAGTATTTGAATGGTTTACTAAACAACCTTTCTACTATAGTACATTGTGAAAGATAATTGTACACAAAGATGGTTCGACGCCAGCTCCAGCCCAAAAAACGACATAGGTACGGAAGGAGGCGTGAACTTCCTGTTAAATGCTCTCCCACGGTGTTCTGTGATAAGACGGTAAGGATTTCTGAGAGCACCTAAGATAACTACAAAAAAAAAAAAAAAAAAAAAAAGATAATTAAGTAACCCCGGGGCTACTTGAGCCCCGGGGTTACTTAAACCCATAAAAAAAATTGAATGTTTTTTTTTTTTTTAATTGAATTATTTGATGAGAAAATAAATTAATTAATTATACACTTACTCAAATCAAGTAACATAAAAAAAGACTTTATTTTTTTTTAAGAAATGATCAAAAATATATTTTTTCGAAGGAAACAACATTAATGATAAATATTTCGTGTAAAACTTTCATCTGTTCAGACATAGCCAAAAAAAAATTATTTAACAACATTTCTTAAAGAAGTATCAGTTGCTGCAAAATGTAGCAATTATAGTCTTTTATTTTTAGTATTTTAGAAAAAAAAATTGTATTTATGTTTAAAGTGAAAAATTGGGGCTACTTGAATCCAAATGTCATTGTACCAGCTTATGTTTGAAAATGATTAAGCTTGTTTTTCATTAACATTTAACTCTAATTGTAATAATAAATTTAAAAGAAATTGATATATCTCTTGTATTATCTATGTTTTTAACATTTGTTAGGTCATAAAATGTATACCTAAATTATGGTGATGATTGGTTAAAGCTTTTGCTAAACTCTTTTTTGTGTATACAATGTACTATCATAACTGGTTCTTCCAAAATGGTTCGCAAATATAAAGAAAAATTGAATCTAAAGTGTACAAAAGACTACACAGATCATAACTTAGAGTAAGCCTGTATTAATATTAAACATGGAGCTGTAAATCAACAATTTGCTGAAGAACAATTTAGAATTAGTCATTCCAGCATTAGGAGAGCTCTTCGAAGATGACGTCTTACAATCACAAAGAAAACTGCAGGGCATTCAGTTGTCTTCACGTCTGAAGAAGTCATTCTGTGATCATTTGAATAAGCTATTACCTTTTTACCCACTGACCTCATTTGATTTTCAAATTATTGTGAAGTCCTATCTGAATCATTTGGAAGGGTGATGTTTGATGTTTCAATGAGAACCTCTCAGGTGTTGAATGAGTAAAAGCCTCCTAAAAAAAAGGAGTAAAATATACGGAAAAAATTATCAACAGTTCCAAATCGACAATTTCGTTTATGTACTGTGACAATACAGATTATCAAGTCCTTTAGACTACATATGTGGTCTACAAGGCCGAGTCACTTTTAAACACACGGAAGGTGGCCCACCTGGCACAAAATATAATTGTTCCAAAAGTGGGTGGTTCGAGAGTAAATCATTTAAAGATTGGTTTGTTAGTTTGCCACTGCCAAGGCTAAAAAGACAATCTGGGCAAATAGTTGTCATAAGCGATAATCTCAGAAGTCACATTAATGTTAATATTTTAAAACTTTGTGAAGGCAATGATGTTCGCTTTACCACCTATGGTGCATAAGAACATGTTCAAAGACCTTTCAACACATCTCCAGAAATATTTGTTTAACATCAGAAAACTTTTCCTTATTCCAAAAATGTAAAAAACAATTCTTTTCAGCGAAGGCCTGGAGAGAAATCATGTATTTTAGGCGAGTGCTTTGTATTGTTGCAATTTTGTATTGTTGAGTATTGTTGCGAGTGCTTTGTATTGTTGCAATTTTGTATTGTTGCGAGTGCTTTGTATTGTTGCAATTTTGTATTGTTGCGAGTGCTTTGTATTGTTGCAATTTTGTTCAACATAGATAACTAAAAGGCATGTGGCGTACTAAAATTTCTAGTTTGTTGATACTAGTATCAAATGAGGATGATTTGCAAAAGTTTAGGTAGTTGGTGCTAATTCAACCCCGTCCCGACCCCTAATTGCCTCTTTCCTAAAAATACATCTCCTAAAATCATGAAAATTTTTAAGGTTCTATCATAAATAAAATCAAAATTTATCGACTTATTTCAAATTTCATCAAATCTCCTTTTGTTTAATTTATGTTATTTCTCCGTTAAATATACAACAAACTCCAAACATAAACCTAAAACTAATACATTAAGTTTTAAATAAAAAACTTCCCTATAAAGTTTATGGAGTAGTTTTGATATTAGCTGAGCTACCTGTTATTGAATCGTGTTTAGCTAATGATATATGGTGCTTACGACTATCAGCTTTTCTTCCAATCTATCACATGCCTACTTTAATTAAATCCTCTTTTCTAAATCATACTTTAATTAAATCCTCTGATTAAATTTTTTATTTTTTTATTTTTTTTTATTTTAAGTTTATTTTTTGTTCTATAATATTACAAATTCGTAACCACATAATAAAGATTCGTTAACAGTGAATATATAAATAAAAACAAAATATTACAAAGTGGTTTTACAAAAATAATAAATTCACTCTAACACTGTAAAAAGAACGCGGAAAACTTGCAGAAGACCAAATGGTCTTATCATCAAGAACCGCTTTACATTGCCGTAAATATAAAAACATATTCATAAAATTTTTACATAAAATCATTAAGTTATAATGGTATTAAAATGTCAGATAACAAGTATACAAATATATTTTTACAAAAATCGTTTTCTAAAATCGCAATGTTGAAAATATGTTTATATTAAATAAAAAAGAAAATATTTATAAATAGATTTAAAAAAAATCACTAACTAAATTTTTATACTTTAAAATACTGTGCCTGTCAAACACTGATTTGGCTTTAAAGCTTCTGCAAAAAAATTAGTTGTTTGTTTAATTATGCATTAAAGAATCATAACAAATTGAAAGTAACCTGCAGTGAGCTTTAATAGGGTTGGCTAAAAAAAAATTTCTGTTCCATGTTATTTATATTACTATTTATATTTTGCATGTCATATATCATCATATCATATATCAAAAAATTATGTTAAACAATTGTTCATAGGAGGTTAAGGTAAAGCGGAATAGTATCGAAAATATATAACTGATCGAAAAAATGATTAGTATCGAAAAATAACAGACCGAAACTCATTTTAATGATTAAGATCAAAAATGTGATTTTCTGATTAATATCGAAAAGTTGTTATGTTGAAATTCACAAATGTGGAACAATATCGATCTTATTCCGTTATTATTGTTATATTAACAATATTAATATAACAATAAAAACGGAATAAGATCGAAAAATTATTTAACTGATTAACATTGAAAATGTGTTTTTCTGATTAACATCGAAAAGTTTTTATATTGAATTTCACACATGTGTAACAAAATCGAAAATAATAAAAAAGGAATAAGATCAAAAACTCATTTTAATGATTAACATCGAAAATGTGATTTTCTGATTAATGTCGAAAATAATAAAAACGAAATAAGATCAAAAACTCATTTTAATGATTAACATCGAAAACGTGATTTTCCGATTTATGTCAAAAACAATAAAAACAGTATAAGATCGAAAACTCATTTTAATGATTAACATAAAAAATGTGAGTTCGATTTTATTCCATTTTTCACAGTTTCGATATAATTCCGAAAATTCCTGTTTCGATATTGTTCCTTTTTTCACAATTTCGATGTAATTCCGTTTTTTGAATTTTCGATACTATTCCTTTTTTCACAATTTCGATATTATTCCGATAAGGCCCTTTTCAATATTTTTCTCTTTTGAGCTGTTTCGAGATTATTTTGCTTTTCGGATTTTCGATACTATTCCTTTTTTAAAAATTTTGATATATTCTCTTTTTCGATACTATTCCGAAAAGTCCCTTTTCGATATTATTCTTTTTTTCACAATTTCAAGATAATTCTATTTTTCGGGTTTTCGATACAATTCCTTTTTTTACAACTTCGATGATGTTCTCTATTTCGATGTTAATATGTTGCTCAACTATGTGTACCTTCAAAGGAATTGTAGCCTATACATTTCTAAAGCCCGTAGAGAATTCCTATATATCTTTGACATAAGCAGAGTTTCTGATTTTCTAAAACAGCCATGGACCTTTTTTTTAAAACTTCTTAGTATCTTAATATAATTAACAGCTGGATCTCCAAGAATGGACTCCTGAAAAAACAGCTTAAAGCTGTCCATGTTTTTGAACAACTTGTTGCAACCTTTGCCTTCGAAATGATGCATCCTTTAGTAGAATACTCTGCGGATGTTTATCGCAGACAGATATCAGTTGACATTAACTGTCATTCACATTTGTTGATTTCAAACTTTTTTTTCAATGTCTTCATAAATTTTGTCTACAATATCTCACAGTAATGTAGACCGGAAATATTTAAAAGCGCTATAATTTTTTTCATTTTTTGTCCCCTGTTAATAAAGAAGGTTAAATAACATTTGAGTACGTTTTTGCATTTTTAATTTTGCACCATCTATCTATAGATCGTATCTATCTATAGATCGTATAATCTGCACAAAGATACTAAAAAATAATGACCAGCTTTTTAAAAGTTAGAAGATGAGGTCATGCAAAAGTGGACACAGGTGCTTTTATGTTGCAGTTTATTTCCAACCATTTGAAGCAAAACCTTTAGATCTTCAGATACTGAGTAATCGATCCCCACCACGTCCCTGGTAGTACCGCGCTCAACTCGTTTCTCTGCGCAGCGGCCTTGTTCGTCAAGGTTCGTGTTTCGGAGTTATAGAGTTGAGAGAGGGTTATAGCCACAAAATAAGTAGCCTCCTCGTTTGTAGTGGCCTTCTCGGCCTTGAGGAGGTGAAGTAAAATAAAAAAAAATAAAAAAATAAAAAAATCTATAGAAGAATATTCATTTTATCCAAAATTATCCGCAGATTATGGTATTTTTTGTTTAATAAAAGCAAAATTGCCAGTATTATAGTTTTGTGTACACTTAAACCTTTGAAATTTTAAAATGCATATCGGTCACACCTTCCTAATTTATTAGGAATTTTATTATTTTCTAACTCTGGTTTTAGGGTGGTTGGTAGAGTAACTTTAAGGAAACCCTTTCCTACATCTACACCTAATTTGATATCAACATCATTTGTTTCTTGATGAGAAACAAATTGCTCGGAGAAATAAATAAGGACATACCGTACAAACTTGGCAGAGCTGGCACTTTAAAACCTGGCAACCGATGGTTAGTAAACATAATAATAACTGTATTTATATAACACATAATAAGTTCTTATATTGGTATTTGTTTATATATTATATAAGTTAAGCCTATAGTGACAGGTTTAATAGTATAGGCTAGAGTATCTTATTTGATAAAATAACACTAAATAAGTTATTACCTTAAAAAGTAAACAAGTACTAATCGGTAGTTGTATAGGCCTAAAAAAATATATATGTATTACCTAGTTTTTAAAGCTGGCTAGAATATTAACTTTTTTTTTAAGTTATAAGCTTTTCATGGCAAGGCATCCCAATATAGTCACCTGGATGACAGAGTCTTTAGGTAAAAATCGGCGAAAAATTTCACAACAGTGTATCAAACAGTGGTTTTTTGACATTTGCAGCTATCTGTCGGATAATAATTGCATGGACATTCTATATGAGCCTGAATAGAACTTTTAAATCGATGAGTCAGAATTCGTTTTTTTTTTCCAATAAGGCCTAAAGTTTTTGCTGAAAAAAGGCTCAAAAAACGTCCCTTACGGCACCTCCTCAAAAGATACGGAAAGAATTACTATTTTAGGTAAGCAAAATGTATACAATATTACAATCTTTGCTAATGAATCATTACTAATTCTGTAGCGCTTTTATTACTTATAAATTTCAGAACTTTACATAAAATTGCAAAATGCTTCTCCATCATTTATTTTTGGTTAATTAGAACTCCTAGCTTGGCATGATAACATTTTCACTTTTCTTTGCAGCTAATGTTAGAGCAGATAGATCATTGCCACCACCACTTATAATATATCCTAATGTTTGTATTCAAATGAACGTTTATGCATCTGTACCTTTTACACTGCAGCCATTAGAAAATCTGAAAGCGGTTAAGTTAACAACGAGGTTTTATACAAGTATGGTGTCAAACGGTTAGGCGGTTAAGTTAACCACGAGGTTTTATACAAGTAAGGTGTCAACCATTGGTCAAAAACTTTGCAAAGGCAAAGTTTTTGACCAATGGTTGACACCTAAAAATATTTTAAAAAACCAATAATTTTGTAGGTAGATAAACATGAATCTCGCATTCAATTTCATCTTGTCAAGAAGCTAGCTGGTCCCAACATCATGTTAATTATGATAATCTGACTGTACTTACGTCATGCAGCTTCTAGATTTAGGATTATTCGGATCTATAAAGGCAGCATGGTTAAAGGTGGCAGATGGTTATAACAAAATGCTTGCAATTTTTAAACAATTTTTAGGTTTTAGTTAATGAATTTTAAAAATTTTAGTTATTTCACTAGGGAAAAAACTGTGGTTTTTATATATTTCATCCGACTATTAATCACATCTATCTACAATTGTCTTTTTTGATACTGACTCTTCCTGGTAATTTTAGTTGTGAAAATATTATTTCTGTAATAAAGAATGTCTATATTTAATCCTAAGATGTTTAGCTAAGTAAATTTTAAATTGCTTCTGAAAATAAATTTAGCTTACATACTTGTATTTAAAACATAAAAAAACAATATTTTCAATCTGCATATGATTTAATTTTCTATCAAAACCTCAAACATGAGTATTTTTGATCTGCAGATTAAATTTAATTTAGATTTAATGGTAACTTTTATTTCTGATGTAATCTGGATAATGTGAGGGATGAGGTTGTTGGTAAGGTTGTTGCTTTGAAATCATGTACAAAGCACCGCCCAACAATACCATTTATTGATATATTGTCGATAACAAAATCCTTATTGACACTAAACTCCGTTCAATTGACCCCTGTCCATGATTCAGAGTCATAACCAATCTAATGACAGATGACAACCCTGGTTACTTTTTTATAACAATGTCTATGAAGTAAAAATCATCAAGGTGTTTATTCTTTTAATCATAACTAATGAAAACATCATGATTCATTGCAAATTTTGATGATATAAACTTCAGGAACTGGTTGATAACTTTGTTGGAATGAGAAGCAGTTAATATTTTAAGTGAGATAAGATGATGTTCAAACGATGATCTTGATGTTGATTATTTAAAAAGCGCTTTCTAGAAATGTGGATTACAACCATTTAATCCTGATGATATTGATTACACAAAGTGAACCTTACAAAAAAAAACATATTGGGAATGAGGATGAGTGAAAAACCAACTTGGTTGACACCCTTTTTGAGGGTATCAATCAAGATGGTTTTTTTAGAGCATCAACCCAAGTGGAACCAATATTATATTTGAATGAAAGTACTCGGACTAAATTAAGTGAGAATCTATCTCTTCAAATAGGTTTCACTAAAGCACAGGCAACTGGGTCGTACGTAAACCTGATAAATACATTTTGTATTTATCACTTATACGATTTTTTATTAAAGTGATAAATACATTTTGTTTTTATCACTTATAGGATAATAAACACAGTATGGAATTGAGACAAACTATATACTTAGTTAAATTTTAAACTACTTTGTACAGTTGTATGTTCTTTAATTAATTAGTGTAACATTTTGTAATATCTATAACCGCTGCTAGTAGTAATATTTAAAATATTTGTACAGTATTTTAAAAAGGTGTAATGACTTTGTATTGGATCGTTTCAGATTTGACGTGCTTAAAACAAGCAAACGAAGAAACTGGTTTGATGATGAGTTTGAACGAAGCAGAGGTTTGGAGATTTTTGCAAGTTATCCTCATTAGATACTAGTATAAACAAACTAGAAATTTGAGTATGTCACATTGCTCTTAGTAATTTATCTTGAACAAAAAAATTGCAGGGCACTCGCCAAAAATACATGATTTCTCTTTAGGCCTAGGGTGACAAAAATTTTATTTACATTTTTGTAATAAGGAAGAGTTTTTTGTGTTTCTAAGTTGTAATGATTGTTACGCGAAATAATTTTCTGTGGACAATCGTTTATAACGCTAATTCAGAATACCAATCAGCGATTGCAAAACAAGCAATTCCTTTTTGCGAAATTCACGAAAACTGATAACGAAAGTATTCCCTTGAGAGAATTCCGCACGAGGAATTCTCGCTTAAAAGCCGTTGTGCTGAACTTAATGGCAGTTGGAGTTACGACACATAACCACTCATAATTTTATAATTAAACTAGTTAGTAAAAAAAGATTCATAAACAATATTTAAAGTCAGTTTGTTGTTATTTTTTTGTTGTGCTTTTTGAACGAATAATAATAAATGTCTAGATTAGAATTGAGTTAATAAATGTCTAGGTAAGAATTGATAGTATTTTTGCCATGTATTTTAGATCTCTTTATATTTTTGCCAAGTATTTTATATTTGGACTAGAGCGATTTGCTTTTATATCCTGCAAAAATACTCCAGCACAAAATAAAATCCTGTAGGGATTTAATAATTTCCTAGCCGAAAGAACAGCCTTAAAGAAAGTAACTAACCTATAGCTGAACAGGCGAGCAAAAAATAAGGTTCAAATAGGTAGTAGAGTTTGTGTAAAACTATTTATACATATTACTGAGGTACGCAAGAAACAACTACTTCATCTTAATCGTGATTTTTTGTAAATGCAATGCAAATTTTTTTTTAATTAATTTTTTAATTGATCGAATAGTTGTTGAAAACATATCCAACAAACTTTTATTTTATTAATCCATTTCGATTACAACTCTCAAAGCTTACTATATATATATATCTTTTATTTAAATTCAATGGTCTAAAAATTTAGAAATTACAGAATTTTTTACATTCATACATACACACATTCATACATATATATGCACACATATTTTAGTAGTTAAATTTGTAGTTGCTTTGATTAGCTAGCGTACAAGTTATGTTTCCCATCTCTTATAAAACGCAATGTTCTTTGGGTAAAACTATTTTTATAAGCCGTATTTGCAGTAGCTGTCTTGAACCCGAAGTTAATATTTTGTCTTGTTGTTATTTTGGGTCTATTTTTTGTCTTTATGTTTAGCGGATGATTTGGGTTTCGTAGAATACGCTTTAGGATTTTTATAAATATATTGTCAATGTATGTGTCGTTGTTTTGAATTTTATATTTTGTCTGGCTATTTCTGGACTAATACCTATAGATTTTAGCGTTTTTAAATGTATTTGCTGTATTTCGTGCTTTATTTTAATACTGCCTGCACACAGTAATGGTGCACTATGGATATTGCAATTAAATTTTTCTTTTTGTCTTTAGCAAAATGCCAGTCTTCTATGACACATACGATTGCATCCATTGTATTTTTACCTGGTAGGAACTCATATTGTTTGTTGTTTTCTAATATGGTGTGAATATGTTAGATAATAAATTTGGTGATAACTTTTGGGATATGAGTGAGATTGGACGGAAGTCTGACCAGTTACTTGGGTTTGGTAATTTAGCGATAGATTTTATGTTTGCAAGTTTCGATTGATAAGGCGTAAATGAGTGAGACAAACACTTGTTAAACAAAAGATTTAGAATATTGGAGATTTCAAGACGAATGCATTTGAGTAGTTTCGGGGAGATCTGGTCGAGTCCAGGTGATCCTTGTTTTAAATTTTTTTAAAGATTTAAAACAATGCCTGTAGTAAAGAGTAGAGATACGTTTTTGTTGGTTTGAATTAATTATAAAGCAAGATATGTCCGGCTGCTTTGAACCATTCCAGACTGTAAAAACCTTCGTTTAATTGTTTTGCTAAATCTGTATCAATGGATTGGCTTTTCGAGGCGTTTTTAATTTTATTTATTTCGTTCCACCAGGTGCTGGTTTTTTTAGTGAGGCCACAATAGAATTGTTTTTTGTGGTGCCATATTTTTGAGTTAACAATTTTGCATGTTGTTTTCCATTTCTCGAGATTGCCATTGTGGTACTATTTTTGTCGGATTCGGATTTGTTTCTTAATTTCCGCTGTCATCCATAATTTATCATTGACAATTTTTGTTGTTTTTAATGGTTGGTGATAATACTCTATCTGAATAATGTGTTGGTAGAATAAGTCGAATGCTATTTGTCTATTGTTTTGAAAAAAGTTTAACAAATGACTTGGGATAATTTTATTCCAATTTGTTTGTCTCAGAGCTTCTGCCGTGTCTGCAATGTTACCAGATCTGTATGTTGCTAATGTGAGTGTTAGTTTAGTCTTTTAATATAATGAATTTAATGGAAAAGCGTGGACTATATCGTGATCTGATCTGATTCGTGATCTGACTATATCGTGATCTGACTATATCGTGATCTGACTTGTATACTGATTTTTGGGCGTTTGTAAGTATTATATCTAGAACACGGTTTTGTCTGGTTGGTTGGTTATTAAGTTGGTGAAGACTCTGTGCGTTGGTTATATTTTTTGTGTTGGCACCGTTTAAGTTACCATATATCAGAGGTTTAAGTTACCATATATGTATACCACCATACCATATATATATATACCACCGTTTAAATTACCATATATCAGAGGTTTGTTATTGCGTGTATTGCTAAAGATAATATTTTCGATTTGATGCAGAAGCTAGTAGATTGATGATTTTTTCTTGTTGGCTACCCACTCTGGTATATATGTGCATGCTACAATGCAGGATGAAAAACCTCGTGGTAATCGTTGCGCGTAGATTCTAACTAAAAGCTCTAGCTTGCCAATTTTGTTGTGGTTTTTGACCCAAATTAGTAATTCCATTTCAATTGATGTAAGTGCAGTAAATTTTGGAGAGTAGCTTTTTTTAATCAAAACTAGGGTCCCTCCACCTACTTGGTTGTTGCGTTTATTGCTAATTGTATAATACTTTTCATTAATTTCGTTAAATATCGTGATTTTATATTGCTTGTTTAACCAGGTTTCTGTTATTCACACTAGATTGGCTTCAGTGTCATCCATAACTTGGTTAATTAATTGCGTTTTGTTACAAATTGATAAGGCGTTTGTTACGAGTATAGATGGCAGGTATTTGGTTTTTGCTGGGTAAAATTTGGCTGCATTTGGGTTCAGTGGTGTTTGACAGAGTTTTTTTTGAAGAGGTTGACAGGACTTAGGTGGCAACTTAGTGGTTTCCGCCGGAATAGTTCATAATTGATGAAGGGCTTGTTTTACAGTATTGTTATTAACAAATGGGTGTCTTTGGGTGCTGTTAACTAATATTTTTTGTATCAAGTCAACAGGCTTAAGTGAATTTGATCTTATAACAAATTTATATTTTTCTTTATTCACTGCATTCTCGAGCGTTTTATTGGCTGCTTGTCTTTTTATAAGCAGTTCTCGGTATTCAGATTGTTCTGTTGGAGTGCAGTCCGGACAGATTGAAATGTGTGCATAATCAGAGTTTGCTAGTTTTTTTGTTGCTACAAGTATGGTAGTTTTGTTTTCGGTGGTTTCGAGCTCTCTGATGAGTGGTTCAGACTTTTTTCCGTTTGATAGTGTTTGTCTAACACGCTTTAATTTTATAATTTGGGTTTGAATTTCAATTTTTTCTAGAAGTTCGTTTGTAAGATGGATATCGCTTTTGTTTGGGTTGCTTGCCATGCCGAATATAACGATGTTTTTTGACTTGGACTCTTTTAACTTTGCGTTAGCAGTTATTGCTATAACGACCGCTGTGTTTGTTGCCAAACCTTGCTTTATTATTTCACTGTAAAGCGGTTTTAAGTTAGTCTTGCTGTTTTTTCTTTCAATGTCTTCAATACGTTGTTTTAATTCGTTTATAAGTATATCTTTTGCAAAACTTTCTTCTTGAATTTTTTTTAAGGCTAGGTTTAATAAAGCGACATCTTGTTTAATGCGTATAGACATTGGTCAAGTAGAACAACTGACGGTTTAGTTTAACCACTGTGCGCCGAATCAATTGATGTAATAATAATTTTTATAATATTAATATATTTTTCGATAAGTATAAAGGATAGTTTATTTTCCGTAAATATATATAATAATAAAGATTATTTTGAAGGAACTGTATATTGTAAGTATAATAGTAAATACTTGTATGTATATATATATATATATATATATATATATATATATATATATATATATATATATATATATATATATATATATATATATATATATATATATATATATATATATATATATATATATATATATATATATTATATTTAGAGATAAAAACTTTGTGGTATGGTTAAAAAACAATAAGTAGCTTATACTAATTGTAATGAAAATAAACAAACAGATTAGTAAAAGTAGTAGCAAAACTATTTGGTATAGAAATGGTAAAGAAAATTGAAAAGAAAAGAACTTAAAAACTCGTTAAGAATATAGTATTAAAAACTTGGGAAAAGTAAAAATTAAATATAAATAATATCCTTGATTGGATATATATTTGTAGTATAGGTATATATTTATATAAATATATTTGTATAAAGTAACCAGATTATTACAACAGCAAAATTGATTAAATTTGTTATAAATGTTTATTTAGCATGAATTGGTATAGTTTTAAATGAAATATAGTAGAATCAGTGGTGCCAATTGCATTTTTTGGTCTTCAAGATCTTTTTTGGACTTCTAGACATGGAGCAAATTCCAAACATTTATATGTTTATACTTATGTCAAATAATTATGCTTTGCAAAATATTGTGATGATTGGAGCTTGGGAACAAAAAAGCCCTAAAATTTTGGCACCCCTGCCCCAAACGTGAGAGCAACAAGTTAATGAAATATTTTCTGTACTATTTTCAACTAGACATCATCCATCGATAAATTTTAACTTTCATAGTGAAATATTTTAGCGTTCAAAATTTATGACCATATTAAGTTTAAACTTAATACTTAAACTTTTTGAAAAATTCTTTGAATTCTTTAAAAATATTACGCGATAATATAAAAATTTTTTTCTGTTAAATATATGAAAAATTCTTTGAAGCTTAAATATTTTGTATATGCATGTGCAATACCGAGAAGTTTTATTGAAGTCGGAGTCGCGATTTTGTTTAGCGACTCTGACTCTGCTAAAAATGTCGCGACTCCGACTCCACAGCCCTGTTGTTTACAACAATAGTTTTTTAAAATTGCTATAAAATTTTTTTTCTTTGTGTAGCGTTTTTGTGACATTTAATAAAAACTGCAGAAACATACTTTTTACACTATGGGTTCAAGTAAGCTCACAACAGGGGCTACATGAACCCATTCGTTGTACAATGGGAATCTAATTTCCATTGTACAACAAGTCATTCATATTTGGAAACCATAATAGTTACTTTTAAGGATAATACAAATCGGTAATAGCTAATTCATAAACACTAGCAGTAAGCAACCCGTAATACGCGTTGTTAGTAAACAAAATTTAAAAAAAAAAACCGCGTATAGAAAAGCCTAGAAACTACTTTAAAATAGAAAAGCCTAGAAAATGACGTAACTCGACTAATAATAATAATAATAAATTAGCGTATTCATATTATCAGATAATTCAAAACAAAAATACAATTGAAATATGCAATAAGAATTTATCTGAAATTACTCATTATTAATTGCTATTTTACTTTTAAGTTATTAAAAATCTACAAGTGCAAATATTTTATGAATATACTTTAATTTTTTTGATTTTTTAGAACTTAAAAATATTTTTATAATTTTAATGATTTATGCTAATCAAAAAAATCAAAAATAAATAAGCAGGCCTAATTTTAACGTTTTTCATTAACGACAAAATGTGTTTGATAAAACCAGTGTCGAATCAAGGGAGGGCTAGGGGGCTATAGCCCTGGGTCCCGCAAATTTAGGGACTCCAAGAATTTTACAGGACCTTTTTTTTTTTTATCTTTTAGTTAATTTAAGGCTCTGGCCCATACAAAGTCCTCGAAAAACAAAAATAACCCCGGAACACAAAAAGTCTTAATCCGCCACTGGATAAAACATTTATCTTGGTCTTGGCCATCGACAATCTTGGTCAACGACAATAATTATAACTGACAATCACAAATCAAATCAAATATATTTCTGAACAAAACTTCTTACATCAAGGATGTTTACAAATAGTAATGAGTACTAATATAAGGTAAACACCTGTCAAATTCAATAATAATAAAAATAGTGATAATAACAACAATAAATATAATTTAGATATCAATAACAGTAGTAATTATAAAAAGTTATACTGTAATACAATAATAATATAACAATAACAATAATGACAGTAATAAAAACAATTATTATTATATCAACAAAACACTACTAATAACAATAATAATTACTATAATACAATATTAATATTAGTAATAATAGTTAAAAGTAATTAATAGTAGTAATGTAAATATTTATAAAAATAACAATAAGCAATAGATATGTAAATATTTACAAAAATAACAATAAGCAAATAAAAATAAAAATGACAGCAAAATGTATTATAGAAATTAAAAAAACAATACTTAAAACAACAAAAATTGATTCTAAAAACAATAAATATTAACTGTATTTTTTTGATAAAAAGTAGAATAAACTGGTTTTAAAGGTCGAGGAATGAATCAGCATCGATTGATGACGTTTTTCAATATTTTTCAATATTTTTCAGAATTTTTATTCAAGATTTTGATTGTAATGATTAATGATTAATCATAATTGTAATGATTAATCATTACAATTAAAATCTTGAATAAAGTTAAATTCTACTATTGAAAAACGTGCTAATGACTTTCCTAAAATGCTAATGACTTCCCTAAAATGCTAATGACTTCCCTAAAACTTGAAATGAATAACTACTATTTCCTTACACTTAACTTAATAGCTGAATTAATTGAATAAAACTGTCATTAAGCAGATAATGGTTTGCAGTAAAGTACTTGTTAATTTTATTGTATTTTCTTATTTAATGTTATTTTTGCGGGGTTTACCGCACATTTGCAAAGTATAAATACCAAAGTAAAATTAGTCAATAGATGTTTTGGAGTTTACTTATGCAATAGTAAAAATCTTTGCAAACAAAATTACAATAAGATAGTATGGATTTTTTATCAAAATGTCTTTTTCTACTCTACGCTGTTTTACCAAGCGAAACAGCACCTCTTCCACAAGGTAACTTTATTTTAGACTTTGACTAATTAGAGAGATTTTTTACAAATTTTTATGTAATCTTTATTAGAAATAACTTTTATATTTCAATCTAATAAAATATGATTCTGGTCGAGTCCGATTTTCAAAATAGTTTGTTAAATAACTCAAGTTAAATAACTTTTGTTAAATATCTCAAGTAAGCCAGGATAAAATAAGCCAGGTTAAAATAAGCCAGGTCAAAATAAGCCAGGTAAAGTAATTCAGGTTAAAAGAAAGAACATTGCTAATTTTATATTTGTATAGGGAAAAATGTATATCCATATATTGCATATAATATAACAATGTTTTATATGTTAATTTATTGTTTGAATTTTTTAATGTATTGCTAAAGTACAATGTTCTGTATATTATATTGCAGTTTCAATTGGTTGCGAAAGTGGAAAATTTTATTCTGATCCCGAAAATTGCAGTAAGTTTTTTTTGTGCGACAGTGGCCGAAAATTTTCTCTTTCTTGCCCTCCATCACTGTTTTGGGATAATACTAAAACAGCATGTTTACCAACAAAAGGCTTATGCCAAATTTCATCATTGTTAACTTCACCTCCTACTAATACAGAAGTAAAACCGTTTCAAGTTAAAACAAGTGAAATTAATGCAACTGATCGACTAACACTTACAACTGAACTGCCACAAGTAACCTTTCAACCAATTAATGAAGTGATTTCAACACCTGCGATTGAACCATTTCCAGTAACTTCAGCTATTTCAAGCGAAACTGAACTTATTATACTTGCAACTGAAGCAGTTCAAACAACCATTCAACTAACTGATGAGCTAGTTTCAACAGAATCAATACCACCTACTACTGCTGCAAGTGAAACTATATCGCTTTTAACTGATTCTCCAAAAGAAACAATTCAGCTGAATAATGACTTAATTTCTACAGAATTAGATTTAATTGCAGGTGCTGCAAGCGAAACTGAACAATATATACCTATAACTGAATCCCAGAACAAAAATGTTCAACTGGTTGATGAAGTGTTTTCAAATTCTGCAACAGAATTTGATTCTGATGCTGTTGTCAGCGACAGTGAGCTACTTCCAACAGAATCTCCGCAAACAGCAGTTGAACTACTCGATGAATTGGATTCGCAATTTGCATGAATTTGCTTAGTTGCTTAACGTTTTAGTATATACTTTTTGTTTTCCCCATGCTTTCAAAAGTATAAAAGACAAAAATAGTTTATGTTTTAAAATCTAAAAAAAACTTGTTATTTCTTTATTTTTAGTTTTACGATTTTAACTGTAATTGATTTTATATTGATAATTTTTAAATAATGATAAGACATCTTTATAGAGTTTAAGTTCCTAGTATTGAATATAAATCCCATTTTTGTTGTACTTTAATTCCTCTCTTGAAGAATTGCGGAGTGATCTCTTGAAAATATAAGTGAATATCTGATCATTTTTTCGTTTAGTGTTTATTTATTTATTTTTTTTTTTGTTTATTCTGTAAATAGATTATGAAAAAGAAATTAGATTTTTTTTTCGAATTGTTTATTTAAGAATATATACATTATGATTGGCAAAATGTCTTCAAATTGAAATGTTTTTTTATGAGCTGCCGGCATTTTCAAAAAAAAATATTTTTAATAGAATAAGCAAAAATACCAGATTAATGTATAACTTTTTTTTTTTTTTTTTTTTTTGGTTAATAATTCAATTAAATTATTTTCATAATTTTAGTTGTTAAAAAACAAATTTGACATTATTTACATGGAAAGGATTAGCAATAACTAATTAAAATTAGGTAATAGCTAAGTGAAGAAAAGATCTCAGTATATAGGGGAAAAGCGCCTATGATAGCATACCGGTCATATTTTCATAAATATTGGTTATGACGAAAAAGTGATTAAAACAACATGTCTATGTTGGTCTAAACACGTTTTCGCCATAGCCAATATTAATATAGTCATAATATATAATATAATCACAAAGTGATTAGACCAATATGTCTATGTCTAGGTAAAAGGAATTTTTACTTCACTAAAAAATTTTTTGTTCAAAAAACACATAAAATGCAATATCTTTCATGCGCATGCGCAAAATTCAACACTGCTGCTGCGTAGCACGAATAAGTTAATTAGGATGGTTACGCGTAATTCCTGGCATTTCTGAAGGAAAACTCTTAGGTCAAATAAAATTGTTAAGTTACCCTTGATGCTAACCAGCCTCATCCTTTCCTTTGCCATCGTAGGAGCAGTTGTTGCTTATGATGGCATACTTGTGCTTTTTTTTATTAAATAAAAATAACTAATAAAAAAAGAAGACTGATGAAAACTCCTAAGGTTATTATTGTTCTACATGTAACAAAGAATGTGTCCATATCAAAACTTTTGTTCTTGGTCTTTTTGTTCAAAGTTAAGTATGCCATCATAGGAATCTAGAAATAGCACTTTCCATTAAAAAATCTGAAGACTGAATATATAATACATCATTGCATAAATAATTGATAATAGCAAAATTAAATTCATTAGCTTTAAATTTTACATAAAAAACATTTATACTTTCTATCTTTTCGTGAGAATTAAGTATTGCTAACTCATCATCTTATTAAGACTTTTTGATGTTTATCTAAGTGGCACGGGTACAGTTGCGACTAAAACTTGGCTTTATGCAACTAAATACTAAGGAGCATCACGAGGTCTTAGTTTCCCATAATCACTAACAGTTAATTAATCTTTTGGCCAATGTCTTTCACATACTACGGTGTTATTAGTATCAGGAATATTATCTCTTGGTATTATATCAATCCAACGTTTTCGTTTCTTCAATGCTTCTTGGAAGTCGAAATATTTAACTCTATTCTGAGGATTATAATTACCATTGCAATTTGTTACACAACATCGACGAACCATTTTTAGAATACTTATATAGAAACTTCGCCTTATCTTTCACTTCTAAACTTCATTTCATTTAAAACTTGAAAGTTGGTTTGAATACTGACGGTTGTTTTGTAATCGTAAATTTTATGCAAACTTTGAACTGATGCGTATATGTATATATTTATTTAACTTAAATTATATTATTTAAAATATAATATATAAAAATTAACTAGTTAGTTTTATTTTAGTTAAAAATTTATTTTATACAATTACTATTACAAAAAACTACTCCCGTATTTATTTTGTATAACTGTTTTCGAGAATTTTCTAGTTTTTCAAATATAAAACTATCTTACCTCCAGTTTTTAACGCAAGTTGGCAAGGCCTGTTATTTAGTAAGCCACGGTGTAAACGCTAAATTAATCTACATTCTACATTAATCTACAATCTACATAAAAAAAAAAGTTAACTTGAATTAAACGCACCAATCATAAAAAAATCGAACGTCAGTTAACCTCGAAAATAAATCATAAAAAAACGAATGTCAATATCCTTTACTCGGTTTCTTTAAAAAGTTGAAAACAAATTGCTAAAACTATTCTTTTAATTGTTAACAAAATAACGACGTGCAAGTTTAGAACGATTTTAAATGTTTTATAGACGTTTTATGAGCTAGATATTCAAATCTTCTGTTAAGCTTTGTAAAATAATTTGATAAAATTGGGAATTATTTTTATGAAATAACTTGTATTTTAAATTTATTATAGTTATTTGCTTTCTGTAACAACAAGAATATTTGCAAATTATTCAACTTGTTACATAGAATTACACACTTGCAAACATAAATTGTTTTTATTTTATTTAAACTTTTTAAAAAAGAATATTGAAAAAAGAAGAAAACGGCGTTCTGGTTACATATCCCAGGAAAAAAGGAAAGGAAGCAAATTATTAACATTTAGAACATGTTATTTATTATTTTCAAGTGCATTTTTTGTTCTAAATTACTTTTTTTTATTTATTTTATTTAAGTTATGCTTTTTTATTAATTTATTTAAAATAAAAAACTCTGAAAGCTCAGCATCATGAACTGTGCGGCTCTCCAGGCTGTCCTAATTAGGGACTTTCATAGCGTGCGGTTTTAATGTATGACTTTTTCATAGGGGATAAATGAACGAAATGGCGGCTTTGTTTAGTTAATTATAAAAGGTTTTTCTTTGTTTTAGATTTTGTAAATGACTTTAGTAGTCAAAATTTGGGTGTTTTTTGTTGAAATAACTATTATTACAAAGATATTAACAATATAAAGTGGTTTTATACTTCATATTTATGTTACAATAACGTTGGTACAAAAAAAAGGAGATGGGATTTAATAAAGTATTATTGAATAACACTTTGTTTTAGTTCAATCTTCTCAAATTCCATAAATTGGTCGAACGGATTAATTTTATGAAGGTTGGAGTTCAAATATAGGTAACATCTATAATCTTTATCAGTAATACAGTATGTTATTCATAAAAGTTTATGCAAAAAATCAAAAATTGAATTCAAACAGATTAATTTAATCTGTTCTTAATTATTATTAGTTAATTTTTTAATCATTCACGAACCAAAACCTTCCGATAGATATAAATAGAATTGATATACAATAAACCTAGATATTGCTAACAACCCGAATCTTCTAGAAACTCCTCCTATTATTTCCTATCATCTCAAAGGTTTCTTAAAGAATAATTTTAAAATATCTTAATATAATAGACAAAATAATGACAAAATAATTTAGTTTTGTTATTTTTTTCATTGTAAAAAAATAAACCATTAAAAAAAGACTAGAAGAAGGTAAGACTAGAATAATTGATAAGACTAGAAGCCTAAAGATACTAGAAAAAAAATTAGAGTAAAGATACTAGATTAAAAAATTATTGGTTATTAAATTTTGGGGAACTTTTACTTTTTTCCTCAAAGGTAAAAGTTCCCCAAAATTTAATAACCAATTATTATTAAAAGTGAAAAGTAAACTTTTATCAACAAAGTTATTAAAACCTAATACATTAATCAAAAATAATCTGTTATAATGAAAATACCTTTAATCCAACTGCAATGTTTTATTTGATACTAGTCCATATTTACTATTACATATTAAGATTGTAAAGTGGTAATTGAGCTATAGATAAAATAACTAAACTATTTTATTTTTAATAATTTGTATTTATGCATTGGTTGTTATGGCCCATGTTTTACCAGTTTCCAAATGCACATTTAATATTTTTTGTTGCATGGATAGTATTTTGTGCCATTGTTTGACAATGTTGTACTTCAACCAAATTATCCTATTTATCAAAAAAGAATTCGCAAAATATTTGTCAATAATGAACATCGTTTAACTTAAATGACTATAGACTGTACACAATTTCAAAAAGTTCAACACAATTTCTAACTGCAAATTTTAATTTCAGCACTCTTGAGTTTTCTCACTATAATAATACACAAACTGATTAAGTATTATGGTATTTGATGTATAATAGTATTTCAGCACATGAAAGTTCTATTTTTTCAGCAATATTTACATATCTATACTATTTAATACCAGATAGTGAAAACTAGTGTGGTACTTTTGAATTTTTTAGCTTTTGAATTTTTTCCAGAATATGCACAACAAGAATTTCGACTCAAGTTACTTTGTTTAGCCATGAGTTTGAATTTATCTAAATTTTATTATAATCTATATATTTAATTCAAGAAAACTTCGACTACAAAACGTCATTACGTCTTTTATTTTGGTTTTTATCCACGGGAAGGATACTGTTTAAATTTATATATTCTGATCCAAAAATCGTGTAAGGTGCAATTTGTAGATGAGCAATGGTCTAAAAATCATTTTATAAAATTGTTTTTTATTTAAAATTATCCATTGTATCTTCTTAATTGAAAAAAAATTCTTTTAACAACTGAGATTGGTTTTGTTTATGTGCATTTATCCCCTATAAAGATGGCGTCGAAATCTCATATGCCTAAACCACCCCTTATGAAAGTGTATTAAAATGATCCTACAGTAGTTTTAAAAAATGCTTTTTTTTTTGAATTTAATGTCGACGATAAAATGATGGGTTGAGTACAAGTAGTATTCTAATTGTATGTTACAATCCAGAAATGTCATAAAAACACATTAAAAAATTATCCTTTTGACTCTTTAGAAAGTTTTCAAAATTATTTTAGGAAAAATGGCTCTCTTCTTATAATAAGTTGCCGACCCATAGTATTTTTCTTTGCAAAGTTTTAGTTACCGATACTGTGTACTGCTGATATGCTCGAAATTAATTCTTTTCTCTTTAGGTCATTAACATTCTTTGCAGTTTGGTTGAACACATAGCAAATCGATCACATTTGGTTGAACACATAGCAAATGGTCTTTCTGTTTCTTTTTGGTTTAAAGTTGGTGTCGGGCATTTTTACCGTTTATGCTTGTTATTTAATTATTTAAATAGCGTTACAATAAAAATGTTTTCTCAAAAAAGGGTTTTTTGATTTCTTCTCCTTCTAATTCTCGTAATTGTGGAATCCATCATACCCGACCAGGTTTTCCTTCCTGCAATTTCAGAATTATCATCTACAAATTCTATTGAACAAGTTCATGAGCCTGTAATATCAATTGAAGATAATGTTTGCGAAATATTCAAAACTAAAACAAGTGTTATAATTCCAATACCTACATCACGTAAAGAATCTGAAAATGAATTAGTAAATTCATGTGAAATTGAAAATAGCGTTGAAATAACATCTGTCGAATCTCAGGTCGAAATTGATAATGCAATGTTTTTAAATTCTCGTATAACTGAATATTTTATAAACCAATTGTTATTTACATACTGTTTGTCCCAAAAAACATTTGTATTTCCATAAAAAGGTGACCGAGTTTGTTCGCAATTCTTATTTTTTTAAAAATTACCCGACGGTGAGAAAAAAAATCAGAAAATGGCTTAGTTATAGTTTTTCGAAAGATAGTTTATATTGTGTGAATTTTCTTCTATTTGGTGGATCATCAGCCTCATTAAATTGGGTCAACAAAGGAATAAAAAATTGAAACAATGCATCAAGAGATATCGTAAATAAAAAGTACAGTTGAGAACATCAAGAAGCTGAGCAGGCAAGTATTAGATCAAGAATCAACTAGATGAGATGTTTTCAAATTTACACATTACATTATCAGAAAGGAATGGGCAAGTCGTATATGTGTCTATTAAATGTTTGAAGTTTTTGTCTACTAAAATGACGGCCAATCGTGGTCACAATTCCAAGGAGGGTAAATTTTTGTATCTTTTTTGAGAATTTTCTGAATTTGATTCTCCATCGGCCAAATATTTATAAAAATGTTGAATACTATTCGTTTGAATGATTATCGTAAGAAACCGAAATAAATATATTAAGTCCACTTAACGTGCGGCGGTTATTACCTACAATGAAAAATTTAGTTGTTGAAAAAATTGTGACAGACGTGAGTAACCAATAGGTATGTCCCATTATTAGTGATTGAACCCAAGATAAATCTAAAATGGAAGCCCAATGCCTCATCTTACGTTATTTAAAAAATACACCTGCTGGTCCGCGTCCAGTTGAGAGAGTAATTGAAATGTTTACAACAGAACTTTTTTAATTTTATCAAGTATCAAAGTCAAAATAAATTGGATTATTGGTCAAAGTTACAATGGCGCAAGTAAGTGCAGAGGCAAATTAATTGGTTTAAAAAAATTAATCTTTGAAAAGGTTTCAAAAGCTATTTATGTTTGGTGAGTGCACATCGATTAAATCTAGTTATTGAATCTGTTTTAAAATGCTGTTCCGAAATAACCAATGCTTATTTCGGAACAGAAATAAACAATGGAATTATTCAAAAACTGTATAATTTTTTTTCAGGACACAAGCGACATTCTATTTTTATCAAAATGCAGCAGAATGCCAGATATACGAAATCGTTGAAAAGAGTTTTTGGTACAAACCGAAAGTGGATTTCAGCAGAAGATGGCTTTAAAACCGTGCTTGATCGTTATGACTGCGTTGTTGATGCTTTGAAATTATTGTCAACAAATAGTCATGACTCAGAAACAAAAAATTCAGCAAATGGGCTATTATGTATATAAGCTGTATAATGTGTATGTTTTTTTTTTTGAAATCAATATTTGATGTAACTGGCCCAGTTTCTCGTATTTTGTAGGCCAAGGCAGCAGATCTTATAATTACAGTTTCACTTATTAATATGTGTATAAAAAAACTGAAAAATATGAGAAATAATGTCGATGATCTCTACCGTGACATTAATAGAATTTTGTATTTTCCGCAATATTGACACCAACTTTAGACCAAAAAGAAACAGAAAGACCGAGTCTTTTTGCAATCAAAAGACATTAATGATCGATTTTCTATGTGTTCAACCATACTGCAAAGAATGTTAATGACCTAAAGAGAAAAGAATTAATTTCGAGCATATCAGCAGTACACAGTATCGGTAACTAAAACTTTGCAAAGAAAAAAAAAAGTGCATCCTAAAGCTTATAAAAACCTTAAATAAAATTATTTTAACTAAATGACTTATTAATGCTTAACTAAATTAGCGTACGCTACTTTAGTTACACATGTATTGAAATTTGTGTATTCTAAAAATGCCTTTTACAAAAAGACGCCATTTTAAAATAACTTCATAAGTTCAGATAAAACTTAACTGGGTAAACTTAAACATAAGTGAGTTTAAGAATATCGGTCATAGTAACAGTTTATCTCTTCGGTGGGGTGGGGTTATCTCTAGACTACGCCCTCCTATTCCCCTACCATATTCAATACATTCGGCATATCTGCATATTATAATATATATCCGGTTTATCTGTATCCGGCTGGTTATGTAAAAAAATCATATTTGGTACACCTCTAATATATACGCGCTTTAAACAAAATGCTTCGTCGTACCAAAAAATGTTAAACCCAAATCTGGGGTGGGGGGAATTACTTC
This sequence comes from Hydra vulgaris, assembly GCF_022113875.1. Taxonomy (NCBI): domain Eukaryota; kingdom Metazoa; phylum Cnidaria; class Hydrozoa; order Anthoathecata; family Hydridae; genus Hydra; species Hydra vulgaris. The sequence continues at coordinate 10,583,400 of NC_061170.1, forward strand.
ATGAGGCTTGGGGGGATAGACGCCCCTGGTTGAGTGTCATAGACAAAAAGGTGGAAAAAGATGTCGATTTAAGTAAAACTAACTGCAACTAATGAAACTAAGCCTTTTTAAGAAAGGACAGAAAATTTTGATATATTAAAAATATTCAAGACATTATTATTTTAACTTTGAATATTATAAATGGAATTGATTCTTCTGTGGATACTTATTATTTACGTACACATATCTACCATTTAATCAAAAAAATACCATTGGACATAACTGGACCAATAAGTATTAGTAGTAATCAAAACAGCAACATGCAACTAAAAAACAGTCTAGAATTTATTATTCACTGCTTATTGTTTTACTATATATTATAAAAAGATCCTTAAAAAAACTAGTTTTATAGTTTTTTGCTGTGTTTAAAATATAATGATGCGGGGTTAGAATTTCTATTTGTTAAACAAAATAGATAATGTTCTCAATTTTTGCCATATTTCAGCATCATGTTTCTAACGAAGATATTTTGTATAAGTTTACAACTTTTAAGAGTAAAACAAGGCTATAATTAGTTTTCTTTTGTGTAATATCTTTGTTTGTGGAATTCTAGTAACTTAAATCATATTTTGCTGGACTAAAAAAATCAAATAATGCCTACATACTACTTTTTTATTTTAAATCATCAACGTTGTTAAATCTTTTCTTTCAAATATATGAAGCCATGTTTTTAATTTAAAAGTTTTCATTTTTTGTCAATCAATCATTATTTCTTATTTCCAGATTTAGGAAACCTTATGAAAAATGTTCTTGGAGGTAATCTATCAGTATATCTAGAATATGATCTAGAAATTCCCCAAGAACAGAGTTTTGTAGGACCTTAGCTCTTCATGTTTATCAAATTGTTTGTCCGAATATCAATCCAATAATTACTTGCGCTAGATTAAGTAGTTCTTTTTTTAGAACACATACGGTACGCTATTTAGCATTCACATTCATGAGCTATTAGTTGTAACAATTGGTTATAGTAGTTGAGATTAACGGTAGTCATGTAAACGGTGGTCATGGTAAAACTACAAAAAGTATAAGCAAGATTTTTATATTTTGTTTTTGTTTTGTTTGTTTTTATATTTTCTTTTTAACGATATCTTTACTTGTTTATATATATATATATATATATATATATATATATATATATATATATATATATATATATATATATATATATATATATATATATATATATATATATATATATATATATATATATATATATATATATATATATATATATATATACATTTCTTTATGATATCTTTAGTTGTTGTTTTTATATATATATATATATTTTCTTTAATATTAAAATAAAAAACAAAACAAAAATTCAAAGAAAATGTAGACCAAAATATGAAAAGAAAAAGTAGACCAAGATATAAAGAAACCAAATTTTTTCAAGATTATCAGAGTTCACAACCCCGTGCACAACCCCGCATGGATTTAATCAAATAATTATGTAATAATGGTTTAAATATAAAAGAGGATTTCACGGAAACTTTTTTTTTGTTGTTCATTTAGATACAAAAATAACAAAAAGATATTTACTGTGCAATTAAAAATGTTGAACGCTTAGCGTTAGCAATTTTTTCTATCAAGTTTTGTGGATTAATACAAGCAGAAGCAATTAAAGAATTACTGAAATTTCGGTATCTTTGTACCTAGAAGCATAGCTCATGTTTTGACACTAAAGTCGTTAAATATATTGAATCACATGTAATAATGTATTAAATTATTTATATAATTGAGTTTACTTTGAAAAAAACATTTAATAATTGGGTATATTAAAATTCATAACAATAATAAGAGTTTCGATTATTGTTATTATTATTTTATATTTTCTTAAAGAAATATAAAAATTAGTTACTAATTCGTAAAATTTATGTTGTAATAAGGCCTTTTTACAACCTGGGCTGTGGAGTAGGAGTCGGAATTGCGGAGTTGCGACATTTTCAGCAGAGTTGCTAAACAAAATCGCGACTCCAACTCCAATAGTAAAACTTCTAGGTATTGCACGTGCATGTACAAAACATTCAATTAACCTTATGTTCTTACTAAACTTCAAAGAACGTTTCATAAATTTGTCAAAAAAGAGTTTTTTAACTTATCGCGTAATATTTTTTAAAAAATTCAAAGAATTTTTCAAAAAATTAGCTTTAGAGTTGGAGTCGGAGTTGGAGTCGGAGTCGGAGTCGAAGTTGTGCTCAAAAAATTTCAACAACTGGAGTCGGAGTCGGAGTTGTACTCAATATATTTCAACAACTGGAGTCGGAGTCGGAGTCGTTACTTTTTTTTTATGGCTCCGCACCCCTGATTACAACATAAATTTTACAGATTAATAACTTATACAATATTGGAAATATAAATCATATGTAAAGTCTAATAAAAATTTATTAACTCATTGTCACGTGGTCACCATCTTAAAATAAGACGTGAATATGTTCCAAACTGTCCTCCAAGACACAACCAATTATATAATAGATCAGCAAAATACTGGAATGAACTACCCGAGCAAGTAACTTTATACTCCACTGTACTTTCTTTTAAAATTAGATTAGATAACTGGTTGAGGATAAAATTCGGAACGAATATTTATAAAACTGGTTGTTTATAGTGGGGTGTTTTCCCTGCTCGCTGTATGTATGCTATATGGTATGTATATTTTACGGCTACAACTATAATAATAATAATTAAAAAATAAATAAAAATTTTTATAAAACCTAAGGAGTGTTAAAATCCAATATATTGCAAGGTATGCATCTGCTAAGGTTGCTTTTCTTATCCAACCTTATTTAAAAAGTCACTAGTTTTTTTAGTGACGTTCTTTCTCTTTTTGGTATGGTGAAAAAATGGGTTGTAAAAATAATTTGACAAGCTCTGTCAGTTTCTGTCCTATTGTCGAAAAGATTAATCTTTTTTTCTAGTTATCATCTTTTGATCCACTTTTTAAAACACAATCTTACGTAATCTACAATCTTTCAACACAATCTCGCGTGATCTACAATCTCTCAACTCGATTTTATATGGCTTCTCATTTAGAAAAGTCAAAAAAACTTTTGCTTATCTTTTTTTTTTCTCTCAACACCAATGCTTTGGAGTTTTCTCTTCATGTTTTTCTGACTCATACAACAGCTTTTAAAATCTTCTGTCGTTTTCTTGTTCTTTAGTACTTTTCTTTACTTCTATAAGACTTGTTGGAAGTGAATTTGTTAAAAAGAAAATAATAGAATAATTTATCTTTAATACACAAATAAATAAAAAATTTAAGAGGTAACATTGTTATTAAATTTAAAAAAATGTCATGGGGTTATACCTTTTTGATTGTGGTTTCTTTTTAATTTTATATAATCCATTTAGCCTTGAAAAATTTTAAATCAGACATAATAAAAACTATAAATAATATATACCGTTTTGATTCATTTATAAACTACTCTAAAATAGATTTTTATTAACAATGTCAGTAATCTTTTTCCAACGCTCTACTTCATTGATTGCGAAGATAATTTTAAATTATGTTCGGGAACAACAAAGCCATTTTTTGAAAACTTTAGTGTATATGCTGTTTTTCTCTCAAATAACATTGGTTATAATATTGAAATATTTTATGATACAATTCTAGCAAATTCAGTTTATTAAAAGCTCTAAGTACCTGAAGAACAGAAATACAAGTTCAAACATACCTCTAAACATTTTTCTGCATGCATACTTTTACTTATTCTTGAAATTAAATTTTTTAGAGTTTTATGATCTAAAGTATTATTGCAATATTTTTGAAGATTTTTTTTATGTGAATTCCAGTGCAACCAGTGAATTCCAGTGTAACCAGTGAATTCTAATGTAACCATGCGAATTCCAGTGTAAATTTTTATCCTAATTTACTCCTAAAAAATTACAGATGTTTCTCTTTAAATGTAAGTGTTTGTTAGAATAGGTAATAAATTTTTTATGCTATATCGAGTTTTCCAATAATAATTTATTGTGAAACCAAGTATAGATTCTTTTATTATTTAACAAACATATAAGTATAATAGGAATCAAGATTTATCTAAAATTAATTTTTAGCGCTTACGAACGGAACCTTCTTAGGTATTTTTGCCGGAAAATCGTTGATTTTGCTAAAATCCAGTTCCGAAGTAATTTGCTTTCAAGGCTCAGTAGAGAAAGTTGCGGAGATTTTTTTCATAGTCCTTTTTGTATGAGTCAATCAAAGACATAAATTGAACTAACTCAATACCAAGACAAGGTTCTAAATCATTCTGGTAAACTTTCACCAATGCCTCTGCTGCAGCGTGCAAATATTCATCACCATTCTTCTCAGTGTGATTAAGAAATCTCAAACAAACAGCATAATAGGTGTGTAATATTTTGGTAAGAGAAACACATAACTGGTCGACCGCTGGGATAAAGGTGGACATTTTGCATTTCTTTCTCGGTGAAAAGTTCGCGTTTTATGCATTCCCATAATTGAGTGGATTCAATCTCACGTATTTATTAGCCTGAGATCAGCTTTCTCGTATTTATTGGCATTGCCAATTTAAGTATCATATTCGGATCTTGTTTGCAGCGTAGAATCGCTCCAGATGTTGTTCCAAAAGGTTGCGAATAAAGCGGTTACCTTCTGTAGGAGGTGACCTGCTTCATTCCTCGCAATTTATTTTTACACTTTTTTGAAAGAAATATTAGAGCTTCTTCAATTTCAAATAGCTTTTGTAGCTTCAGCTTGACAAAACTAACAGAAACAGTAAAACAGTCAATTTTTTTCTTTGATAATTTCTTAATCAGAATTCCGTATCGTTCTGTATTTGCTGTAAAAAATTGATGTAAATTTTGAATGAAATCAAAGAATTTAACCGCTGATGGACGAGTGTTGGCAGCTGAAATTCATAATGTCTATTTGATGGTCACCTAAAAATTTGAGTAGAACGTTTGCTTGAAATGAAAGTCAGAATTGATTGACGGTCTCTTTATTTTTATTGTAGCATGCAAACATGTTCTTGATACATCTCCAAACTTTATTTTATATGTTTCCAAAATTATCTCGCGCCTGATCTTAATAAACTTCATTTTTTTTTTTGGTAAACTTCTAACGTTTTTAGAAAAGTTACTTGGTACTTTTCATCTCAAGTAAATGACAAAAGCCCATGTAGGGTTTGCAATCCCAGATTCCGGGATCCCGAAATCCTGGTATCCCGCCTAATTTTATAAACCCGAATTCCCAGGATTATTTTTAAAATATTCCAGGATTTAGAAATTATAAAACTACAATTAATACCTGCGTTTACCGATAAATACCTGCGTTTAAATTGCGTCAAATAAAACAAAAGTAACAACAAAGCTATAAAATTTAGTACCAATGCTATAAAAGCTATAAAATTTAATACCAATATTTTCATAATTGATTTATAAGTTTAAAGCAAGTTTAATCTTAATATATTGTGGCTTTTTTATATTCTTTATATATTGTAATAAACCCGCGCGTTTATTTGCAAATAGTAAGAAACTAATTTTAATTATTAAAACTAAATTATAATAATAATATAAATAATAAGAATAACAATAATGAGAATGAAATTAAAAATTTATTTGTAATTATTTATATTGTGTTATTTATAATGAGTCGATTTGTCAACATACCTAAATCTCCAAACAATGTTTTAAAAAATGGTACTAGATTTCTCTAACAAAATAAAGAATGTGATAAGAAATGAATTAAGACAAAAAATTAACAGTGGAACTTCTTTTGATGAGTGGACGTTGGTTCAAAATACCCGTTATTTGAATAATAATTTATACGATAGAAACAATTTTTGGAATTTAGGTTTGGTTAGGATCGTAGGGACAATGCCAGCTGAAAAGTATGTAGTTTTACTTAAAGAAAAACTCTCCGCGTAAGGTTTAGTATTGTATGAGTAATGACACACGGAGCATAATGAAAAAATTGGTAAACTATTACAGATTAATCAACAGCTATGATTTGCTCACGGTATTTAACTAGTCATTCTTTCAATTCTATATAAAACGTCAGCATCAAATTGCACGCAGAGATATTTTGTCGAGAAAACTGATGCTCATATTGAAAATATTGAAAATGAATCTGAATTTAGTGAAGCTGCGATCAGATAGCGATGATGATGGTGATAAGAGTTGCTTTATAGTGGATAATCAAATAATCAAAGACGTAATAACTGCAAACAAATCGATTAGTCCAATGATTAATAAAATTAAAAAAATCGTGATGGCTTTTAAAAGATCACCAAATAAAAATAATGAATGTCTAAAAAAATATGTGAAAAAATGGCTTTCGAAAAAACCTTAACTTAATCAAAGATTGTAAAACAAGTTGGAACAGCTTACTATCAATGCTTGAAAGTTTTCATAAGTTAAAAAATTGCATAAAAATAGGGGTTGTTGATAGCAGTATTAATGGTTCAATTAAAATGTTATGTATAAAAATGAGTATGAAATTGTTTGTAAACGTGCTAATTTCTATAAAAACATCGACCCAATGCAAACCTTGCAATGCAAACAAAAAATGTCGACGCAATGCAAACCTTGACATTGCATTAGAGTTTATGCTAACTAAATTAAAAAAACTGAATACTGCAACAAGTTGTCAACTTTTTAATGTATTAGCCTCCAGAACCAAAGAGCGAACGACTGAATTACATAGTCTACTACCCTATCTACATTGCGGGGAAAACAAATTAAAGCCATAGGGGAAGTTTTTGAAACTTCTTCAATAAAAAAATAATGTTAAAGCTTCTAAATAAATTAAATGTAACAAATTTAAACTACTCTACAAATTCCTTGGATAAAGTTGAAGATTTAGTAAGTCAAGATGATGATGAAGTACCGAAAAACGCAGATAATGAAATGCGGAAAACTATTAGTGAGCAACTAAATGAAGCCCTCGAAAAAGTTTTTCTAACAACTTCCAGAAATTCTTTCAATTTTCAATTTTATTTTATTTGCGTATAATATTATTTACATCAAGATTTATAATATTATACGGACAGGACTTCAAGAAGATCGTAATGATCTTATCACGAAGCCCTTAACAAAATTCTATTTTCTTCTACAATAAAAACATCTATATATTATATACAATAAATATTTACCGAGAATATATAATCACTAAATATATCATAAATTTGTCACTACATACTTCAGAAGTGAAACTCAAAATAAAACATAACAAATCATTATGCAGTATAGCAACTGAAATTTTTTTTTTTTTTTTTTTAAAACAAAAAAAATCAAAAATATTTTTTGATGAAAAAATAGTTTTTTTAATAGTTAAAATTAGGCCGTACTATTTCATTCCAGAGAAAAGGTCCACGATAAGATATTGAGCTTGTTTATTATTGCAAAAAGGTTTTTCTAAAAAGCTATTATTACGTAGGTTATATTTGTTTTGGGGTTTAATTTTGTAAAGGTTTAAAAATACATCGGGGTACATAAGTTCTTTACATTTGTACATAAAACACAAAACATTAAATACATTTAGTTGATAAACATTTAAAACGTCCATTTCTTTAAAAAGCGGTTCAGAGTTCGAAAAACGATTTTTAAAATTTATTATACGAGCTGTGTGTTTCTGATGCCGATAAAGAGATTCTTTGTTATGATTATCAAAAGAAATGTTATTGTTTGAAATTGGTTGTATTCGGGTTGAAATTGGTTGTACTCGTGGTGAAAATGGTTGTACTCGTGGTGAAAATGGTTGTACTCGTGGTAAAAATGGTTGTACTCGGGGTGATGGATTTCAGAAAGTTTATGATTTTTTAGTGACGAGTAAACCAATGAGCATAGAGTCAGAAATAGCATTTTCCTCCGCAGGACTATTTTGCAATAAAATAAGTCTCTTAAGTGATAATAGTTTAACTATTATCACTTAAGAGACTTCTATAGTTTTATTAGTTTTAACTTTTTTTTTTTTAATTTATTTATTTATTTTGCCGTTGATAAATATTACTAAAAAGAAATTACAATAAAAGAAAATCCTGGCCGGAGCAAGAAGAAGACAGGTTGTCTTATCACCGAGCCCCGTCACACAAAAATTTACATGCACAATAAATGATAAAAGACAAAAAGACAGTATAAATACAAAAACAAAAACAAATCAAAAACTTCAGCAATAAAATAATTTGTTGCTAACAATCTTCCAGCAGAATAATTTTAAATAAAATAAAAAAAGTAAAAACGACAGAAAATTATGAAAGTTATAAAAACACACACAAAAAAAAATGCGTTTAATTAAAAAAAAAAAAAGCAATGTATGTAAACATAAGTATTTGGGCTGATTATTTAATATCATCAAAAATAGTTATCTTTTATACTAATGCTTTGAAACCATTTTAATAAAAGCCAAAGAAAGTGATAAAGATTTAATTTCTTTTTAAGTGATTTAGTTTAAACCTTTAAATTGTTTTCAAAAAAGGTATTTGAAATCTAATATATCGAACTCCATGTTCAGTAAATGCCGTTTTGAATCATCCTTAAAACTTTGCAAAGTGCAGTTTAAAACGAAGTTTTGTTTTTTACTAAAGATTGTAAGAAATTTTTTCCAAACTAAAGGTCCTCGATATTGAATTTGGTACGAACTTAATTTAAGAAAGTTTATGGGAACCACAAAGTTATTCACTGAAAATTTGGTTGGATATTTATGGGAGATTTCATTGAAGTAGGATTGAAATGTTACTGGAGAACTTTCCGCAAGCATATTTTTTAAAGACAACATAAATAACTTTATGTTCAAGTTTTATTGATTTTACTGCAATAAACTTAATAAATATTTTTTGTTAAGTATTTTATGCTTTAAAATTGAAAGACTTTTCTTTTAGTTTTAAAGCATAAAATAATGCCGGGATTTCCCGGGAAATTCCGGGAATTCCCGAATCCCGGGAATAGAAAGTTTCCGGGTTTTTGCAAACCCTAAGCCTATGTGAAAATCACCGTTTTCATTGATAAACAAATGTCCAATAAAACAATTTGAGCAATTAGTCTGTTCAACTATTTTCTTTAACAAATATAAAATAGTCATCAGATTCACATTTAAAACTTTCTTTAATACATTTGACGCATATTATTTTCAAAATTCAAAAAATTCAAAATATTTACATTTTTTTTGTTTTTTTGGCGTTGTTCTTTATCAATTGCACAATCAACTATGACATTCGGTTTGTATTGTAGATTACAAGATATAAATGAAAAAACTCATGTCTGTCCGTGCAAATTTGAAAAAATTTACATTTGTTGCGCAATTTTGGCAACCTCGTAGCTTCTCAGACGCACGTTTATTTATAAAGTTCCAGGATTCCCTGCTACAAACACGTCACTTAGGCGTTCGTTACTTGCTTAAGGGCACTTATTATAAGGTTACTGCTTTGCGTACCGTCTTATTCAAGGTACTGTCAACAGAGGGCCGCCACACAACCGCTTTAGCGCTCACACAACACGTGCTTTTCAGAACCATTAGAGGTTTTGATATTTTGATATTTTTTGATTTCCTGATTGGAGTGAACATATATAGATTGATGATTTCCGTTAATATTTAATGTAATCATATTTGTACATAGCACTGTAGGTTAAGGTAAAACGCTAAAAAATATATCAAAGGAAAAGTTGTTTTCTAGTGTTTACTAAATTGAATTTGAATTTTTTTCTTCCCGAAATCTCTGTTTTAAAAAGATTAGTTACCATTAAGCGGAACAATTAGTTACCAGGCCTAAGTAAATTTGCAAAACTGCTTCGGTGTTTGGAAAAATGATAATCAAGCGGTCATCTATAATAATTTTATACATCATTGCATGAGTAAATTTATCTGAATTGTAGTTTTTATTTGCGTTCAGATAACATCAAAAATGGATCAATTCATCAAACAAATTTTCATCAATATTGTCCAGATAAGCTTTCATCAATGTTTCAACTTTTCTTTCAATTTTTTGTTTTTAAGTTATAAATTAAAAATATCAACCAGCTATGCGTTGACTTCAGATCTTCTTTGCAAATTTCCACTTATGTTTTCCAAAATGACACAACAATCTTCACAACATTTGTTTTAAATTTTTCTTGAAGAGATAAGACAATAATGTAATGCAATTTGCCAAAAAATTTTTAGGATTCGCGGCCGTAAATTTTTAGAGTCAATTTTGTGCTCTGTAAGAATTGAAATACGATATTATGTCTATGCAAAATTCTTTCCTAAAGGATTGTTAACAGTTCAAATTCAAACTCTTCCATTTAATAACCGAATCGTGTGCTTCAATTTGAGATTTAGTGTCAAATAAATGATTCTCACATATTGAATTCAATGGGTCCAAAGTTTCCTGATAGTGGTTTTTTATTGTGGTAATTGACTTTATTGTGTGCACTCCACCGCGTTTATGATAATGACTTCAAAGTTTTTTCTCGAAACAGTCAAATAGTACATAAAGTTGGTCAAAATTGACCAATTTTATGCACCATTTGACTTCTGCTTTGCCAATCAATGTACATACATGGTAATTCTTTATTTATATCTATAATCATTTTCTGCATACCAATAAACTTTCCGCTTATATTGCTCGCGTTATCATACAATTGAGACCTGCATTTTTGAAAGTTTACTTTGCATTTTTTGGTTAAGAACTTGTAAACTGTTTTTGAATCCAGTCTTTGAATCCAGTTGGGGTCAATTTTACTAAAGAAGAGGAAAAAGTGTTACACATAAAACAATAAACAGCCCCATCAGAAAGTGAATATTTTCGTTCAAAAGGTTTGCCATTATTTTTCCTTGACAAAAAAAGAGATTTACTACGAAAACAATTTTTATTTTTGTACGACTATAGTTTATACAGTGTAGAGACTTTTTAAAACTAACATTTAAATATTGACATTTAATTCGTTTGTTTTTGACCTAAAAACAATATCACTCAAATGAATCCACAAACATGGATCATGTAACCGTTACACAATCCAGTTATATTCCGCTTCTCAATATCAACTAAGTTAAGTTAACTCTAACGCTACAATATTTTTAATATAAACAAACCTATTTACACAAAAACCTATTTATACAAAAACCGCCCTGTTGAACCTTCAATTAGGTGAAAACCAAGAAACCTTTATTATATATGAATTTTGTTTAGCCAATATTGATTTTAGGATACTTTTAATGGAGTTGCCAATCGAGTAAATGATTTTATTTTGAATATCTTTTCCGAGAAACTGCACGGCATATTGTTTTTGTTTTTCTTCCAACAAATGTTTTTCTATAATTGAATCGAATTCAGCTAAAATTTCTAAAATTTTTGGAAAATTTTTGTTATTATATTGATAAGCTTTTTCATATGAGTCTGTGAATTCAAGGCCGGATTGGACAATTTTAGACCTGTAAACAAAGTAGGGCCTAAAGTAGCAGTTAGTTTAATTTACTGCACGGGAATAAGGCTATACTAGTGGGGTCAGGGTCACATTCATTTTAGTTAACTCTGACTTCAAATCTGTTGCTTTTTTAGTCTTTTTGAAAAGGTTAATTTTCTTAAAACGGTCAAACAAGTTGATATCTTCTGCTACTTATTTTTTTTGGACATTTGCTTTGCTTTTATTTGTTTTTGTGTAGATTTTATATTAATTAAATTAAATTTTAAGATTCAAATAAAAAGAAAGTATCAATTAAAAAATCTTTAACGAAAGCGAGTTAGACAAGGTACTTTGGTGGACTTGACTTAACGGTAATGAGGCTTATTTTATGCAAATTTCAAAGTAACGGTTCAAAGTGAGTTTACTTGACGATAACTTCACGAAGTTATGAAGACTTCAAATTATGTAATTTGAAAAACGTCCACCGCTGACGTTTCGAATTTTTTTTTCTTTTTTCTTTTTTCAACTTAAAAAGAAAATTTAAATCCAAGTTTTACTACTTTTACATTTTTATACTAAGTACTATAAAAAATAACTGACTTTTAACAACAGCTGTTAAAAAAGTAACGCCAGTGTTTAAAAAGTAACGCACCTTTTTAACAGCTGTTGTCAGTAACTTTTATTCTGAGTAAATTTTTAATTAGCTGCTTTTTACTTTAACTTGTGTAAACATTTTAATCTATGCTTGTATATTTGTTCTCATTTTTATTTTTAATTATAACAGTTGCATATTAAAAATTAATTTCTACTATTATTTTTTATTTACTTTATAATTTGTTTAAATTACAGATTATTGTTGATTACTTATAAAAAACGATTAATTAATTTCCATTAATTAAGAAATAGTTAATTAAAGTTAAAAAACTCAAAAAATATTTTTTGAAAAACTTACAGCTTAGATAAGTTTATCATTGGAACTAAGACAAATGATTCTCGTAATGTTAACGTGCCCATTTCATCTGCCGTACAAGTATCATCGTTTTCCGATGATAAGTTAAAGTTACAAATATACAGTTCAGATCTTGATGATCATAAAAATGGGAATCAACAAAAAAGGTACAAGCCAACTTCATTAATAATTCATAAAAGATTTTTAATAACAACCTAAAATAAGAGACTTTTCTTTACAAAATTCCCTATACATCGTCATCCAAATCTAATTCAATTAGAGGGTTCAACTGGAAAAAAGTTAGAAAAAAACATTTGTTGATATATGTCCAGCTGGGAAGACGAGTACAAGTGGATTAAGTATGACGCTTTTAAAGAAAAAGCCTTGTATTCCTCGTGTTTCAAAGCTACTGATATGAAGCTTCCACTGCCTACTTAATCAAGAAAAAGAAAATCTGGTGTAGGATTTGTTATTAATGGATTTAATAATTGGAAGAAAGCTCATGAGAAGTTTTGCCGTCATAAAGCTAGTCGTTTTCACTGAGCCGTTAACAAAATAATTTTGACAAGCACGTCAGTTTTTACAGTTTTCAATAAACTTTCTACTGAACATATACAAGGTATGAAGGACGCAAGAAAAGCTCTCGACCATATTTTTTCTTGTCTGATTTTTCTCGGCTGTCAAGTCTTGGCCATCAGAGGCAAGACAAAGGAGTCTTCGAATCTATTCCAGCTTTTAAAAGTGAGATCTATGGATGTACGGGTTTTAAAAAAATTGAAGAATCGACCAGAGAAGTACACGTGGATATCTCCAGATATCACAAGTTAAATTTTGTTGGATATTTTGTTAGTTATCCAACGTGAATTATCAAACACAATAAAAAAAAGAGATATCTTTGAGTTCATGATGGATGAATCGTCTGATAACACAAGAAAAGAGCAGGTATTATTAGCCAAACCATTAACTCATTGAATCTTGTATTTTCCTTTAAAAATTTTTATGAATTTTTAAACTGTATAGATATCAATATCCTTTCTTACAGTAGACAATGAGTTTCAAATTAATCAGGATTTTTGTGGATTTTATGAGACAGTTACAACTAAAAGCAAGGATCTGTTTTGATTATGAAAGAGGTCCTTCTTTATTCCAACTTAAGTCTCGAGAACTTTCAAGGACAATGCTACGATGGAGCTGCTGCCACGTCTTTTGAAATAGCTGGCTTGCAAAAACTTGTTCTTCAACAAGAAAGCAGAGCCCTTTATATTCATTGTAGAGCTCACAATTTAAACTTTGTCGTACAAGATGAAATAAAAATCATACTTGATATTGAAAATATCTTGTTACTTGTTTAAAAGTTCATCGTTTTTACCAGAGGCTCACCAAAGAGGCACGCCTCGTTTTCAAGCCTAAAAGACCAAAATGAAAGCAAATATTGTCACCAAATGGAATATCAATTAGACCTTTTTGCCCAACCAGATAGATAATGCACAAGCCATCTCTAGTATCTTTTACCAGAAATTACAGACCACTTCTGGTTTGGCTGGAAGACCTTACCACCAACCCTAACTTTACCAAATGCTGTGTAGAAGCAATGGACTTTTTATCTTCTTTTCAGGTTTTTGACTCCTTTTTTAAAATTTCTTCAAATTAATCTTACCATCCTAGAAGAATTAAGCATTCAACTTCAGGGAAGCCAACTTAGCTTTAGTAAGGCTGAATCCATCATTCAGACCCTGAAACAAATTTTGAGATCATTGAGTCACGTTTCAAAACACTTCTCGATGCAGCTGAACCTGCTAAAACGATGGATTAAGAGGAACCAACTCTGCCCAAGAAGAGGAAAGTACCTGCATGATTTGAAGTCGACTTCAAATTCAAGGTCGTTTAGCTAGTAATAATACTTATTACCAGCCAAACGACCCAAATAAGATTTACAAGTAGATATACTTTACCAGTTTAGAAGCAGTTTTAGTTGGCCTTACCGATAGATTTGAATCAACTGGAACCACTCGTCATTTAACAAGAGTTAAAGAGTTTGTGATTGGATCAAATAACACTGAATGCAGTATCAACTAAATAAAAAACTTCTACAAGGACGATTTTTCTAATTATCAAAGGCTGCAGCTTCATCGGAACCTTTTAATTTACAAAGCTAAGAGAAAAAAAGTTATATTAGAAGATTTTCAATCAGCTCTAGATTTCACCCGCGCTACTGAATGCTACTGAACGAATCGGATTGAAAAGAATTGCCTCGGAAATTGTCTGTTTTATTAAAATAATTCTGGTCCAGCCAGTGTTAACTTGTACAGCAGAACAACTATTTATTAGTCTGCGTAGGCTAACAACTTTTCTTCGATCGACCATGAGCCAGAAAAGGCTAAACGCTGTTTCTCTACTCTCGAGTGCCGAATACAACGGGTGGTGGAAATAAACGGGTGGGTGGTAAATATAGTCAAAATCTAATAAACGGGGGGAAATTTTTTCTGAAATTTAATAAACGGGAGGAGGGGCATGTTCAATGCCACACACACACACAAACACACACACACACACACACACACACACACACACACACCTCAAATGCGCATTTGACTTGCGGTGAAAAGCGCATATTCTAACAGCTGTTAGGGTAGGGTTAGGATGTTTTATCATAATTTCAATAGAATTTAATATGCTGATATAAGTTTTATACTTTTGCAAAGTATAAAACTTATATTAAGCATATTAAATCCTATAATTAAAACCAAAGCTTTGTTGAGAAATAAACTAAAAGTTCATTTTTAGCAAATCGAGATTTAATAGGTCGATAATTTGTAAAACCTGTTTACACTGAAAATTTAAGTTTTTATCGGTGACTGAAAATTATTTTCAAATTTTTAAGGCCGATTTTCACTGAATTTTTTTTTTTTTACTTTTGAGATATATATTTTTTGTGTTGATAACAAGTACAAATTAATAAACGAGGGGGTCTTAATAAGCTTAGAGTTAGTGGAAAAAATATTAAAAATTAATAAACGAGGGGGGGGGGGGGGCGTTTATTAGGAACTCGAGAGTAATGAATACCCATAAAGTAATTACCCGGAGTCTTGAAATGGATTTTTTTGTTAGTAATGTTTATTGAAAAAAACGAAACTCGCCGTAGAATGATTTGTTTGGAAATCAGGTAAAACTCTATCTCTACTTGCGTTACTTTAATTTCTTGATGCTAGTTAACAAAAATCAAAAGTTGTTATTTTTCTATTTCTATATCAAAAATAATTAACTCTAGACAGTAGACTTACATTGCTCAAAAAATCAAAGCTTAAACTTTTCGCCCCCATTGAAAATTTGAGTATTCTACGCCGATATATATATATATATTTATCTGCTCTGATATAAATATATATATATATATATATATATATATATATATATATATATATATATATATATAATATATATATATATATATATATATATATATATATATATATATATATATATATATATATATACACATATCATTTAAATATACCAAGTCAAGCTTTTGAAGTTTTGTTCATAAAGTAGCATATTGTCAGCTATTACTCTTTAAAAAAACTAAATCAAAATTATGTTTTTTTTTGCTGTTTTTCTTTTTAATATAAATTTTTTCGCATCTTCAATAATTCGGGTGTGAGGTCTTGAATAATACAATAAAAAAATTATGTTATAGTGGTAATTACTTGCTTTACGCCAAAGATATTCTTATTATATTACAAAATAAACAAGCAATTCTCTTAGTCAGAAATTTCGGCGAAAAATACTGAATAGCATTGTTTACTCATATAACAATTTTTTTCCATCGTAGAGGTTATATAGGTAAATAATGTTTCAGATCGAGAATAAAAGTTGTTGTGGAGTTGTGGGAAAGTTTTCCTTTTCCTCACTTCCACATCAAAGAGTTTTTTGATTCCACTTTTAACACATTATAAAACTTAAAGAACTTAAAATTAAAAATTAATAAATACTACGGTTTTTCGATTACAAAGGAGAACAAAAAAGCGCGCTTTTTATTCACAGACATGTCTAGTTAAATTTCAAAATCGCGGTTAAAAAAAAAACTTTAACTGAGCTTGGTTTTTTGTTGCGTTTTGTAAATGTGAATGATTTGAAAGGTGAGTAATTTTTTCAAACAAAAATTTATTAAAGTTTTATTAAACTAAATTCAATTTTCTTTTTAAAAATATTTTTAAAACTATTTTTTTGATTTGTAACCTAAAGTGCGAAATTAGTCTAATTTCGTCAAATAAATGATGCTATATATATATTTAGTATTCTTTGAACAGTTGTGATTTAAGATGAAGCAAGGCGTCGCTTAATTATATTTATATCGCTTTACTAGCGTGTCGTTACTTTCTTCAAATGTATCTTTAAATACTTAACTAAAAGACGTATAAATTTTTTAACAAGTAATTGCACAACCGCGGAGATTTTTTATAACCCCCTGAGCGCTGTAAACGATGAAACTAAGATAAATTCAAAACACATTGAACTGTTAAACTACTTCACGTCAAACTTACTTATAAATATTTTATATGTTCAATTGAGTTTTATTATTTCAATATTCTTTGATTATAGCTTTAAACGATTATTTTTATAGTTTTATTATTGGTTGGTATCTTTTTTTATTTTGTTTTTTGTTTGGTTTTTACATTTAAAAGCACTTTTTTTGTTCAAACTAAAAAAATATTTTTGCCGCGTTTGGCGGATTACTTAATTAAATGAAAAAAGTCTTAGGTATGCGCGTAACTGATTTTAATAACTTTTTGATAAAGCTGACTTAAATGTCTATTCAATTAAAGATGACACCGGGGGTTTTAAATGTGTATAATATTTAACGGATTCTGTCTGAATCAAACTTCAATATTTTTTAACTGGCTTCAATATCTCTCTAAGTGATAACAAAAAAAAAAAAAAAAGATGAAGCCAAAATATTCAGGTAATTTAGTTATAAAAATTAAGTATTATAGTATTTACTAATACGTATTTTTATCGTACTTGATTCATAATTACGAAAAGAAGTTTTATAACGTTTTTCGATTTTTAAAATCGAAAATTAAAATCTTTTCCATAAGCGAAAATACGAGAGCAAGTTAGCAAGTAGTAAGCAACTATATATATATATATATATATATATATATATATATATATATATATATATATATATATATATATATATCTTTTGTTTTACATATATTTATTTACATATAGCTTCAATATTCTTCACTTTATTATTAAAATTAAAATTTATTAAAATTAAATTAAAGTCAGAACTAATAAATGTGTTAGCGACATACACATTTTTCCGAAAGTGGCATCATAAAAACATTTTTCTTGTAAGGTTTTGTTTTGCTTTTTGTTTGTTTTTTATCAAATTTTGATTTTTATTTGTGAGTTTTGCTCAATGAACGAAATTAACAAAGATAGAATTGGATTCGCGCGTGTTTAGTTAATATTTTTTAACAATCCGTTTTATTACTATAGAAAATTATAGATTTTCGGAATGAACTTACAGATCGCATATTAGTTTGCTTACGGGACTAAACGTTTCCTTTATAAACAGCAAACCTTGCAAATACTGTTGTTATTAGGATTTGGTAGTATAGTATTCGGGTAGCAAAGCTACAGAAACTCTCATATAATGTTTTTGATTACAATATTTTACTTTAAGGCGTCTCCTAAAAAAATAATAAGGTATAATAATCGAACAATTTAAATCTATCTGAATTCGTACAATTCAATAATTTTTTATCAAATCGTGATGTTAGAATAATATGGTTCTATCTCCCTTTTGTAATGTTGAGAGAATTCAAGAAATTTGTTATATTCTCTTGAATTTTGAAAATTATAAGTAAAAGTTTGTTAAATTTGTTATTTTCGTTAAATTAAAAGATTAAAATATCAAATTTGTTGAATTGATTGCTTAGAACACAAAATTATTATTCAATTATCATTGTATTCGTAACAGAAAAAAAAAATGTGTTCTAATTAATCAGTATCATTTAAGTTGCGAATAATTCGGAAAAATTTCTGAAAATTAAATATGTCTACCCTGAGTTCTCTCGTCGATTTTGCTAGCTGTCGTATAAGTAACTTACCTGTAACTGCGGTAACTTTCAGTATATTGCAGCTTGAGGTTACATAAGCAAACTAATTAATAAATAAGTTATGGACACTAAAAATAACGAATTATAAACTTTTTTATATAAGCAGTAACAAATGTAAAATTCTTTATACTATATTATGTAAATAGCTGTTGCTTTTTCTTTTTTTTTTTACTTTTATTTGCTATTAAATAATTCTACTGTTTTTTATTGATCTTACACTGGGAAACCGTTGTCTAGCACTAGGAGACTGCTAACTAATACTGAAAGATTGAAAACTTTAATGAGATATATAGTTGATAAGTCGTCAGCCGATAACCAAGGCCATATGTCCATATTTTGTATTTATTCTATTTATAATCAAAAAATATTCAACAATCAATTGAGTATATGTCCAATAAATTTAGTCGCAAGAATGATTCAACTTTTTAAAAATTTAAAAAATTATGACATTCTGGCAGTGTCTCACAAATTAAATTTTAAAACTTTGTTTTCTCGGAAACACAAAAAATGGACTTACCGCCTCTTGTTTTCGACTGACCAAATGCTATTAAATTTCTCCAGTATCTTTTTTATTTATATAAGAATGATTCAACTTTTTAAAAATTTAAAAAATTATGACATTCTGGCAGTGTCTCACAAATTAAATTTTAAAACTTTGTTTTCTCGGAAACACAAAAAATGGACTTACCGCCTCTTGTTTTCGACTGACCAAATGCTATTAAATTTCTCCAGTATCTTTTTTATTTATATAATTATTTACGCAAAAAGCATCAATTATTTAAAGAAACTATTAATCCTACATTAAATATTTCAATTTTTAAGCTTTGTTTTTTGGTAATTCTATTGGTAAAAAAATATTTTTATGGTTCTCAAATATCGATAAAATCTACTTTCAACAAATGTTTTTGGGAACCGTTCTTGACTTGTTGGAGATTTCTGTATAAGGAATTAAACGTTTTTGTTGTTTATTAAAAACTTGCCGTTATACCTTACTTAGATTTAAGATTTGATCATGAATTTTTGAAAGATTTGTGGTTTGATCTTATAAATACGTCACATTTACGGTTTGGTCATATTAAGCGATTCTTATTTTGTGCAATTCATATGACTTATTCTTTATTTTGTCTTTGCATATGACTTATTCTTTGAGCATAAGATGGTATTAACAACAAACTTTTACTCGTTACTATACGTATTTGTTACTTTCTTTAAATTTTTTCTATTATTGCACTAAATTGATTTATTATTGAATGGAAACTTATCTAAGAACCTATCTTTTATTAGTGACAGATTGATGCAATTCAACTTTTCTAGTAAATCGGTAAAGATTAAAAAGGTAAAAAAAATTTCTCGCAAAACAACTATTATAGTTTTTAAAGACAATTCTGATTTGAATTTTAATAGTTGCTATAAAAATTAAAAGCGGGACAAAAGCTTGGAAAAATTTAATTGGTTAGTGTTATTTTTAAATTTTTTAAAATCCTAAAAGAATTCGAAGCAACCGAACTCTAATTGAATATCAATAAAACGGAATCAGCTGCAAAGTACTTTAAAACAGCGTTATTTCAAAAGTTTATTGTTGTGGCAAAAAAAATAAAAACTGCAATATAATAATTTAAAAGAAGTAACGATAATAACCACTGATTATGGAGTCGTAAAAAAGGAAAGTCTTGAAAGAAAACATTGATAATTTTTACAAACAATATTTTGCAACATTCTACGTTAAAAAATAAAACTGTTGGAATGAAGTATTTTGCGCACGTGCAAACATTTTCGTGCGCATTTTTTAAAAATTCTACTCAAATCGTTTTTCTTTATGGGTCATTGCTTTAAGTTAGAAGCTTTTGATGAATTTATGTTATTAATGGCGAGTTATTACTGTTAAATATGTGAAAAAAGTTATTCGAATTTTTTTTTCCTAATTTTTTTAACTGATGGATTCCTAAAAATTGTAATGAATAAGTTAGCTGAACAAATAAATTGTTAAATTTTTAATTTATACAAGCAAACAGTTTTTCTTTTCTTTTAGTTTTTCGTTGGCTTTAAGTCGCTTTTTTCTTTTAATTTTTTATTAACTATTGTAGTAACGATGCGTCATATCGCATTTTACTGCAAAAAATCAGAGTTAGTAAACATTTTCTTGTTTATATTAAATTATATATATTTTCCTCTTTTATATTTTAAGTAATTTTTTAACTTAGTTTGAATGTTTGAATTTTACGAATGTCATCGAAAATTTAATTCTTATAAAAAATATTTTTGTTTTCTATTAAGACCAAAAAGAAAATTAGTAATGATTTTAAAAACTTTTTTTTAAAAAGCATTTTCTTTTTTTTTTACAGAATTTGCAAATAAAAATATTATGTGTTGTCCGTTTTCATTCTCTGCATCTTGTGGTGAAGAAGCAAATACATTTACGTTTTCGAAGGTAATACTTTCTCCAGAGGAAACGAATACTTATCAAGTTCCTTGGGAGACCCAACAAAAGTCTATATCAAAACAGCAAGGCAAGCGGCTATGTTTGTGTTGGTGTTGTCTTTGCACTTGCTTATGGTATGTTGAAAAAATTTATGTGTGTGTGTTTATATATATATATATATATATATATATATATATATATATATATATATATATATATATATATATATATATATGTATATATATATATATATATATATATATATATATATATATATATATATATATATATATATATATATATATATATATATATATATATATATATATATATATATATATATATATATATATATATATATATATATATATATATATATATATATATATATATATATATATATATATATATATATATATATATATATATATATATATATATATATATATATATATATATATATATATATATATATATAAAGAGAGAGAGAGACTTACATATACATTCTGGATAAATATTATACATATATCTGTGGGTGGTTGTGTAATATTTTAATTCAAAGTTTTTGAATTTTATAAAATAAATTTTTACAATATGTAACATACTTGTTTCCATTAAATTAAATCAAAATTGTATTTAAAAATAAGGCTTTTGTTTTCATAATTTTCTTTTGACGGGGAGGCGGGGGGGGGGGGGAAGAGAAGTAATTTTAGGGTCCGTATTAAAATTTTGCGGGGAGGCCTATTTTTTGTTCCTACGCTACTGGGTGGCGCCTTTTATTATTTTGATTAAAATTTATATGTAATATTATTGTAAATGTATAATTATTTTAATTGAAATTTAAATGTATTATTATTTTAAATGTATAATTATTTTAATTAAAATTTAGCAAGCCAGTATCGAACAGGCGAAATCGCCGAGTCTCTAATAATAAAATGGAGCGGCGAGCGGTTTGCTACAAAAAACTGATTAGCTCGTTAAGGTCAGTTCTATAACTTAGTACGTGTACAAATATTTTTGGTATTATAGTTTATGTGTCTTCGTGTTTCCAGATTATATTTGTGCAATTTTTTACTTGATTTTGCTTTTAGACCAAACATCGAAAAAGTACAATTGTGGTCGAAAGACTTCGAAGCGTTATTAGCAGATGAAGGTATTAGCTTTTTATAAACCGGTTTAGAATTTTTTTATAACTGCAATTTTATATATATATATATTAGACTCTAATAATTAGAATATAGTATAAGTTAGTAAAATAAAACCACTTGCAGATATTTTTTTCCCTTTATGAAAAGATGGACGTCTTCTATTTGAGATGTTCTTAAGACAAGAACATAGCGACGAAAATTTGCAGTTTTGGATCGAGGTAGATCGATTAAAAACACTTATAAAACCACAAGACAAAAAAGCGCGAATGATGCATATATATTTTGAATTTGTGCGTCCACTTGCAGAACGCGAGGTTTGTTATTAATTTATTTATAAATTTAAAGTTGAGATAAAATTTTTAATATCAGGAGATTTTTAACGTTGCGGTTTTACAACCGGTTGTTAGTTTAACAATTAAATTGAACTTTAACTATTGGTTATTTGTTGTATTTCAATTATTAATTATTTTATTATTATTAAGAAAATAATAAAAATTGTGGAGATTAATTATTCGACTAATTTATAAATCCAATTATATGATTAACACATAATTGTGTTAATTATTTTTAAAGTATTATTTGTATTTCTAAATTATGAAAATTTTAAAAAATTTGTAAAAACGTTTTATAGAAATTATAATCCTTTTGCTTGAAACGCCCTGCTATATTTTGCAATTTTTTATTTCGCAACATTTTATTTCACAACATTTTATTTCACAACTTTCAATACGTTCTTTTCTGTTTGCATGCTTTTATTGTTTTGTTTTTGCTTATTTTGTTGTCGGTTCGCTTGTTGCATTTCAAAAAGTTAGTATTTCAATTTTATCAACCGGCTTAATCAAAGAGATATTGTTTAAAATTTAAATATATAAAATGTTTAATTTTATTTGTTATCATTAAATGTATTCTTAAAACTTTAAGTTATATATATATATATATATATATATATATATATATATATATATATATATATATATATATATATATATATATATATATATATATATATATATATATATATATGTATGTATATATATATATATATATATATATATATATATATATATATATATATATATATATATATATATATATATATATATATATATATATATATATATATATATATATATATATATATATATATATATATATATATATATATATATATATATAACCACCGGGGGGACCAGTGGGCTTAGGCTCCCCCCAAAAATTATTAAAATATAATTGTTAGGGAAAACATATTTTTAACAAATATTTTATCTCTTGGGTACCTTTAAAAAAAAAAAAAAAGTCTTTAATATGTAATATGGGCCCCCCCTAATATGAAAATTGTGGTTACGGTTCTGTGTGTATATATATATATATATATATATATATATATATATATATATATATATATATATATATATATATATATATATATATATATATATATATATATATATATATATATATATATATATATATATATATATATATATATATATTATATATTTTATATAAATATGTATACATATATTATATATTTTGTATATTTATATTATATATTTTATATAAGTGTATACATTTATATTATATATTTTAAATAAATATATATTCATATATATTTTATATATGTATATTAAAAGTTTTATATAAATATATATACATATATATTATATATATTCATATTATGAAATTTAATTTACAGTACAATTTTTTTGAACTGTTGTTTTTTATGAATGACTCGAGCACTTTAATGGTTTTAGATAAACTTATCTTCGACTATTCGTAAAAAGATAGAAGACGAATTGTCGGATAATCCTTCTGATACAGTATTTGATGTTGCACAAAATCAGGTATTTTTTCTTCCCTTTTTTTTTTTTTTTTATTTCTTAACACCACGATTATTTGTGTTTATCATTTTTAGGTCAGTTTACTCATGTTTCGACAGAGCTATCCTCGATTTTTAGTGTCCGATCTGTTTAACGCCGTAGTTCAAAGTGCCCACACTGCTAATGTTGGAAAAGTTAGCTAATATTATAATATAAATTTCGGTTTCAACTTGATGCAAGTTTGCATGTTTAGCGAAGTCGCTCTACGATAATTCCGGTTCAGTTTAGTGATAGCCAATCAAGAAATACCAATGTTAGAATTTTTTATGGCTGAAATATCCGTGATATACGTTAAATCAATATATATTTTTAAAACTAAAACTTTTACTCTCTTTTTTTAGGAGTAAAACTGACAATGTGTTATAACTGCCTGGTTAATTTATGGTTTTCTTTATTATAGACAGTGCTTCCACGCTAAAGAAATGGAAATCGCGAAGTTTACTTTTAATTTAACCTAATTAATATAAAATTCTAAAAATATATTATAACATTCTTGAAATCTGACAAAATATCTTACAAAGAATAAAATAAAAACCTTCTATTTTGTCTTGTCGTGCGTTTTTACCTTAAATCAATCAAAAAATCTTACTTTTTTTTCGGTCAAAATAAAATATGCATATTAAATATAAAATAACACTGAACTCAAAATATTATTTCCGAGGTAAAAATTCAGACAAAAAGTAATCTTTTATAACTACGTAAAAATTATTTAGTAGTATACCCTACTAAAACATTTGATTTGACTTTTTTGAGTGAAAACACTTTTCAAAAGGTTCTCGGGCAACTCAAAGCCGTGTGCAGTGTAATTTTTTTTCTTTGTTCAATGCTTCACTCTCAATAGATTGGAAACTGTTGTATCAGCTAACTGATTTCCTTTTTCAGTCTTTATGAGTTTATATACTATCTTACAGCTATAGCTTCACTTACAGAGAAAATAGAAGATCAATGCACATCCGTAATTTAGGTAACCTTGGAATATCAAAACTGTCTTGATGGAAATGACTTTGTTCGAAAAAAACTCAGTCGTCATTGCCTTAACTTAGATCTCTTCACTCGCACTGCAGCTTAGCTAAAGTTCACTGCGTTTTAAAATTTGTAAAAAGTCTTAGAATAGCAGAAAGTTTTGACTAGTCCGAACGTAGATAAATTCAAATATTTCGCAAATGCTGAAAATGTGATCCTCAAAAGAGAATCTTTTTTCTCGAGTCCTTGATGACGGCAATCATATTTCAATCAACTTATGAAATCAATTTTCGAAATACTTATCTAAATGGTCATATTGAGAGAATACAGGAGCAGGCGCAGATGGACCAGCTACAATAGGTTGAGTAGACGAACTGTTTTCTTTATAAGACAAAGATGCCAGGAATTCATTCACAAAATCTACAACGGAGTGGTATTGAACATCTTGTCTTTGCAAAATTGAGATTAAGTCTGGCAAGCTACATCATTTGAATAGGCTCCATGACCGCTAGTTTCAAATTACTATTCAATCGCGGTGGAGGGACAATCTGATTTATGTATGGATACTCTTTTTTCAATGACATCACTGTCAAGTACTGCAGGTCTTCATCAATAGTGTAGAATGTATCAGGTCCTTATAAAAATAAAGAAACAATTGAATCTTTACTTTTAGTTTTTTTGAATCTTGGAAAATCAACTTACCTAATTGTATCCTCCTGTAAATATTTTGACGTAAGACGTGGATTAATTGTTGTTTCATTATTTTGGTTTCTGAGATAATCATTATTCATGAGGATACTTGCCAAATTTTTTAAAGGTTGATTGAAAGACTTTTGAAGCTCGTGAAGTAACGGAATTTCTGATTGAAATATTGTGTTGAAGTCCGTCAGTATACTTAAAATGTACTCCATAAATTCTAAGTACGGCTTAGTCAGTGGATCGGACAAAAGAAGAAAAGCCAAATCATTCGTTGCTTTTGAAAAAAAAAAATTTTTTTACCTTTCTTTTTAAAATATAAAATAAGTGCATTTAACTGTTCCCGAATTCTACGGTGCTTTTTGCATAATAAGCCATTTTGTTTGGCCTTGAAATGTTTTGAACGTTTTGTGTATTCTTGTAAATCCTAAAATTCTACCCTCCTGCTAGGGCTGTGGGCAACATTGTACACCCGCATGCTAAATTTTTGAGATCCTTTAGAAGCTTCAAGCAGCTTTTGGAAGAACTTAGAATACTACGGCAGAGCATTTTACAGTTAACAAGTGAGGATTTCCTTCACAACTTTTACGAATGGCTGTATTATAATACCTCTCTAAATTACCCTATGGTTTTTTCGAGATTGGGTACATGCTTTGCAATAAAACTGCTTTTTAATAACATCTATTTTAATATTCTTGTTATTGTTCTATACTTTTAATTTCTCTTCGTTCATCCAGTTGTCTAAAAACTTTAAAGGTTAACTTTGTAGCTTTTTAGAATTGCTTCCTTCCTTACTTCTTTTCATTTAGAAATTATTAAGAAATATAAAAGATCCAAATAATTGAACTCACTAGTTAAATAATAAATTTAGATATATATTATATAAATATAAATTTAAAATAAATTAAGTCTTTCTAATCGTGTTTTTAATATTTCCTTTTTTTTTAAATTAGGAAGAGCCCAAGACTTAGTCTTCCTTATGAATCTATGAATTATAATTATAGAAATATATTAAAGAAGTACATCGTATTTCTACAGTGAATCTGGATATTTTATAAAAAACTTGTTATACAAAATTAATTAACTCACCACAAATTTGTGCAGGCTTGGCGTAGTGGTTAGAGTCAGAATCAAGAGGTCCGAGGTTCAACGCCGGCTTACGCCCTATAAGCGCCACATTGCATAGTGGGACGGTTACACACAAAAGGATGGTTAAACATTTTCTCTTAATACCTGCACAAAGTTATAAATATTTTCAAAAAAAATCATATAGTAAAGTTTAAAACTTTACACTGCTTGTTTCAAAGAAACTTAACTTTGTTGAATTGGAATTAATTTTGTCTGTCATAACTCAATTAATATGTCTTCTTTAGGGACCTACATTATTTCAGTCTGTCTTTACAATTTAAATAAAAAAATTTAAGTTGTTTTTAAGTTGTTTTTTTTTTATTATGCATAACTTAATTAATGTTGGAGTTATTTTATAATTAATATTGGGTAAATCTAGTGATGTTTCCTCTAGTAAATATGCAAAAGTAACTTTCTGCAAGTTACATCCAAAGAAATATTGCCAAAGCTGTCAAAATTATCATGGTTACAGTCAGAGGAACAAGTTCTAAACTTAAAATGGGGTCTAATTAGAAACGCAGAAAACAGAGTCCTGTGGCAGAAAAAAAGTTACAAGTGCTATAGATCACAGAAATAAGAAAAAAGTTATTGAACAAAATTGTAAGATACTATCAATAAAACTGAAAATTGTTTTAAAAGACCAAGGAATAAAAAAGTTCATTTGAATCTTAAAAAGGGAGTAGTTATGAGATTGGCTATAAGTGCAGAAAGCCACTGAAGAAGCCGTAACGTAAGCCTGCAATGATTAAAAAACGTCATGGGCTAAGAAACCTCTTTTTCTCAAGATGACTAGAGCAAGGTAAACTTTCCATTAGTTTTCTCCTGAAACATAAGCAATTATTATTTTAATATTACAACTTTTTAGAAAATGTTTTTGCATTAATAACTTATCCCAATTCATTTTAATAATATTTGAAATATTTAAAACATCAATATTTATTGCCATAGTCATGTTGTATACAGCAATGAATCTACCATTGAGACTGTTGTGAAACCGTAATAAAAAAGTCTATATTAAATATTTTCGGCTTTTATCAAATATTAAATCAAACACAATTCAAGATCTACAAAACAGATTTTATAACACATCAATTAAATATAATTAGAATAACTTAAGTTCATTTAACCGTATTTTATAATGACGTGATTGACGTCAATTATTTAGTTCAAATACATAGTTCTTAAAAATTTCTCCGTTTTAAGAAAGTCTTAGTCTTAAAACTTCTCCGTTTTAAGAAAGTCTTAGTACTGGATAATACTCTAAGAAAGAAAGTAGTCGTCGAGATATTTTGGCCTTTTAATAATACGTCCTGTCAGTGAGATTATATTAGGTTGTGTGTCAGGAGTAATAACCTTTTGAATAGATGGTTGGTTAGCCACTGGTGTAGTTGATTGATCATAATAGAAGCTATCCTTTATTGGATTCCCAAACGGATGCAGAAGGTTCGAAACTACTTCGTTGGTATCATTTAATTCAACTTGTTTTCTATTTCCAGAAATGTGGTTGTTGTTACTAATGACAATTTCGTCATTGTTCGAGCATTCGGACTGTTGTTGGACTAGTTCTATTAAAGGATTTCCATCTTGTAGTGGGGCAAGATCTTTTGTTGAAACTGTATCAATTTTTCGATTTTGAAGTTTTACGCGTGCGAAATGAGGCGATATTGTTTCTAATAGTTGAACTCTGTCGACAAGTGGATCTCCCTTTAATCGTATCTGACGTCTGTATAAAATTGTCAAATCCTGCTCTGTTAAGAAGTATGGTAAAACTGTACCTATTATTGATGAACGCTGAAAGTTCATCATCCTCTGATGAGGTGTTTCGTTCGTAGCAGTACACAGAAGTCCTCTCATAGAGGATAGAGCCATTTGCAATGCTACCTCCCATCTATCTTTTCCCAGACTCAATGTTTTCAGGGCCAGACTAACAGCTTTAAGTACTGTTCCATTTATTCTTTCACATTGACCGTTGCCTTGTGGGTGATATGGAGTAGTTCGAGTTTGGATGACACCGTTTCTTTATAGGAAAACCTTAAGTGATATACTTTTAAACTGTTTTCCTCGATCTGTATGCATAGATGATGGTGCACCAAATAATGAAAAAAGACTGAGAAGGTGTTGTATCACAGTGTCGGCTGTTACATCCTTACAAGGGAATGCAAATGGGTAGCGAGAGTATTCGTCTATTACCACGAGGTGGATTGTTCCAAGGTCTCGTAGCCTGAATAAGACGACCAGCTGGAGGTTTGTAGAAGCGCGGTTTGAGTTCGTTACAGGTTGTACATTGGCTTGTTAGTTGTTTAATTTCAGTGATAAAGTAAGGTAGATTTCGGGTTTTGCAATAACATATCATTTTTTTAATTCCAGGATGACATAGTTGGGAATGAATATTGTAAAAGGTTTTATTGGTGTTTTAAATTGAGCAACATCGAGAAAGGGCATCGGCTACGATATTTTGATTGGTCCTGGTCTGTATGAAATTGTATAATTAATATCTGCTAATTCTAAACGCCATCGAGTAACGTTCCTCCCAGTTCTGTGTAAGAGGCATCTGTTTCAATAGTTAGCGGAACTTTGAAATTGGGGGCGTTTAGACAAGCTTCTACAAGTTTAATTTTGAGCTTTTTAATTGCTTCTTTTGACTTTGGGGTCAAGCCCTTTGTTGGAAAGTTGTCTCTTGCTTGAGTAAGCGGTAGAGTAAACTTGGTTACAGTTGTGTATCCATTTAGCGTAGTAGGCGAATAAACCTATCATTCGGTTTAATTCTTTTAAGGTTTTTGGTTCTGGCATATTTATAAGAGCTTCATATCTTTTAGGGTCGGGTTTCAAGGTTCCATTTTCAATGATATAGCCTAAGAATTCGATGTGAGTTTTTTTAAACTTGCTCTTTTCTTTTTTTATTTCTACGTTGGCGATTTGAGCTAGTAAACGGAAATTTTGAGTAGGAAACGGCTAAGATTTTTATCTTGTGCTTGGTCATCTTTTTCAATAATAATTATATCATCGAGGTAAGCATATGTTTTTTATAGTTTATTATTTTAAATAAATTCATCCGTAACCCGCTGAAAAATTGGTACAGCATTTGTGCAACCAAAAGGTAAACGTTTAAACTCGTATAGTCTGCTATTTGCTTCGAACGCGATTAGCTTGTAATCTTCAAGTCGTATTTTTACCTGATAGTAAGCCGATTTGAGGTCAATTGTACTGAAGACTTTATGAGCAGCTATCTTAAGTATCAAATCGTCGATTCGAGGTGTTGGGTATGAATCGACTGGAGTGTGTAGATTGATTGTATTTGAATAATCATTCAAAAGATGATTTTTGTTTCCTGATGATACTACAAAACATTGTGCACGCCAAGGACTACGGCTCACTTGGATTATATCTTGCTTTAACATACGGTTTATCTCGTCTGTTATGAAGGAGTTATTTTTAGGAACCCGTTATGATGTTGTAGCGACTGGCTTAATTTTGTCAATATCCACTCCAGGTATCAGTGCGTAAGTAGTACACTTCATACTCTTTGTTGCCAAACAGAACTTTAAGGGCTCTTTATTTAAAATTGACCGTAATTGAGGTATGTTGTGTTAACACATACCTCAAACTTGAAAGTGCAGTTCCTCGTTGTCTACAACGAGGAACTGCACTTTCAATTTTTCGCAAACTGCACTTTCAATTTTTCGCAAACTGCACTTTCAATTTTTCGCAAACTGCACTTTCAATTTTTCGCAAACTGCACTTTCAATTTTTCGCAAGCTAATAATAATGAGCCTTGGAAGTTTCCTTTAACTTTTAATGTCGAATTATCTGCCAATGATACTTTCGAGGTAGATTGAGTATTGTAATAAAGATTCCAATGTTGAAGAAGTTCTGATGTAATAAACGTTTTATTGGAGCCAGTATCTATCAGTGCCTGTGTTATATTTTTGTTAATGGTGACGTTATTTAGTGAGTTATAATGGTGACGTTATCAGGTGAGTTGGTTGCTGCTATGACCGTAGATACTATTACGTTATCGTTTTCTTCCTGATATTCCTTAACAACTGCTGCTTTAGTGTAGGTCTTATTTTGTTTCTTTGAGAGACAGACAGTTGCCCAGTGGCCCCTTCTTTGACAATGTGTACAGGTGGAATTTCGCGCTGGGCATTTAATTTTTGGATGTAGATCATTACCGCACCAGTAACAATGAGATTTCGTAAGGTTACGACTTGCGGCAAAAGTTGGTAGCGTAGTATTAGCTGTCGTGGCTATTGTCAAATTAAGAGCATCTTTGGTGGCTAATTCCATTGTTAGCACTGTTTTATAAAGTGCCTCGAGATTGTCTTCTGTAGCTTCGAGGAGTCGTTGTCGAATAGAAGGTGAGTAAATTCCATCGACAAAAGCGTTGCAAATTAGTAAACTAATATGTTGTTTTGCTGTTAGAGGTTTTGTTGGACATTTTCTTGCAAATTGTTTCAGGCTACGCATGAATCTTTCGACTGTTTCTCCTTCTTGTTGCTTAAAAAGGCGAAGTTTGTGGCGCGTCATAATAGGTGTTGATCGTTTTTGATATTTGTTATCAAGTATTTTGATTGCATCATCAAATGATGTAGTATCCTGAATTATTGTGAAAGCTTTAACACCGGATACTACGAATAAAACTTGGAGTTTACAATCTTCGTCTATGTTAGTTTTTATCTAAATAAATTGATAACATTTTTTACCAGTATATATACTCTTCTTCGTTTGGTTCGTCGCATAGTACTTTTTTAAATATTTTTGCATCCATAATGTAAATAAAAAAATATTTGATAAAATTGTTGTAAAACCGTAATAAATAAGTCTATATTAAATATTTTCGGCTTTTATCAAATATTAAATCAAACACAATTCAAGAAAACAGATTTTATAACATATCAATTAAATATAATTAGAATAACTTAAGTTCATTTAACCGTATTTTATAATGACATGATTGACGTCAATTATTTAGTTCAAATACATAGTTCGTAGAGACTTTGGAAGAAAAAGCCACATTTGTTTGTTGCAGACCAAAAGAACAACAAAGCCAAAATGCACTGTAAACACTCTAAAGCACCAAGGGTTTATAAAATTTTTTTATCATGCATATCGAGCAGGGATACCAGTCAAAGTTTTCACGGAAAATAGTGCTCTTTACTGTACTGCGAAATCCATAAAGATCTTTCTTGCTAATGAGAGTATTGAGCTACTTGATTGGCCTGGCAATTTTCCAGATATGAACCCTATTGTAAATCTATGGGTGCTTGTGACATAAAAAATGCTGACTTTGCATTTAACAAGTAAACAGAAACTCACAAAACAACTAATCAAAGTGTGGCATCAAGATCCAGATGTTAAAGCATTGACCTCAAAGTGAGTAAATAGTATGTTAAGGCGTATCAAAGCTCTTTCAAAAGGAATCAAAAGGAATCATCACCAATTAATAAGTTTTATAATATGCTTTTTATTTATCAATATATAGATCATTTATAAAAAAATAAGTTGTGATTGCTTTTAGTGAGTTTTAGACACACCAAAAAGACAAAAAGTTAAAAATTGAGTTTGAGTCTAATAATTTGAGTAGGTACTGAATAAATATATATATATATATATATATATATATATATATATATATATATATATATATATATATATATATATATATATATATATATATATATATATATATATATATATATATATATCATATATATATATATATATATATATATATATATATATATATATATATATATATATATATATATATATATATATATATATATATATATATATATATATATATATATATATATATATATATATATATATATATATATATATTTATTCAGTACCTACTCAAATTATTAGACTCAAACTCAATTTTTAACTTTTTGTCTTTTTGGTGTGTCTAAAACTCACTAAAAGCAATCACAACTTATTTTTTTATAAATGATCTATATATTGATAAATAAAAAGCATATTATAAAACTTATTAATTGGTGATGATTCCTTTTGATTCCTTTTGAAAGAGCTTTGATACGCCTTAACATACTATTTACTCACTTTGAGGTCAATGCTTTAACATCTGGATCTTGATGCCACACTTTGATTAGTTGTTTTGTGAGTTTCTGTTTACTTGTTAAATGCAAAGTCAGCATTTTTTATGTCACAAGCACCCATAGATTTACAATAGGGTTCATATCTGGAAAATTGCCAGGCCAATCAAGTAGCTCAATACTCTCATTAGCAAGAAAGATCTTTATGGATTTCGCAGTACAGTAAAGAGCACTATTTATATTATATATTAAATTATATTATATATTTTTATATACTGACTATATATATAGTCAGTATATAAAACTCTATAAGCAAATTAACAGCAAACAAATTAACAGGCGTGCCTTTTTAATTGATGTCTGATAAAGACATGCATATTTTGCTTGGTCTTTTTCCAAATTATGAATTCCATGCAAAAGAACATTAGCCAAACGCCAATAAAGATTTTTTGATGATAAAACAAAATCATAATATGTATCCATTATAGACAGAATGTTTATAAGTCTTTTTCTACAACATGCTCTATGCTTAGTTTTTTTTCACAAAGCACAACCCAATTTTAACTAGCTGATATGTACACTCATGAGGAACTGTCAAATATTCTCGTGAAACCTCTTCAATAAAGTCTTTAGCTTTATTTGTTAGTATAGGTTCATGCTCAGCATAAACTAGTTTACCCTTACATTTTTTCTCCAGCCATCCTGCCTCATAGGCAGCAGAGCTCTCTTCAGTTTCTGAAAGACTTACATCATAAATGCAAGTTTCAATTAAAGTTGCATCTTCAAAACTGATTTGACTTTCACATATGTAATCTTTTTTATTGGGTTGTTCTACTTCCCTTAACTCTAGAAACGCTGCAGCAAATCGAGCTGAATGCTTTTTAAAAGCAGAAAAAACATCCAAAGCTGCCATAAAAGCATTTGCCCCTGTTGATTGTCAGTAAACAGAAAATTTCAGTATCATGGGTAACACTTTGAATTCTTTTGGGTCCATGCCCTGATTCCATAGAATTAAATAGTTCTAAAAATATTTGAAAATTATTTGAATTTTTATCTTGCACAGATCGGTTTTGGTCTCTTAGTCTAATATTTTGCCCTTTTGCAGAAACATTAACAATACTCTACCAATCAGTTTTTTCAGCTAAAACAACAGCTTCTTTCACAACACTGAGTTGATACATTGATGTTAGTTTGTGAACAGGTGTAATAGAAACCATTAAATTAGGTCCACCATGTAAGCATTTCATCATTACACATAGCATAAAAGTTGCTTTAGACTCTGGATCATTTTTTGCCATCCCATATAAAACTCCGCCTGAATAAGCAATTGTTTGTCTTATTTTTACCTCATCAACTATCAAAAAAGCATTTTTCTGATGATCGTTCTTTACTTTTTTAAATCTTTTTTGTAATACAAAATTGATGTTTGTGGCAGAAATTATAGACTGCAGTTTTCGTTTACTAAAAAATCAGAAAGTTGATAATAGCTGGTGTTATAAAAAGACTCAATAGCAAAGCAATAATCAGGTATAGTAAAACTTTTGTTACACAATAGTTTAAATTGTCTTGTAATAAAATTCAGATTCTTTTGAAAATAATTAAATCAAAATGTGGCGATAAATTGATTTCAAGAAATCAACCGGCTCATTGGCCTCTATGGTCGTGTAATTTGACACCTCTAGATCATTTCCTATAGTGCTACGTGAAGTCTCTAGTTTATGCTGATAAACCAGCAACAATTGACGCTTTGAAGGCTGCATTGTTTCTGTTATTTGTGACATACAGCCAGTAGTATTGGAGAAAGCGACCCAAAAAGGACGTCCAAAATGTGCTTTGTCAGGATCAGCCGTGGTGCGCATATGCTCAAAATCATTTTCAAATACTAATGCCATGTATTGAACGTTTTAATAAAAAAAAATTGTTTGATTACATTTTAATTTTTTTGTTAATTTTTTAAAATTTTAAGTTTTACCGGACTTGTGTGGAAACGTATTTGAATTTCAAAAATATTAAAGTATTAAAATATTAAAACTTTAAAAATGTTTAAATGCAATGAGATGCGGGCTACGTTTGAGAATATCAAGGATCTTTTGTAACCTGTCAACCACACATTGGACACCACTGCTTTAGCTTAACAGAAACTCTGGATTTGAACACACTATTAAAAATGACACCTATCACAGCTAGTTAATACAAGACGTAATTCATTTATATTATTATAGGTTAAAAGCATAATTATATAAAAAATTGTAGAGTTATCCAGTTTTTCTCAGTGTTTTTAAAAAACAATAATACTTAAATTAGAATATAATTCTAGCTCAGCTTATAATTCGTTACCCTAACCTATAAGTATTAGCATAAATGATCAAATACAATTTCGCGATAGCGAATTAAAGATCGGTTCCTGGTAAATTTCAAATTGAAATTACGCAAACGAATTGTAAGTGTTGAAAAGTAGAAAAAAACCCTTAAAAAATGTTTTCGTTTTAATAGGGTGGCTAAAAAGTAGTTAATGTCTTTTTCTTTTTTTTAAAAAAAAATTATTTCTTTTAGTTCCGAAATTAAACTTTAACGATTTTTGCACTGAGGATGTTTATAACTTTTTGATAACGCTTAGGCAATGAACGAGTGCAGTTATTTTCTTAAGCGTCGGCAATTTTTAAAGTGTTGTTAGAGAGCCTCTTTTTTGTCAAATCTTTCATTGGCAAACTGTTATTTAGTGATTTGAACAAAAATTATGTTGGCGCTAAGTTGGGCAAGAAGGAAGAATAAGATAAAATTTTCCACCAAAGTTCCAATAGTTTTTGCCCTGAGTACGGACGAACATTGCCATAGAAAAAGTAAACTTTGTTGTTATCCGGACTTTTTTTAAAAGCGCCTCGTGAAGCTTACTGATTTGATTATAGTAGGTTGCTGCTGTAAATAAAATATTGTGGAAGCAGTTTCCAGTGCACATTTTCCCACATACCTGGCAAAACTAGGGTTGGGAATCCCTGGGTCCGGGATTCCGTGGTTTTTAACAATCACGAAATTCCGGGATTAAGTATTTAATTCCGGATATGTTTTTTAAATCGTAGTCAGTTTAACATTTTAGATTTAAATTTTTTAATTGAGACTATTTTAATTGATGACTATTTTAAAATTGAAAATTCCTGAATTATTTTTTCTCGTTCAATTGCAATCAAATTCGAACTTTACAAAATCAAATTCTTGCAATTAGTTATTAAATAATTGGATTGAATTTATTATAATGATTAAAATTTGTTTGTAATTAAAATTTGTTGATGCTTAGTCGCATTTATTCAAGTTCTTACATTTTTTATCTCGATTAGACGTTATTTGTTTGTGAAAATTTTATAGTACTAGTTTTAACTAAATTAAAATTGCTGGTTATTTGAACAGTAAATTTTCTAAATTATAATTACATGGAACATGTAAAAAAAGTAATTCTACGGTTTAAAAACATTTCTTACGAGAAGTAAAAGGGTAGAAACAATGAGTAAATATACTGATTGCAAAAAAGATTTTGGAGGTGGCTCAACGAAAGGTCTCCATGCACTTACTTTGCGTTCATAAAATTAACTTCATATCAGCCACTGTTTCAGCAAACACACCAGATTTCAGCAAACACAGCACCAACAAAAAAACCAAAGCGTTAACCTATTATTTTTCGATATTGGAGCGAGAAGAAAAATCAATTCCTGCAACACTTGCACGATTAACAGCTTTTGATAGGATTTTGTTCCACTTTATATGCCAGTGATATACTTGCAGGTCTTACAGCTACGTGATTCAAAAGTTTAACCATAACAGTCAACACTGTGCATAAAATAGTTGTAGATTACAGAAAAAAAAGGAATTTTTTAAATACTGAAACAGTCGGCAAAAAAAAAGCTGAGAAGAAAGTTTTTCTTTACCTTTTGATGAATGAACATCACTACGTAGCCGTTGCTACATAAATATTAATTTACATGCACGAAATTGTTAGATAAGTAGTTGCAAAAATATACGAAGAAAAAAAAAAAAAAAAGATTTGCGAAAAGGTATGAATTTGATTTGCACAACATGAACTTGATAAAGTATAAACTTGATTACAACATGAACTTGATTTACAAAAAAATATTGATGGTATAATGACTGACGGAGCTAGTGTGATTAAAAAAGTTGGGATAATATTACCTGTAAATTAACAGTTATGCCCATGTTGCGAACTGGCCGTTATTGAAGTACTATATCAAAAGAAGGATATAGAGAAACAGAACCGCAATTCGACGAAGACAAAAA
This sequence comes from Hydra vulgaris, assembly GCF_022113875.1. Classification (NCBI taxonomy): domain Eukaryota; kingdom Metazoa; phylum Cnidaria; class Hydrozoa; order Anthoathecata; family Hydridae; genus Hydra; species Hydra vulgaris. Next base: position 10,620,430 of record NC_061170.1, read on the forward strand.
ATCAGTGAATAACTTTTGGAGGAGGAGGATTTTTCTGACAACAATGAATTGGTCTATCTCGATGCTATTTATAATAGGCACCGAGAAAACCAATGTGATGTTACTGGGGTAAGTCGTGGTCCAGTGATCAAAAAGGTACGAAATATATTAGTAATGTTCAAACGATCACAAAAAAAATCGATATCTTGCAAAAGTTTATATGGGGCTGAATTTGGGAAGCAAATAATTCCAATAAAAGACTGTAAGACTAGATGGATCAGTCTTTTGTCTTTGCTTCAACGCGTCTATTCATTAAAAATTTGTATAGAAAAGGCAATAATAGACATAAGACTACCAGAAGGTGAATATTTTTCTTTATCTCAACAAATAGTTTTTTTTAAACATTATACAGGTATCCTTTTTATGATTAGCTTTAGGTTTGTGTGGCAACCAAGTACCAAGCTTTAAATATATTTTTCATTTTGCGGAAGCAGTATTTTACAGTACAATAATTCCATTCAAGTTTGCTCAGTTAGCTTTAGTTAGCAGCCATTGTTATTCACGGATCACTAATAATTATTTTTTTAAACACATTATTCAACTGATACCTGCTGCGGAAAACTTTAGCAGCCATTGTTATTCACGGATCACTAATAATTATTTTTTTAAACACATTATTTAACTGATACCTGCTGCGGAAAACTTTAGCAGCCATTGTTATTCACGGATCACTAATAATTATTTTTTTAAACACATTATTCAACTGATACCTGCTGCGGAAAACTTTTTTTTAATATAAATTATTTAGAGTTAGTCCATAAACTCATAAATCCATTTAGGCTGAGTTTGTACATTAAATGGCTGGTTTATATCGGCAATTTTTTTAAAAAAGTTAAATGCTGTTTGCTCTAACATTAAACTCAGAATATTAGGCCAATATTTTTTTCAAACAAATCAAAAAAAATTTTATTTAACTTATTTTTTAGCAGATCATTTTATTTTCCTAGATAGGACAAGATGAAGACATTATTTTGTCTTATCAAAAGATAACCATAAGAGGGGGTGATTTTTAGCTTTTTTTTCTATTCAATGAATCCTGACTAAATCTGGAAATCAAATCTGAAAATCGCCCACTTTATATAGTGAGGTGGGCGATTTTCAGATTATATGATTTGAGGGCAGGCAAGCCTACAACTTTTATTAAAAATTTATATCATTTTTAAGCAGTCTACCAATTAGATCCAATTTACTTTATTATAATTAAATATATAAAATACAAAAGAAGATTATTTTTAAAATTCAAAAAAAAAAGATCCTTACATACCCGCCTTTTCCCTTCCTAAGGATCTACTTTTTTTTTATACATATGTATTTTAAAAAGTATAAAAAATAAATAAATAACACTTCATAGTTTATAAATATTTTTAAGAGTAACAATTAAGTAAAAAAAAAAAAAAGAAAAAAAGGGGATCATTTCCTTGAAAATCCAAAAAGTAGTATTAAAAATAAAGGCAACACCATTCCTGAGGGAATCTTATATTTATTAAAAATCATATATATTAAAACCCATAAGTATGAATATCTGTTACTATTCATTTTTAAGCTGTTTTATATTTGTTTTCTGTGAATTTACAATATAGAACAGTCTTTTTTTGCAAAAGTAATTTTTATCAGCACGGCAAAAAAAAGTCGAGAAAAATAATTTTTAAAACAAGTCAAATAATCCTTTGTTTCAAGTAAAAATCTCTCTCTCACTATATATATATATATATATATATATATATATATATATATATATATATATATATATATATATATATATATATATATATATATATATATATATATATATATATATATATATATATATATATATATATATATATATATATATATATATATATATATAATTATATTATATATATATATATATAAATATAATATATATATAATATAATTATATATATATATTATATTTAATATATATAATTATATATATATATATTTATATATATATAATATATATATATATATATATATATATATATATATATATATATATATATATATATATATATATTTATATATATATATATATATTATATATATATATATATATATATATATATATATATTTATATATATATATACATACATTTATATATATATATATATATATATATATATATATATATATATATATATATATATATATATATATATATATATATATATATATACATACATATATATAAGCTGCGCCAAATTCATGAATAGTTAAGTTACTATATAAAAAGTTAACTCATTCGTTGCATAGGCTGAGACTTTGTTTTAGATACATTTTAAATAACTTAGAAATTGGTATAATTTTACTTGCAAAACGAAGCCCAAAATTTGTAAACTATTTATTAAACTTGTTCTAATAAAATATCAATTTTAATAGGAAAATATATATCTGATAAAACTTAGAATTGCTAATTTGCTTGTTGTAATACACAAAGCCGTCTCGAGGAGATAGAGGAGGAGGAGGGGGTGGGGGTGGATGATTTCTAGCCCCGCTTTTCTCCCCAAAAAAATTATATTCAAAAAATAGTCGCCAAATTTGGCCTCTGGAGTTTCCAGCAAGTAATGATCCACTAAGTAACCGATGAGCAAAACTCCAATGAACCGCTAAAAAATACCTATACTGCAAATCCACTAAAACAATGTTTGCGGGGAGTCGGCAAAATTGTATCTGGTGTTGGCAGTCGGCTAATGTTACTAAAGAAAGATCAATTTTTTAAGATCTTAGTCGGCAAAAGGCTGTCCATTAACTGCGTCAACAATTTTTGGACAATTTTTATCTCCCTTCTCTCCCCTTTAACTTTCCCTGAATTATTATGACAAAACAAAAGTTATGACCATGTAAAATTTACACCCCCTCATTTTGAGGGGGTTAGAAAATTTGGATGGTCATAACTTTTGTAATTTACAGTATTTTTCAATGGAATTTAAAATCTGTTAATAAATTTAAATTTAGTTTAAGATAGTAAAGTTAAAAATTTTACTACATTAGTGCCCTCACTTTTAAACGTTTTAAGGCTATTTTGTTCCCAGGCCTCCGCCATCCCAAATTTTTGCAAGGCTTCCTCATTTGGCATAGGTATGAATATACTTAAGTTTGGAGTTTGCACAATGTGTGGAAGTGTCCTATCTGAAACATCAAAAAATCCTGCATACGGCTCTGTTCTACGTGTTTAATTTGCAAAACTTGCTAATAATATGACATTCTGGTTGTCCTCAGAATTTTAAATTCATAAAATGCTAGAATGTTATATATCAATAGAAAGCCTTTTAATACAGTTTTTACAATACAATTTTTAGAATACAATTTTATAATACAACTTTTTTTTTTTTTGGGGGGGGGGGGGGGGGCTAAGCCCCTCTGGACCCCCGGTGGTTACGGCTCTGTTCAAGTAGCAAATTTCTAATATATGGATTTGTTGAAAAAACTGTGGTCAAAATTTAGTTTTCTTTCCCCTAAGTTGCTATAACCTTGTGAATTCTTATTTGAATGCGTATTACTTGGTATAAAAAGATAGGTCTGTAACATCTATGCGCTACAAATTTACAATAGCTTTTACCTACCAGGTGTATCCAGGTGCTAGAGGGGGTGAAAAAACCACAATTTTAACCAAATAAAAAATGCATTTTTTTTCTATAGAAGAGTGTCTTTTATGTAAAATTGGTTGCTTTTATTTACAAAAATTTATTGTAATTTGTTTTCAGATAACCGCCAAATATGAGATGTATATTTTTATGCTAAGGTGGATATGGAGGTGGTGATTTAACACACCCTGTTGTAAAAAATGTTTTATTTATTAAAAAAAATGTATATTTATTAAAAAAAAAAAAATCTAATAGTATATATGGTGCACTCTTTCGTCTACTATGAAACAGTAAAGATTAAACATTTGTCAGATTATATTGCTCAAATTATAAATGTTATTTTTATTTAAAAAAATAAGACATAAAACCTAAATAAAACATGCTGAGAAACTTTTTAAATTTTTCATCTTCTAGCAAAGAATCAAATATTACAACTGAAGCAAGTTTTATTATTACATGGAATATTGCAAGAAGTAAACAAACTTTCAAGATGGAGAGTTTGTAAAACAAAATCTTTTAGATGTAATCTCAGTTTTAGATTCTAATAAAAGCAAAATTCAAAGGTTAATTTCAAGTATTCCTATTTCTCGACATACAACTTAAAAGAAGAATATCTGAGATTAGTGTTGGAGTTGAACAGCATTTGTTAAATGACTTAAAAAACTATGACGCATTTAATTTAACATTGGATGAATCAACAGACATTTAAAATAAACCTCAAATGGCAATATTTGTTAGACATGTAACATCAGATGTAACATGTAACATCAGATGTTTAATGATCTGAAACGTAACATCAGATGTAACATGTAACATCAGACTTGCAAAAAGAAGAGTTGCTAGATTTGGTAGAGCTGAAAAATGAAAATCTTAGAACTGATTTAATGAAAGACTTTGACACTGTTCTGGTAAAAGCCAATTCCCGTAAGAACAAGCTTGTTAGTGTTTCCACAGATGGTGCACCAGCAATGGTAGAGTGGTTTACCGGTAGGATTCAATCTTATGATCATCATTTATGTCCAGCCTAGGCAGCCTCTGCGGGGCCAGAGCATTTAGAGAGGCCAGCAAGGAAATGAATGTTTTTCTAATAAATTATAGTAATAAAAATAAAAGTGCAATGGCGCTTTTTATAATTATTTAAAACGTTTTTATTTAGTAAAACAACCTTAACTTCTACATAAATAATTTTTTTAATTTCTTTTTTGCCAAGATTACCCACCGATTGAATTAGAAAAAAGTACTCTTTTCACAATTTTTTATACATTATACTTTTCGGGTTTAATGTATTTCGACGATAAGAAAAGTTTACGAGATTAAGCAAAAACAAATTTATAAATACATGGCTGGGGCAAGAAAAAAATAAATTCAGTCTTACCACTAAGTCCCTTAAAATAAAAGTGTCAAAAAAAAAAGAATATATATATATATATATATATATATATATATATATATATATATATATATATATACATATATATATATATATATATATATATATATATATATATATATATATATATATATATATATATATATATATATATATATATATATATATATATATATATATATATATATATATATATATATACCGTAAAACCACTCAATTATGGATGATACCTAATTACGAATGGTTTTATAAAAAGCAATGTATCGTTTATATTATATCAAATTTATAATTATTACAATAAAAAAAAAACAACTTAAAAATATATATACAATCGTGTTAGCTTTCAACTTGAAATTTAAGAAAATTAAATTAACAAAAAAAAAACTTAGTTTTGCAAATAAAACTGAAAATTGTATAAACACAATTTTGTTCCAAATTTAACGCTAATTAATGTTATGCAAAAAAAAATTGCAATAATGTTAACATTTCTTTAAAATAAGTCAAAAACAAGCACACAAAAAAAAAAAACTTGATTCCGGATACAGGTAGTTATTATTTATTCACGCTTAATTGTGTGAAAAATGTGTTAGTTTAATTCCGGAGACAATATCCTGCCATGTTCAAGGATTTTATCGAAAAAAATTCGTTTAAACCTGAAAATGGCCGTAGTGGCTTTAGCAGTAGTGGTTTATTTCCAATTGATCGATCGAAAATTTCTTCTAAAAAAACTGCAATAGGCAAAGTTTTTAAAGCTGCTGAAGATGAGAGCATTAATAGTTTATTTCAGCCTGTAACCAACACTCCTAAAACACCATTAAGCAGACTGTCAAACCGAGAAATGTTACTTAAAAGTTTAGATACGATAAATGAAACAGTTAAAAAAGCCAGAAATCAACCAATCAGTTTTAATGCTGCTCAAAGATCAATATACACCTTTTAATAATAGAAAAGAGGAAAGTGAAAGAATTAAACGGCGGCCAATTATAATATGACCTCAGCTATAGCTTTTAACGAAGCCGAACAAGAATCGAAAAAACAAAAACTAAACAAAAAGCTATCTAAAGAACAAAAAAAAATTGCTGCTGCGTCTCAAAAAAAAAGAAAATGCAAAAAAAAGATACAAAAAAAAACTATTGAAAGCAAGTCTAAAACGAGCTATAAGCTTGTAAAAGAATATTTCGGATAAAAACAAGTTATTTAAAAACTTAAGTTTAGTGAAATATTTTTTTTTATATCGTTTGATTTGTCTTGTCGCTGCACATATTTTAGTGTTTTTATTTTTTCAAAATTAGTTATAATAAGCAAGATATTTAATTTTTACTTCAAAACGTCCGTAATTAGGTGGTTTTACGGTAATATATACATTTTTTTTTTGACACTTTTATTTAAATTTTTTTAATGGTAAGACTGAATTTATCTTTTTCTCGCCCCAGCCATGTATTTATATATTTGTATTTGCTTAATCTCGTATATAATATAGATTATGTATCACAAAAGTGTAATGTATCCAAAAGTGTATGAATACAAATAAAAAATGCTTTTGATGTAGTTTTTCTTTACTTGTTTTACATTTATAAACCTTTTGAATTTATAAATTTAAAAAGTTTGTAAATTTAAAAAAAGTTGAACAAAATTGCATCAAAAAACTTTTGCATTTGTATTTGTTCATTTGGATATATTACACTGTAATATTGCTTAAAATATGTTTCTTTCATTTTATTATTTAACTGTTTATATAATTTTTTTTTTTATTATGTTTCTTTCATTTTAATTTTTTATTTTGTCTCAAATTTATTTGTGACGGATCCAGAATGAACGTACCCTATCCCCCTAGATCCGTCACTGCTCCGTTGAGCCCGTAAACGGAAACATGACTAATTGATGTCTATTGAGGTACCAGACTTTATTAAGAAAAGAAAAATGGTTTCTGAGGTTATAATTTCAGGTCACCATGGATCAACTTGTAACTGAGATTGAAAGGTGAATACAAGCTTTGCTTCTCTTGTTTTAGATTCTTTGTGCGTCTTTTACATATGGATTCTGTTGTGATCATAGCGTACTTTAAAGAACTTTTTTAAATTTACTTAAACGATGCAGAAATTTATATTCTGAATGAAAAACTAATTTACAAGAACTTTGTTCCCAATTCAGTTGAAAATAATATTAGTAAATCCAAAAAAACAAATCATCTCAATTTAATCTGGTTATTTAATCAAAGAAACTTGAATCCAGTCTCAAACGTCAATGTTGTTCTGAGGATGTTTTTCTCTGCTGCTGTTACAATTTGTAACGGAGAAAAGTCTTTTTTAAACTTCAAAAAGGGTATTGAAAAAAAGAAATTGCTACAACTCTAATAGTATACAAAAAAAAAGTTTACATTTAAAGTTTTTACTTTCGCTTTTTTTTTTTTTTTTTTTTTAATAAAAACTAATTACTAAACAAATTATGCATATATATTAAAAAAAATTTAAGTATTGCTGTATAAAAAATCTAAATTTATATTCGCTATTTATTTATTTTTTTAAGATGAAGTTGGCATACCAATATTTATTGTGGCCAACTTTGAATTTTATTATTTTTGAAAATCTGGCTTTATAAAAACTTTGTAAAAAAAGAAAAATAAAAAATTTGTGAAAAAAGAAAAATAAGTTGTTTCTTTCTAACTATAAATATTTTTTGATTAAAAATCAACAAAACAAATATCTCTTGTATAATATGTTTTATATATTAAGAATTTGGCTTCAAAACAGGGCACTCTACTGATCATGCCATTCTTCATCTCATTCAGATTATTTTTCAAAGTTTTGACAAAAACAAGTTCACTTTAGATGTTTTCATAGATCTTAGTAAGGCATTCGACACTATAAAATAAACATAGCTTGGTTCAAAAGCTACTTATCTAATAGAAAACAATATACAGTCGACTCTCGATATCTCGAATACTTGATATCTCGAACTTTTGAGTATCTCGAACTTTTTTAGCGGTCCCATGGACATAAAGTACTAGTTTAGGCTAAAATCCTCTCGATATCTCGAACCTTAACATCTCGAACTTTTTGGTATCTCGAACAATATTTTCGGTCCACAAGGCAATTTTCTCTCGTTATCTCGAACTTTTCAACATTTTTTTTTTTCAAAAATGTTTTAATAAAATTTAATTTCCAATTTAATAAAAGTTTTAATAAAATTTAAATTCCAATTTTTGAAAAAAAAAAATATTAATTCGATTTTTTTTAAGAATCGAATTTCTGAAATGTTTTCCTTTAATATATTAATTTATTCTTTTTGTCAAACGCAACAACATGCCGCTCGTTAAACGAAAACTCACGAACAAATCTATAATAGAAAAATCAGATTTTAGACCCTAATTCTCAGATTTGATGCTCAGATTTTAGACCCTAATTTTGAAAACGACGATAATGAAGTTGAAGATAGCGTTGACGAAGCTATTGACGTCGAAGCCCCGCCACGCCCATCTGTTATTCAATTAGAAATTGCTTTTGAAACGATTCAAAATGCTTCGCTATACAGCTCAAAATACGGAAATGAAACACAATCCCTAGCACTAAAACTTGAGGATTAAATGAAGATGGAAAAGATGGATAATTTAAAGCAATATCAGATAACAGATTTTTTCCAAAAGTTGTTGTTTTTGTTGTTAATGATTTTTGTCAGAAAAATAACTTGTTTTAATGAAAGTGGGGGAACTTTATTTATTTTTAATCCTTTTCTTGATATCTCGAACTTTCGATATCTCGAACTTTTTTTCCGGTCCCCTTAGTGTTCGAGATATCGAGAGTCGACTGTATTTCATTTGGCAATGAAAAAACTAACAATATGACAATTACTTGCGGCGTTCCTCAAGGATCTATATTAGGACCACTTTTATTTTTATCTATATTAATGATTCAAGAAAAACTTCTAATATTCTAGATTCTATATTATTTGCTGATGACATAAATTTATTTTATTCTCATAGTGATATAACAACATTATTTAAAACGGTCAACATTGAACTTCTGAAACTAACCGAATGGTTAAATATGAATAAATATTCAATTAATTTAACTAAAGCCAAATATACTATTTTTCATCGCCTCCATAAAAAAGATAAAATCCGTATTGCACTTCCAAAACTTCTTATTGGCGAATACATCGTAAAAAGAGAATGTTCAATAAAATTTCTAGGTGTAATACTAGATGAAAACATAAACTGGCAAGACCACAAAAACATGATTGAAAATAAAATTTCTAAAAATATCGAATTACTTTATAAAGCAAAACCATACTTAGATCAACCATGTTTGAAATACATATATATATTGTGCAGCCGTGGCGCAGTGGTAGCGCACTTGCCTCAGAAACGTAAGATCCCTGGTTCAAACCCCACCTCTGAGCAAGTTTTGCGACATCGGTTGGGAAGGAGGCGTGAACTTCCTATTAAATGCTCTTCCGCGGTGCTCTGTGATAAGACCATAGGTTATCCTAGTCATATTTTAAATATCCGGAAAATTGTTTGAATAAAATATCCGGAAAAAATCCGGAATTTGTTTCCCTTATTTTCTTTTTAATTTCGCTTTTAGCTAAGTGATGCTAATTTTTTTAAATACTTTTCATAATTTCTTTATGAGTGATGAGTGAAAAAGCTTAAAAAACAAATATATTACAAAAATATATACCTCAACTTGCATTTATTGAAAATGTTTTGGATATCCGGAAAAATTATAAGTTGAAAAAAATATCCGGAATTCCGGAAATATCCGGAAAAAGATAATCCCTGGATAAGACCGTAAGGATTTCTTGGGGCACCTAAATCAACTTAAAAAAAAAATGTATTACTCATTTATTCATTCCAATCTTAATTAAGCAAACATTGCTTGGTGCAGCACCAATAAATCAAACACAAAAAAGCTATATAGCAAACAAAAACATGCAGTCAGATTATTTTCAAATGCACACCGCCTCACATATTCTTCAACAATCTAAAAATATTAAATTTGTACCAATTAAGTATATATCATCTGCTAATTTTTATGTATAAAACTAACAGTAATACAATACCAAATATCTTCAAACCATTATTTAATAAAATTTAACACAAATACATGACTAAATATTCAAATAACAACTTTGTTCAACCTAAAACTATATATGAGTCCACCAAGTTCTCAATTACTATTAGAGGACCTAATGTATGGAATAAGTTAATTAGTAATGATATTAAAACACTTGAACAGTTTAAACAAAAGCTAAAACTATTGCTTTTAAATAACAATCAAACAGAGAATTATTCTTAAATCTATCTTTAAAAATATTATATTTGAAAATTATCTATTAGTGCATACTTTATTTGTCTGGAAAGGTCTAAAGTCTTTAATTATATGCATTACAGTCAATTATATTATGCAAAAGTAATTATGGATTTACAGCATTTATGTACAAATGTGTGTGTATGTGTATATGTATGCGTGCGCAAGTGTGTATATGCATACATATAGGGGAAAGCGGGGCAACACGGCGAAAGTTTTGAAAGCCTTTAGTTATTGCAAAACTATCAGTCGTGAAGCGATAATACTTTCTCAATATGTTTATGTTAAGATAATTAATTGCCTGCATGAATTTTCAGTTTGCAAATATAACAATTTGAATTAAATATTAAAATAAAAAGTTCATAAATTTGTCATCTGCTCACGTGACCGGGGCAAGTTGACTTATTATGCAATTTTTGCCTCCAATTTTAGAAAACTTTAAAAACTAACAATAACTCTAACTAAAGTAACACAAAATAAACGCCAACCGTAAAACTACTTTTAAAGAAGTTAAACTTGAATGACGCCATCCATTGTGAGAAACTGAAAGTGAGGATTTTTTTTAAAGCGCAAAACGTAAACTTATGGGTATAAAATTGCGTTAATAATATTTAAAAAAATTAATTGGTATTTTAAAATACAAGACGCAAATACAGTTTCATTTTCATCCAATTTTAAGATTTTTTGTTGAGTTGTTATACGAAAACCCATCTTGCCCCACTCGCTATGTTGCCCCGCTTACCCCCAATATATACATGTGTATGTATATATGTGTGTGTGTATATATATATATATATATATATATATATATATATATATATATATATATATATATATCGTCGCATGAGAATTATAGGGTTCTATCTGCCTTGTTTTATGTTGAAAGAATTTAACAATCAAAGTTTTAATTAATAATAAAAACAAACTACTTAATTAAAATGATATATTATATATCATTTTTTAAGTGGTTTAATAAAAAATATGTTAAATAATGATATATAGATAACATAAACAACTTATAATTTATAATTATAATGAATAACATAATTGCACATCATTTAGATTAAAAGGAATTGATAACGGAAAAAACGACACCATTATATAATTTTGAAATTTTTTATTATTAGAATTACAATCAAAATCATTTATTGGATTTTTAGTATTTTACCGCATTCGAATATAAAAAACTACTGTTTTGTATTCCTCTTAAGTGTTTCTAATTCACTGGCCATATTCTTTCGAATAACCTCATTTAAACGTGCTTCTAGCATTTTAGCCTCTCGCCTTGCAGACTCAACTTGTTTCTCTAAAATTGTCGTGTCTTGCAAATCATCGTCAAATCCACAAGATGCATTTTTTCCAGAACTCAACAACAAATTAATTTTTTCCAAGTCAGACAGTGACAATGAAGATTCCTATTGTTCAAAAGTAATTTATTATTAGAAATTATATTAAAAAAAGAAAAAAAAAAAACCAAGCTAAATAGTTATTTACCTTGCATTTTTCAAGAGCACTTTTCAGATCTTTAGAAATTTGCTCAGTATTGAGTTTGATTGCTTCCGTTTCAAAAAGCACATTTTTCAGCAGCTTTTCAGTGGATTCAGTCAATCGACTGACTATTTCTTGCTCTTGAGATGACGAGGATGACTTACAACTAACTCCATTTTGATCCGCTATTACCTGAAAGTGATACAGGCAATGAATCAGTAAATTCAAACACAGCAAAGACGTCACAACAGTGTGGCAAGTATTATATTCAGAATACCTGTGTCGGGGAATGTAGTATTGTGGATGTTGTGCCGGCATCGCTTTTTAAGATTCTAATTGGCTGGCTTTTTGTAGTATTCTTTATTTTTTGAACCGTCGGAGGAGATTTGCGTATAGAAGGAGGAGAATTTTTCACTTTCTTCTTATTCTTTACACTTTTTTTAAGGGGTTCATCATCAGTGAGATCATTTGTTTCTGTTTCAACTCGACCAACTAAAACCTGGATTAAACAAAAAATTTTTTTAACTTATTAACAAATCAAAAAAATATCAAACCATAAGTAGTTCAAGCATTTACAGTTGAGACAAGCTCTGAACCATCTTTGCCTTTCTTCTTCTTTTTTTTATTAAGCTGTTTAGATTGAAATCCAATTGTAGTGTAGTCGCCAAGATTTATATTACCTTTAATGAAATTTTTTTTTTAAAACCAAGTAACAAAATACTAATACAGAAGAAAAAACAGGAAAAATAAATAAGAATAGCATCAAATGCAGTGTTAAAAACAAGTAGTTATTCATACTAAACTTATTAAATATGAATTAAAAAAATAATTATATTCATTAACACCCTTAAAACAATTTATACCATTGTTACTAATAGTCGGGAAATCATTAGTAAAGTCATCAAGTTCACTGACACGCGAAGAAGGATTAGCATAAACAGACAACTGTTGTCCTAGAGATGGTTGTCTTGAACCACTGACTGTGGTAAATCCATCTGATAGTATACTTGACTTTAGAGGTTTAACATGAGCTGTTGGTTTCTTTGCTGCAGGTTTAACTTGATTTCCAAATATAGGGGATGACTTTTGTAATTTAACTGGTTCAGTGTTGCAGGATTCTTTTGCAGATATTTGTAATGGTTGGCTTGGAAGATTCTTCATATCATCTTGCTTAACTTTTTGTGGTTGGTTTCCACTAACAACAATATTCCAGGATGCCATTCCTTGTTGATTTTGTTGTGGTAAAGCATTACCAGAACTCTTTAATAAAATAAATGGTGATCTTAATCTCAAAATAAATACTTAAAACTCATATGTTTACTTACTGTTCATTTTACCTGGTTAGTATTTTCTCCTGGTAAAGGAAAAGCCATATTGTCAACGTTAACTTCTTTATTTTCATCTAAAATAGATTAATCTAAATAATTCTCTCGCTTTCCAGCTATTACATTTCTTTTTACAGGCAAAGTCAATTAACCATATTAGATTTACTTTTCAACTGTATTTTTTATCAAAAGTTATTTACATCTATTTTTTTAAAGATAACCAAAAGGTAATTATGTTTTAAGCCTTAAGTATTTAAGTCTTAACAAAATCTATTATAAAAAGTTATCACCAGAGATGGAAAGTTCTAAAAAAGATTAAGACTATTTATTCCTGGTGTCCAGGAGCTCAAAAAATGTTGAGATACATATGCACTACTTTAGAAAAAAAAAATCAGGGTTACTTAGAGTACAGGAATAATATTAACTACAAATTTCAATCTCTTTATGTAAAATTGTAGCCTAAAGTTTAAATTTTAAATCTTTATTTTTTTCTTAATGTAAACCATAAGTTTCTTGACATTTTTTGTGACCACAGGCTGACTAGAGACCAGAAATAAATACTATTCGGAAACTAGAGTCCTTTTTCAGACTTTACAGCCTTGGCTATCACACACAGTTTCAAATTAGAATAAAAGGTTTAGAGAAAAATTATTGTAAAAAATACCTGAAAGTACTTTTGACCACAATATACTTGGATCTTCACTTTGTGATGGTATTGCCGCAATGTTGAAAGGACGAGAAGTTGGGCCAGCCACAAGATTTGAATTAATATTTTGTATAGCAGAAACCTGAACAGGAGATGTATTTAATAAAGAAGATGCAGCTTGAGGTAGAACTTGAAACGGAGGATTAGTAGCTGAGAAACCAGGTGGTGGTGGAAGACGTGTACCTACAGGAAAAAAAAAAAATTTTTTTTTATATCTCTTAGCAATTTCTTTTTTTTAATGAAGTTTTGATGCTGATTTCTAAAATGAAATCAGTTTTCTAAAATGTTTTGAGTTTATATCTTGTTTTTTGATTTTCAATGAGAACAAATCATAAAGAAACATGCCATTTACATTATTGCAGCAGCAAATATTATCCCAAACATCATAATAGAAATTCTTTGTTGTTTTTTATATACAAATACCCTATAAACCCTTACAAGTAAATTCTATTCTTTTGATTGATTTACAAGTAAATTCTATTCTTTTGATTGATTTACAAGTAAATTCTATTCTTTTGAATGATTTACAAGTAAATTCTATTCTTTTGATTGATTTACAAGTAAATTCTATTCTTTTAGTTACAATGTAAAAAGTTCAGGATTAAGAAGAGTTTAAATATCTGATCAAATCTTTCAGTTGATAAAATCAAAGTTGAACTCTGATTTTATCCATTTCTCCGATGATCATATCTTATGACAGGCAGGGTGCGACAAATCGTTTTTTTAAAATTAACATTGACAATCTTTTCTTTATTTATTGACAAACGTCTAATTGAAGAGGTATGTCAAATAACAGTGCCAACGTTGTGGCGGCAAGGAGTGAGGGATTGGGAAACGTGCATCCTTCTCCCACTTTTTTCTTAAAGGCCCTTTTCTTTGGGTTTTTTTTTAATAGAACTTCTAAAGGACTTTTTTTTAGAAATAGATGGTTGTGCCTCCACATCGAAATCCTTGCTTATAAAGCTGGCTTATTCAATTAACAATTAACTATAAGCCAGTTTTATTTTCAACTCTTTCATTTTTTTTTCTTTAAATAATTCTTCATTAAATTATAAGAGTCTTATTTTCGAATAACTTTTACTCTAGCTAATAAGATATATAACAATTAGAAATATCAAAGATCCTTATTGAATTTTATAAATTTTTTATTCAAATTTCCTATGCTTTTGTAAAAGCGTGTAAAAACCGACATGCTAAAACAAAATTACTTTCTTCAGTTGCATACTTAATTATTAAACTTGAAAGTAATGCTATTGAAGAAAGTATTTGTATTAGGCTGTGTTAATAAAAATGAGCATTTGCTTTTACTCAGTAACTGGTCAGCTTTACGTAAATAAAAACTTCAGCAGTTTTCCTCAAATTTTTATTCACGTAAATTTAAGCAACTTACTCAGCAATTGCTCAGCTTTACGTGAATAAAAACATAAGCCAAATTGCTGTTTTTATTCATGTAAAGCTGACCATTTACTAAGTAAAAGCAATTGCTCATTTTTATTCACGCGGCCAATTGTTTCTTTTAAAGTCATTGAAAACGTGTTTTGAATTTTAGTAACTTATCCTTTTTTTATGATAAATATGTTTTTTTATAATAAATAAAAAACTATCAATTGCATAATTATTTGGAAAAAAAAATTACTAAAGCTATGCATTTGTTTTTAAAAATTTTAAGCAAACGCCAATGTTTGCTTAAGTAAAAGAAGGAAACGCAACGTTCGTTTTTCTGTCTCTTTTTTAACAAATGTTCGCACGTTTGTCAAATTGTTGCGCTCTGAATCATTTTATGATTCTTTTGTCTGGAAAATAAAGTTAATCAAATTAAATAACAAGATATAACAACTCCAATATTTGATATGCATTTACTTATATACAATGCTTCAATAATTAAACTATATAAAAATTAAGTTGCAATTGCAATGGTAGGCTGTCATCATGTGATACCAGTTGTATTGAGGATGGCATGTCTGGATGTTGGAGTGCATGTTTTCCTCTTGTTCCTATCATTTTTCTGTACTTTGTAACATTTAATTCTAAGAATCAGAAATGGCATTGCTTTACCAGAACCTCTCCGTCAACTTTTCAGTAGATCCACAACTTAAACATATTATGTGGTGCCTATCCTGGTCACTAATCTGTATTCTTAAATATTGTCTGTAAGCTATACTGAATTTAGCCCTTTTGACTATCTTATGTGAAAACTGTTTACTACCAATATAATATGTGACACCTGTTTACTACTAATGCACACAAAATGGGAAGTTTTACATCATGTTTCAATTACTAGTTTCTATGTACTAATTTTATTATATTTTAAGTATCTTCATTTTATTAAAATTGTAATAAACTGTTGGTAAAAGTGAATAATAAGAGTACCAGGGAAAATAACTAGTAGGGTGGAGTTTACATTAAACATATTTCTATATGGTTTCCTTTTTTTTTATAAACAGAGGGAGGGGGGTATGATTTAGAGTAGAGTTAAAGAGATAAAGGGGGTATTAGGGCAGATACACTTGTGTATAGGAATATTATATAGTAAAGGGTGCCAGACCTTTTAAAGGAAATTAGGGCACTTGGAAAATTACGACACTTACCTTTAAAAAAAATCCTTTAAAGGAATTAATTTAATATTTAACTTCAACAAAATTAAAAGTATAATAATAAAAATATAAAAAAAAATAAAAATCAACACTAACAAACATACATAATTGATAACTTACTGTTTGTATTCCACAAAGACTGTGCACTTGGTGGGGTTGGATGAACAAAATTGGATGATACTGGCGCACTGTTAGGCATATTAGACATTTTATCTGATTCATTATTAATGGAGTCTATTAAATAATAAAAAATTATTTAAAACAAACTATTTAAATCTGTTTACTTAAGTTAAAAAAAGAAAAGTTGTAAAAATCAAATTAGTTTACTTCCAAAACTGATGTTTATATTTGGAAACAAAGCACGGAAACCATCCTGCCAATTTTTATTCTCTGTCGGAATATTAACCAAAGGTGGCATATTTAATTGTGACTGACCAGTTAAATTAGATGATTGCAGATGAAGTAGTGGATAACGCATCTGGTTCATCATTTCATGGTTATGCTGTTGCATATTGGGAAAAGATGAATAAAACTGTGTTTGAGTTTGGTGGGGAGACATAAAGCGAAGTGGTGATGGATTACGTGCAGAGCTAAGAGATGACGATAATATTGGAGGCTGAAAAGAGTTAATTACTTGAGCAGAAGGTCGAGATAAAACTTGCTGTTGGCCTACAAAAATAAAATCTTAAAATTTTAAAACTTGCTGTTGGCCTACAAAAATAAAATCTAAAAGTTTGAAAACTTGCTGTTGGCCTACAAAAATAAAACCTAAAAGTTTTAAAAAATTAAATTTTAAAACAAAATTAGAAAAAAAAAACTTGAACATTCTTTTATTACTACCGAAAAAGATTTTTTAGAAAAGAAAATTTTTTTAACTATGTAATATGAAAGAAACTTACTGTTACCAAACAATGAATATGAGTTTCCTGATGAACTATTTTTTAAATTTGGTGCAAAAGAAGATGGCCAAAACGCATCCCAAGAAAACGAGGGCTGAGGCGGAGCATTTAAACCTTGTTGTTTTTCAATAGCAATCAAGTCTTCTAAACCAGAAGTACTTTCTCTGAATGGATCAAAACCTAAAAAGAATATAAATATACTCTGTATTATTTGCTGATCTGTGGTTTCACTGTTGCCATCAATCTGTGGTTTCATTGTTGTCATCAATGGCTGTATTTGTTGGTCACCTGTGGTTAGTTAGTCACTGAAGTTTTAAAGTGACAAGTTGCATAATAATGCAAACAAATTTCTTATTTTTTAAAAATAAAAACCCACATTTTCTGAAGAGATTTTCTAATTAAACACCCTGTATATAGGGTTTTTAAAATGAAATATATACAAGATGCATTATATGTGTATTGCCAATGTAAATAATCACTGTAACATAAATTTCAATGATCAATGTTTAAAAAAACATACACATTTTTCAAAATATTTTTATTTAAATTTAATGTTAGTATTGATTCTTTATAGAAAATTTAGCATTAAGTCTTTACAGGAAACTTTTATTATCAAAAGCTTTTATTATTTTACTCAATTGAAATGTCATTTAAATACTTAAATAATTCAAATTTATCATTTTTATCTCTTTTATTTTAACTTGAAATAAAAATAATAAAAAACCAAAGGATTTAATTTCAAAATGAATTTGATAAAAACTAACTTCATATTAATTTCAATGGCCCATTATTTGTGGCACTCACATGAAAACTTTTTGTTTAAAGTAAGCAAGTATATTTTTAGTGTATTAGTATTTTTAAAGTAAAGAAGTATATTTTTAGTGTTTTAAGTATTTTTTGTAATATTGATATTTAAATATATTTTTTAATTTAACATAAAATCACCTAAAAGTTTGAATATCATTAAATTTGGAAAAAAGTTTAAAAATAAAAGTGAGAATTAAAACAACTTTAAAACCGAAAAAAAGTCAAAATATAAAAATTGTTAAAAAATGATCTAAACATATAAAAGTAATTTTAGAGAAACAATTTTATTCATTTAAAAAGAAAAATTACAACCTTAATAAGAAAGGAACATTTAAAAAGAAAAATTACAACCTTAAGAAGAAAAATTACAACCTTAAGAAAAAAATCGCAACCTTAAGAAGAAAAATTACAACCTTAAGAAGAAAAATTACAACCTTAAGAAGAAAAATTACAACCTTAAGAAGAAAAATTGCAACCTTAAGAAGAAAAATTACAACCTTAAGAAAAAAAATTACAACCTTAAGAAGAAAAATTACAACCTTAAAAAGAAAAGAACATTTAAAAAGAAAAATTACAACCTTAAGAAGAAAAGAACATTTATCTAAATAAAAACAACATCCTCAAATGTAAGGTCCACATTAGTGTGTAGGTTTTTTCTTTAAGAGTTAATTTATTTTTCTCACTAATTAGTTTCAAAACTTTCATTATAAACAACAAGGAGTTGTATGAAGAAATTTATGGTATTATTATTACATTATCAATAGATCATTACACCTTTAAAAACCATTAAACCATTTGACTTCAAAAGTTGCATAATTAAAAGAGAATAAATTAAAGAATTAAGAACATTTTAAATTGTTTTTAGTAAAAAAACAAATGAGCATATTTTAAACGGATATTATTGAAAAACTGAAAAACAAACCTAATTCGTCATCAATTGAATTTACTTTAAGATCACTGAGACCAAGATCAAGCATTCCAGGCCATACATTGTTTTTTAATAATTCGGTTGCAGATTCAACTGGTTCTTTTGGAACTGTTTCAGTAGATGTTGCCCAACCTAAAAAAATATTAATATAAAACTTTATTAACACAAACACATTTATAAAAAAAACTCTTCATAAACAAAAAGAAACCTGTAGAAAACTCTGGGTTTAGCGAGTCACACTGCTGTATTATAGCTCTGTTTGTAGTATGAAAACCAGATTGTTCACCTACATTCTGAACATATTTAGAAGATTCTCCAGAAGATTCTGTAGTTTTTATAGATGATATTAACTTATTACTTGCAGATGATTTTAAAACAGGCTTCTCTTTTAAAATTTGATCATTTTTTTTCTCTATTTCTTTTGGGTAAATATCAAAATGT
>NC_061170.1:10644943-10659943 GCF_022113875.1 Hydra vulgaris
TTTTGTTTGAACAATGTGAAAATTGTTTTAACTTTGTCTGGATTCTATCCAGAAAAAAAAAAAGAGAATTTCAGAGACTATGATAGTAGATTCAGTAAGAAGGTTTCCATTCTCAGTATAGAAATTTGGACAAATGCGATAATTGTTTGCGGTAAATAATTAAGTTTTGTTAGAGCTGAAATTCACAAGCCACTTCAAGCCCCAATCTGTCACAGATGTGAGATTAGATTCAAGATTGGCTGCTTGTTCTAAGCGATTGATAATAATAAAAATGTTTATAGAAAATAAAGTGTTTATAGGAGATATTGTGCTTAAAGACGATCATTACTTAAAATAATACTACAAAAACATAGGACTGTTAACAAAGAACATAAAAATATTAAAAACATAACTTATATTAAAATTCAACACTATTATACATATTATTTTCATTTTAATTTTACAAAATAAAACTATATATTTGACTAAATTGTTTCAAGCCTGATATGATAAAATAATAAAGTCAACAATCTTACCTACTTTAAAGATATTTATAATTTAGCAGTTCACTTAATAGCAGTTTGCTATCTCTTAACCATATTTTATTTTCCAAAAAAAATTAAACTAATATTTTCTTTGTTTTGATTGCATGCATAAATGCAGCACACACAGGACTCAGCTTACAGGGAACATTGGCTCCAATATTTTGCAAAAATATATACATGCATATGTAACAATATTTTGAGGATTGCTGACAATGTTATTTATTATCATTAAGCAAGAAAGCAAGAAATAAAAACCAACAATTTGTAACTATACAAAATAGAAAATATTTGAATTGCAGCTTAACACAAAAAAAGGTTCAAAAGAAAATAACTTAAAAAAAAAACAAACACAGATTGCTGGATTGCTGCAGATAATAAATATGACATAAAAAAAAAATCTGTAGGACTTATAACAAAAATTTTGGCCACATAATTTAAAAAAGCACAATCCATATTCAAGCCTCAAGCATGTGTGGTCGCATGTCTTGTTCACCCACGCTTAAAGTAATTTTTTTTAGTGAACTTGACCACATTTTTATATAATAAGCGTTTTAAGAATTTGCTGCAAAATAAAGCTATAAGAAACTAGAGAGAATAAAACAACAATACTCCAAGAAATGCAACAAAGACTATACAAAATAGAATATCTAAATAGAATAAGTTAAAAAAAATTGAACATTAAAAAAAATAATAATATACCTAAATATTTTACTGTTTTGTTTTTCTTATTTTTAGGGCATTGAAGTTATTTTCCACTACCAAAATTGATACAAATTGAAGTAAAAAGCAGATAAGAATATAATGAAAAATAGCAATTTATTTTCTTATTTTCCTATTATGTAAGTATTGAGAAAAGACATCAAATATAGCAAAAGCATTTTTAAAAGCAAAAAGATGTCAAAATAAATAAACGTAAGAAAAAATTAACAAAATTTCTTCAAAATTAATTTTTTAATCAACTTGTATCAAATTATTTAAAGTTTTGAAATATCAAGTTTTAAGTGTCAAGGCTTGCATATTTGAAATGAGTTTGCTATGATCGAATAAAAATCAAACATGCATTGAAAAACATGCAGTTAAACCACTGCGGTATCTTAAAATTTTAAAATCGGACTATAAAAATTAAACTTTTTTATTTATTCATTACATAAAATTTGTACATAAAGACTTACTTGTTTTGGACATTGCATACTTCGCAAATAATGAGTACAGTACTTAGTGGTACCTAAAGATGCTCTGCAAAAAAAAAAAAAAAAAAGGTTTATATTATTCTTAAAATTAACTAATATAAACTTATAATATATATTAACTAACATAGATTTTAATTTTATGGATAAAATCTATATTTTTATAACTTTACCTTATTTTTAAAGGTGGTTGCATATTATTGATAGAAAGTATTGCCTTAAGTGCATCCTACAAACAAATATTGCACAAATTTGATTTTTTTTTTTTAAAAAACGATTTTAAAATCAAAATAAAAACCTTGTGACCACTACTTACAATGAATGTTAAATGTAAAACTTACTTCAACTTTAGTATAAGTAATATATGCACTTGCACTTGGACCCTAGGAAATATACAACATAAGTTTAACAAAATAATAATAATAAACACTCTAATAATATAAACAACAAAACCAACACCAACAACAACAACAAATTTAAATTAAAGTGTTTATTTTAAAATGTAAGGAATATACAAATAACCCTTACAGAGACAGTTATCCTTGTATATGCCAATATTTGAGACAAATTTTTTTTTTTTTTTTTTTTTTTTTTTTTACTTAATTTATTTCAACTAGTATATGTACTAGGTAAAATAACTTAAACAAAAAAAAAAAAGCAAATACTATTTCTGATAAAGAAGCAGATAACTTATCTGTTTTAATAATGATTTTAAGGTTTAACGTGAAGAAAAAATTGTTTAAAGAAAGTACTTGAGGCCCTGCATAATTTGTGTTGGGATTTATAACAATTTTCACTATTTTTCCATATTTTCCAAAATATTCGTGTTGCTTTAAAACCTATAAAAGAATAATGAAATAACAATAAAAAATTATATGTTATTTTTACAATAAATAATTCATAGAAAAAACTAACCTCTATATCCGCCATTTTTTTTGACAATCCAACAACAAAAACAAGGTGCTTTTGAATAACGCTAAATTAAAACAAAAAAGTTTTACTAATAAACTTATTAAAAATCTTATTTCAAAAATAAAAAAATCAACACAATTACTTAAATCTCAAAAAAAAAAAAAAAAAAAAAAAAAAAAAAAAAAAAAAAAAAAAAAAAAAAGAACAAGAAAAATCATCAATACCGAATGTCAGAAAGATGCTGTCTTGTATCTGTGATTTTTTGCTTTCTCTGTGTTTCTATCTGCTTTCTTTCTTTCTTAGCTTTTTGAATTCTAAAAATTTTTTTATGCTTTATGCGTGCTTGGTAAAAATATGTATGCTTTATGCATGATTAATAAAAATTTGTATGCTTTATGCATATTTGGGAAAAGAAACATTTACAAATAACAAATATACAAATGATTGATAAACCACTGCATTTTAAAACAAAACAAAAAACAATTAAATTGATCATATTTTTCAAACAAAAAAATCATTAACTACAACTTAATTGTGCACAAGTCAGTGTCAGTGATGATGCTATTGATGGAGCCATACTTAAATAGTAGTAAGCAAAATAAATAAATTTTAATTCAAAAAAATTATAGATTACATAAATCCCTTTCAGTCTTTTGTGCCACCACGTATGTATGTATGTATGTATGTATGTATGTATGTATGTATGTATGTATGTATGTATGTATGTATGTATGTATGTATTTATGTATGTATGCATGTATGTATGTATGTATGTATGTATGTATGTATGTATGTATGTATGTATGTATGTATGTATGTATGTATGTATGTATGTATGTATGTATGTATGTATGTATGTATGCATTCTCCAGTTAAGCAATAAACATATATTCAAATGTTTCCTTCAAAAATTTAGAACTTTGATTAATCAGTCAATAAGAATTTCAATCTTTTAACGTTTAATATAGTAATGGTTTTATTAGCAGCAACGCATTTTCCAACTAAAACAGGTCTCATTACACTTAAATTACATTTTTGAATTTTTTCTATAAAAAGGCTTTTAATCTTAGTCGAAAAGGCCTCTTTTTGACTAAGATTAGAAGAACTAACCTAAATATGACAACAATATTCTAGACAAAGACAAGGAGGTTAATAAAGGTAGAAGATGGAATCAGGAGATAATGATAAGCACAATAAACTTTAGCAGATGCAAACTTTGCAATGGATTGTATATAAAGTTTTCATAATCAAGTCAGTACTAAAAGATAATTTGTGAAGAAGTAAGGTGGAAGACTCAGTGAATCGCCCTTCAATAATACAGGAATATCAACATTGCAATAATTATTAGCAGGCTGTTGATGGGTACACAAGCATTAACCTGTTGGTTACTGTCCGGGTAAAATTATCAAACAACGGGTAACCAATGTTTGACAGGTTTAAAATTCATTTCATTCATATTTCAAGTTTAAAATCATTAATCGTAATAATACAACTTAACAATATTAACTTGATATGTAAAAGAAAATCTTGAGAATCTTGTTTTTTTCTTGGACAAAACTCTTTCAAAATCTGGTATATAATTATACTATTTTAACAGGCAAGTACATTTATTTATTTATTTTAATACAATTTTTTATTTAACATAATATAATTTATTTTTATTTAACATAATTTATTAATTAAGAACTTGCGTAACTGGGAAACTTAAAGTAAAAAAAAATTATAATATATAAAAAAATTACAATTCTAAATAAATGACATACGGTTTGAATTTCTTTGAATGAAAGATTTTGATTGACTGTTTATAAGAACAACTTTTTTGAAAAATATTGTTTTTTTATAGGATACCTTGGTACCTGACGAGTACTTGGACATACATTTTCATGATTTTTGACAGCCCTAATTAGCAGTTAACTAATGAGTTTTATTTGGATTAAAATTCACAAGCTACTTTAAGCCACAAGCTGTTACAGAAATCAGATCCAAATCAAAATTAGCTGACTGTTCTAAGCAATTAAAAAAAGATAACTTTTTTGAGACTGATAAAATTTCAATTTAAATAACTTTAAAACTGCCCTGTTCAAACTTACTATTACAACCCTACTAAAAACTCTGTTACAATCTTCTTACTAAAAACTCTATTGCAATCCTATTACTATCATGCTATTAAGTATGATTATCAGTTATGAAAACATACAAAATAATGTAAAATAGTGTTTATGTAGTAATACACATATATTAGTTTTGCATTGATGATTCAAGAAGTAATACGTTAACTCACTCATCTTGAGATAATGGACGATACATAGCTGGATCTTCAGTGTATGTCTATAAAAAATGTTTTGAATTTTTTAAATATATTTGCAAAACTTGACAAAAAAAAATCAAATAAGACATAAATAAATTAATTGATTAAATTAATACAAAAAAATTGAAGGAAAATTAACAAACATAAATTTCTAACTTATTTCATATATAACATACTTTACGACAAGCAGGACACAAGCCATTTCCATCTGTTTTTATTCTATGCCAACAAAATCTACAAATCTAATAAACAAGAGAAAAAATAAACAAAAACAATAAAATAATTTTCATTTTAAATTAAAGTTAAAGAATTTATTTTTTATTTTTTAATTTGAATTTACATAAAAATGTAACTAATTTGTTTAACAGTTTATAAAACAAAAATGTACTATTGATCTATTTGAATAGCTGAAACAAAGACTAGGTATGCATGGTTTAGGTATGTTCAACTTTTTTCATTTGCAACATTTAACTCAACTTTTAAATAAAAAAAACAACATATATATATATATATATATATATATATATATATATATATATATATATATATATATATATATATATATATATATATATATAAAACCTTCATAGTATTTAAATAATTTTTTTTTGTTTGCATTTTTTTTTTTTTTAATTTTATTAATTTAATTTTAAACTTATGAATTATGACATACAAACTCAATCAAACTAATTTTCAAAGTATTTTTCAGGATTAAGAATCTTTTTCGCATGCTAACATATCTTTATGAGACTTTTACTACATTTATAGCATATAAACACATTTAAAAGTTTTAATTGCTTTACAATTTTTTTATAAACTTTTTTATTTTCAGTATTCAAAAGTTCCTTTTTAAAAACTCTGGTGAAGCTTTTACTAAACTTTGTTGCTTTTAATTCTTTTGTCCCAAACTTTTTTTTGTAATTGTCTAAAACAATTTATTTAAAATTTTTGAGAAAGATTATACTCTTCAAACAACTTTAAAATCATGCAGCTGATAAGATTCAATATTACTTGTAAAAATAATAAATTTTAAATAAATAATAAATGTAAAAATAATAAATTATCAATTTAAAAACATTTATATCTAGAGCCTATATATATGAAATATAAAAAAAAACATAAAGTGTAATAGGTTTTTAAAAAACAATCAAAACAAACAAACATTAAAACCTGAAAATACCTGATAACCACAAGTGCAAGGATAAAAATGGAGATCGTCAATCTCAAGCAGTTCCATACACAATGGACACTAAATTAAAGTCATAAATGCAAAACTATTTATTTTTAGTTTATATTAGAGTGAAAAATGCTACAAACATTTTAATGTTTTATTTTTTATTTGATTCAAATCTTTAAAAATGTATTGTCTCTATTCCAAAAATGTTTCTTAAGTGAATTCAACAAAAGCAGAATATGTTTAGGTATTCCATAAACATCTATATTATTTTAATACTTATTTTATTAGATTTTTTTTCATTAACATTAGCTAGAGTAAAAATGGTACAAACTTTTTAATGTTTTATTTAGGTATCCCACAAATATCTACATTATTTTAACATATTTATTTTATTAGATTTTATTAGATTTTTTTTTTTTTTTTTTTTCATTAACATGAACTATTTATTATAAATCATTTTTTACTAGACGCACTTCACATGTATTAAAATATGATATACTTATATGGTTATTAACCCTTAAATAAATAACCACTACTAAAGCCTAAGTAGTTAATTTTCAATACAAAGTCTAACATTTCTTAAGTTTTATTTTAATTTAATAAATTTATATATTAGATTAACAACAACAAAATTATATATTGTACACAGTTCATAACATTCACCATGAGCATTTATTATTATCATAGTATTATCAACATAGTATTATCAACATTTAAATATAATTTAAACATTATAAACATTAAAATATTATTCAATAATTTATTATAAAGTCATTTATAATTAAAACTAAGAATTGCTAACAAACACCTAATATATCTGGTAAGCTTAAAGGTTTCTTGTATTTCAATTATCTTTCAAAATGAGATTAGACAAATTAGGGGGTTTGAAGAACACATAGCTAAAATAAAAAAATGCTAAACATTTTTCTGTTTATTTTGCATTTAGGTGTTCATGATTTTGCATGGTGTTTACAACCAAAAATTCTCTTTAAATAAAGGTGTTTCTACTCCTAATAAAACAAGTGGCACAAGTAAGTAATAAACCAAGTGGCACAAGTAAGTAATAAACCAAGTGGCACAAGTAAGTAATAAACCAAGTAGCACAAGTAAGTAATAAATCAAGTAACACAAGTAATTATTAAACCAAGTGGCATATTTTTAAATCTTTTTAAAAATATTTAAAATATTTTTTTTATCAACCAGGCGATTCCACAATGTGGGTTTTTATTAATTTTTTTTTATCAATTTTTATTTATTGGAAATTAGGAGTAGGTCCGATTCTAGGAGAAAAATAAAAGGGCGACTCCTTTAAAAAATGCTTTTTTAAGGATTTCAAAAAAGTTCCTTAAAAGTAAAAACCTGCCGACTGAAATGTGTCAAATGTCGACTAGCTGGTTATAATCCTTAACCCCCCCTTTCCATCATACACACCACCTTAAAATCATTCCTAATTGGGAGAAAACTTTGCTTTCTTTTTTGTTTTAGTAAAATAAACTTTTAAAACAAATAAAAATTTAAAACAGTTAAAAAAATCATTTGAAACATTTATAAATAACAAAGTTAAAGTAATTATGTTAATATTGGCCTCAAACATAACAAAGAAATCATTCATACAGTATACATGCTCTTCTTGAGCATCTTTTGTTAATAATCCCCCCCCTATCTTTTTCACTAGAGCAACTCTTCCAAGATTAAACATCAAGATTAAACATCAAGTCAAGACAGTAAAGGACAAGATCAACAACAAAAAAAATAATAATAATAATCATGTTTATATTGGCCTGAAAGGCCAATATTAACATGATTAATAATGTTAATATTGGCCTGAAAGGCCAATATTAACATAATTAATCTTTTCTTTTCCGCAGTTTTTTATTATATTTTTTATTTCTCCACTTCTTTATTCTTTTAAAAGCTCCAGTATAAGTTAAGACATGTTATTCCATAACATTGTCTTGGTTAAGACATGTTATTCCATAAAATATTGCTTGGATTTTAATGCACTACTTGTATATATAGTATACATGTATAGGTGAGAAAAATGAACTACACACTGTATGAATGATTTTAATACATTAAATACTGTTGTTTTTGCATCTAATAATATTTTTCAACAAATTTTGTATTTGGATCAAATGGCATATTTGCAATCGACAACTTTTTTCGAAATTTTATTTGTTAACCATTAAATGAATTTTTTTTTTTTGCTTAAAGAAAACAATAGTTTAGTATTTAAAGACTTTTTAGAAAATCAAACATTTAGTTAAAATTAAATTAAACATTTACAATATATAAATTATTAAATTTAGTTTAAAGTACAAATACTTTTTAAATTTAAAACTATCTTTATCAATAAATGGATTTAATTTGAAAAGACTCATGCTCATATATTTTTGAGTAAATAATAGTAAAATTTTTTTTGGCATATTGTAAAAACCACATTTATTAACACTAAATTTTGATAGTTCTTACATTAAAGATAGCAAAGTAATTAATGATGTATTCAAAATATATAAAAAAAATTACTGAACAAATAATATACAGAAAATATAACAGAATATAATTAATAATTAGTAAACCACCTTTATATCATATATGTGCCCTCGCAGTAGAAAAGGGACCAGATAGGGGAATGAGTTATTCATACCACAGAAACAAGCTAATTAAACTGAACAAAATGACACCAAGATCTTTAAAATAGCTCAAAACTGCATCCAAAGTTATGATTTTTTATATTATAAAGTTTAAAAACGGCAATTGTCGGGAAAATCAATTTAAAGTTTTAATAAAAAATGTTATTTGCAATATTTTTGGAAAATATTGAAAGTTATACAGAATATGACCAAAATAATCAATTCAGTTAATAGTCTGATAATCCATCTATCAAACTCAAATGAAAACAAAAAACTTAAAAACCACAGGTCACTGTGTTTAAACGTAATTTTCTAAGAAACTAGATCCTGCCATGTGGTCCCTTTTCTACCACGAGGTCACATATATGTTTCATGAAAAACTAGATTCATAAAATGATAATTAAATAAATTGAATTTTATATGAAGCCATCTATCAAACCCTGATAGATGGCTTCATATAAAATGATATAAAGTGATAGGCAAAACAATAGACTGCTTAAAAATTAAAACGAAAAATAAAAGGGTAATTTAAAACTTACGTCAGGTGAATCTGGCTCCGACATTTTTTAAATTATCTAAATTCAATTTATAAATCAATTTTATATGCTGAATGTAAAATAAACAAAACAATGATAAACAATAATATCTATAAGTAATAAATTTCAAAAAAGCAAAACTTTTATATTAAATAATTTTTTAAATTTTAGCTTTAATTTGACAATTTAAAGGGAAAGGCTATGCAAGAAATAACTATGTAAAAGTTTGTATAATATATACCAGTGCAAGGCCCGAATAAAGTGATCACAAATTGAGATATCTGGATTTCTGATCATCAAATGCAAAAACAAAACAAATTTACTATTACAAAACAATAAACTTACTATTGCAAAAATAATAACTGTCAGTTTATAAGAAAATATTGAACAAGATTTAAAAATAAAAGTATTTTATATATTATTTTGCAATTTCTTTTATTTAAAATATTTGATCATCACTTAATTCATTTGGACTGTTGAGATTTGCCTTTGTTTTTAATATTACATCGTACTGTATGCTTTTTTTTTCTTGTTTTATCTGATGATTTATAAAATTAAAATATTAAAGATTAAATCATAATTTTTATTAATAAAAAAATAATAATAATAAAAATAATAGTTAATAGTATGGTTTTATAATTTAAATCAATATATATATTTTTTATTGAAAAATAACTATCGAGTTTACCATTTTTCAAAAGCTAAAAATTTAAGGAACAGAAGCATTTCCAGGTATAGCAATTCGTTATCACTTAATTCGAGCCCTGCTGTGGTATGGAGCAACTGAAAGTCATTAAAAAAAGAAATAAAACAATACTATAACCTGAAAAATTTTGGTTGCAATTATTTTAAAAAACTTCAAAAAATGTAATAAAAAAAACCCTGCTGTATTGAAGTTATACACACATGATTCAAAATGGGACTAGAACATTTTTATTTTAACAATAACAAGCAAAAAGTTAACAATTAATAATGATGCTGACATTAGATTGTAACTATTTGAGTGTCTCCTGAATTAATTTTGTAAACTTATTTTATTGTAAGTTTTAATTTTTTGGAAAGCGAGTTGGAAAGTTGACTATTCGTGTTAGAGATTGAGAGAAGCAAAAGGGTCTTAACACCTTCAGAGTCGCTGCAGCATTGAAAATAATGAAATAAAGGCAAACGGTCAATTTGACCGGCCAACTTAAGGAATTGATGGTCAATTGTTTTTTTTGGACGGTCAAAATTTTTTTTTGTTTAAGTCTTAGTAATAGTTTTTTGTTTTAGTAAGTTTTGTTTAAGTTTTTGTTTAGTAATAGTTTTTTGTTTAAGTCTTAGTAATAGTTTTTCTTGACTAAACTTTATAAATACAAAAATAAGTGAATGCTTGAAGGGTAATGAAAAAAATAATTTTAATAATAACAATTTTAAATAAAATCAATGTTTTTTCAAAAGCGCAAATAGGTAATTGATAATTTTTAAATTTTTTAAAAATAATTTCATCGCAATGACTTCGCAAATGGTGGGGAAAGTTGATCGAAAAATAATAGAAAAGATAAAATGAAAAAAAAAAAGAACCGTTGAGGATTTAAAGGATTATGTTCTTAATTACATACAATAATTTCAAATAATAATGAAAAAAATCTCTAAAGTTGAAGAAGAAAAACTTTCGCACATGAAGAGATTTTAAATAAATATATTGATTTTTTAATAATCCTGTTTTTAAAAAAAATGCGCAAGCGCTCAATTAGTAATTTTTAATTTTTCTATAAACCATTTATTCATTTATTTGCAATTTCCAGCAAAACTTATGAGAAAATAAATAAAAAAGATAAGAGAAATAAAACAAATTGACTAAAATATAAGTGCAGATAAAAGAAAAACTGTTCATAGTTAAATACAGAATTTATTATATATTATTATTTTATTAATAAAATAATAAATAAAATTTTTATATTAAAATAGTAATAAAATAAGAACTTCAGTCATTTAAGAAAAAAGATTTTCGCTATTGGTAAAATAAAATTAACTAAAATAAGTGAAGCAAAAAACTTAATGATTATAGTTTACAGCGTTACAGCGTTATAGAAACCAGTAGTTTTTCTGCTTTAACAACTCTGAAATCATTAATTCGCTTTGTTAATGAATGTATTGCATATAACATACGTAACGTATACGTAATATACGTAACGTATACGTAATGCATATAACATACGTAACGTATACGTTACGTATGTTATATGCAATACATTCATTAACAAAGCGAATTAATGATTTCAGAGTTGTTAAAGCAGAAAAACTACTGGTTTCTATTAATATGTAATAATTATTAGATTAAAGTTTTGTCAACCATGAATTTAATATATACTCAAATATATAATTAGGAGGAGAATTAATAATATAAAAATATTAATAAATTAATAATTTTTAATTAATGAATTATATTGATATAAATTAATAATTTTTCAATTTTTAATTATATTGCTTTATATATTTATATACTGAATTATATTGATAAAATATAAATTTATTGAAAAGTTTTTTAAACAAAGAAAAAAACCAGGCATTGAAAAATAAAAAGATTAAAGAATTTTGCTTTAACTTATTTTCGCTTTAACAACCTGCAATTAAAGTAGCGTAACATAAACAAGAAAACTATTTTAAACCTTTTTCAAAATTTAAATATATTTATATAACTTTAGTATATGCATTTTCCAAATAACATCCTAATTATTTGTCAAACCTTGCTTTTAAATCTCTGGGTTTTTTTTTCAACTGGTCAAGAGTTCATTTTGGGAGGTCAAGTTAGCATTTTTAGTCATTTCAGGCGGTTATTGATCGTTGACTGGCAGTTATTTTCCACGCTGGAGTCGCTGACACCGAGCCATTCAGCATGATGAACATCAAAATCACCAACAACAGCGATATTGGCTAAAGGATAAAGAGATAGGGCTTGGTCATTTTGATCAGAAATAACATCAAAAAGAGTGAAAAGATAAAAGAGAGTGATATAGAAAAAAAAAAAAAAAAAAAAAACAATCGAGTGAAGTGAAATCATCTTGAGATAAAGAGATAAAGTGAAGTGAAATCATCTTGAGATGAAAGAGAGTGATACAGAACAAAGAAAAAAGCAATAGAGTGAAGTGGTGTTAAATGAAAACACATAAAAGAATTGTCTGTGGATTCAAACCTAGTTTCCCAACAAAAGGGTGAATTCTTACAAATGTAAATGCTCAGGCCAAGCATGTGACTATTGGAATATTAACTAACCATCGACATCAAGATCACAAGATGAGACAGCTGACTCAAATTAGTCTCGCAAAGAGTAAGTAGGTCTGGTGAGCTTTGCAAAAGATAAGACTCAACAGAAGGAATGTCACTTCGAAGAACAAGGATATTAGTAAATGATATATTTAGAGAACTTGGTGATAAATTCTGTTGACCAGCCTCAAACCTTTTCTTCATCTATTAGGCAGACATAGATGTAAACCTGTATTACATTGTTTCTTTACTCAACTCATAGTTTTTTGCTTGTACCTTCTTGATAGTGGCTATTCAACTCTTTCTGTTATCTTCTAATAAGGCTACAGCTCTACAACTTCGTTTAATGGTTCTGAGACCGGCTGGTAGTAAGGGTTCCCAAACTCTATGGTAGCTCTCAGAGAGGTTGATTGCATCAAAAGCTAGAAAATAAATATATTATAGTATTAACAGTGCCATGTTGCGCATGGATGGTGTTCTTTTTTTTGGTGCACATCAATCATCATGTCAAGACCACATAAAAGGCCCTAAGTTATGACTTTGGGTTAAATAACAGGACTGAAACAAAACGCATAGCTCATTGCTTAGGAGGTCGTGCACTATCTATGAATGAGTCATGTTTGTTCTCTTTAAACTTAAACCATGATAAAAGTAACTCAAAATATTAAACATAAAAAAACCATTCTCACAACCTAACTGTTTTAATATATCTTACAATACAAGTATTTGTGGTCTGCAACGCAACCTTCCATCAGTTGAACCTTACCTTTTACAAAATTCACCAGACTTGCTTGTTCTTAATGAGACTAGCTGGAATTCCGCTAACCCTTCTTCAGATCTCAGTGTTGATGGGTACTATCTTTTGAATCGCAAAGACTCCAATAGCCACATGCTTGGCTTAGGGGTATATATACGCATCAATTCACCTATTTGTTGTGAAATCAGGTTTGAATCCTTTGACCATTCTTTTAAGTGCTTCCACCTAGCACCTCTTCACCTCTCTCTTTGTTCTTTATTGTTCTCCTTTTTCCCAAGAATACACTCTTTTGGATGTAGTTTTTTATCAAATTGACCATGCGATTTCTCTTTATCCCTCTGCCAATATTGTTGCTATTGTTGGAGACTTAAATGCTTATCCCGCTGAATGGCTTGGCTTTAACGCCACTGACCATGCTGGCACTAGCCAGTAAACCTGCAACTTCTACATTTCTCACAAAGCCTGTAACTTCTACATTTCTTAATCTCCTATCCAGATAGAACATAATGATTCTTCCTGAAAACCCTAATCATTTACCTTCACTCCTAGATTTGTGTCTTGCCTCTGACCCTAGCTTGTATCCAGTTTCTCCTTTTTTCCCTAGTAGTTATGACTCTAAGGTGGATATACTTTCTTTTCTCAGCCAAGAATATATTTTATACCGCATTTTTGCGATATTGGGAATACTTATTATTATTATTCTACAAAATATTTGGAATTTTTATTAAAATTATCCTAATACTTAAAAAAAAAAATGCCATTGAATTTTGGGAGTTTTAAAAACATTGAGAATTCTTTGGTATAATTGTAATTAATTCTGTAGTGCTATTGGGCTGGTTAACACCCTGAAATATATATATTATATATATATATATATATATATATATATATATATATATATATATATATATATATATATATATATATATATATATATATATATATATATATATATATATATATATTTAAGTAAATATATATATATATATATATATATATATATATATATATATATATATATATATATATATATTTAAGTGATGGACCGATATCACTTTTTTGGCCGATGCCGATGCCAATGGATGGGAAAAGGCCGATGCTGATGAATTTACTAATTATTAAAAATTTGAAAATATAAAACCATACTACTTTAAATTGGTACTGGTAAACAAATACTTGAACCCAAATCAAAGCCAAACATTTATTTTAAAAGATATTAGAAAAACTCAGTTAAAAAAAATATACATTTTTATTTTTTTCTACTATGAAAAGAAAACTTTCAAGAAAATAAATACAATTTTAGAAAAACCCTTTTTATTTTTATTTTAAAAAAAGAAAATATGCATATGCAGTTTACTTAGAGTTCTTTATAAATTTGTTAGTAATTTAGATATCTAAACAACAATCATATGTTGTTCAGACATACAAATTATTTTTAGATAAATAAATTGTTTTCAGAATTATTTTAATTTGTGATATTTAATCCCCACCACATCCCTGGTAGTACAGCGCTTAAATTGTTTCTACACGCAGCGGCATTGTTCATCAAGGTTTATGTTTCTGAGTTATAAAGTTGAAAGTGGGTTGTAACCATAACTAAAGTAGCCTCCTCAATTGAAGTAGCCTTAGGGAGGTGAATTGAAATTAAAAAAATGTAAATATAGATAAATACTTGATACTTGGCTATACTTAAATACATGAAATAAGGCTGAACTATTTGCAA
>NC_061170.1:10664943-10772443 GCF_022113875.1 Hydra vulgaris
TGTGCACAGAAATTGAAATGCCCGTAAGATAAAAAATTTTAAAACAAAATTATCGAAAATATTTTTATATTTAAATCAGTTTTAGTGACACCCCAACACTTTCATAAAATAAGTCCACCTTAAAAAAGCTGTGGTGTTAGGGCAAAAAAAATCCTTTTATTTTACAAATTATTTATTTTTATTTAATTTTTAATCTGGGTGATATGCTGAGCATAATTTAAAGGTTAACATGCTGAGCATAATTTTAAAACTATATATGTATTAAAATATTTAAGATTTAATATTATTTTAACTCTATTTACTTTTAGTAAATACCTAAGAAATTTAGTAGATATCTTTAGAAAAAAACAATTTCAAAGTGCCAATTAAATAATTCAAACTTATCTTTAGTAATATCAACTTCTGTTTTATAAAATAATAAAATTAAATTAAAAGATTGTTTACAATTGCTTGTATATGAACTTTCATAAGCAGCAAGGTTTTTTAACTTTTTATCAGAAACTATTTTAAAGGCTTTGGGAAGTTTTTCCTTTTGATTGATAGTAAATACTTCATATTGATTTCAATATAAAGTATTTTTCTGTAATACAACTAATAAATTTCTGAAATTCTGTGAAAACAATTTATATAGGATATACTCCAAATACAAATCGTACTCTATCAAAGCAACAATAAATTCTGGAAATATTAAGAGCCTAATAATAGTATCAAGATTAACAATTGATTACCAAATCATATAAGTAAAAAAAGAAATTTAAATAAAAAAAATCAAAATAAAACATATTTAAAAAAAAAAAAAAAGAATCTAAAAAATCATTTAGCATATAAAACTTACTTGAATGAATAAAAAAATTACACAAGTATTATATAATTTTTATATGATGATCTTCAAAATGAATCAAAAACAAAATATTATCGAAATTTTAAGCGAACAAACAATTTATGCGCAGTGATAAAAAAGGTGCAACTAAATTTTTATTTGCACCAAGTTGGCACAGCCAACATACAACTAAACCTTAACTACACAACTAAACGTAGCATAGAGTTTTCAATGCAGTAAACATAAAATAAAGAAAACTCAATTCCAAGTTAAATCTCAAACAGAGCTTGAAATTTGCGTGCTTTTTTTGAGTTTATAAACGAACGCGTTTGTTCACGTCAGGTGTACAAAGTTACAAATAAAAGTATTTGCAACAATAAGAATATAACAACCAATTGCAGCATATCAGTTTAAATAGTTATACTTTTTTTCAACATCTTCACTATTTTTTGAAAAAAATAGTAAAGATCCTAAACAATTTCTGCAATAATTAACCCCTCAGGGTTTTTTTTGTATATTCGCCTAACTGTTTATCATATTAAATAGAGAAATTTAGTTAAAGCAAATTTAACAAAATTTCTCTATTTAATATTATCTCATGTAAAGTAATATAATCGGCATTTGTAAAAGACTTAGCCATCTTCAATCATCATCTTTAAAATATTTTGAAAAAAAAATCTAATTAAATATTTAGATTATTTTAGAATTTTATTTTTACTTGTTTTACTAAAATTTGTTATTTTTAAATGTTTCAAATAACTTTTTTAACTGTTTTAAAATTTTTTTAAATTTGTTTTAAAAGTTTATTTTACCAAAGCAAAAAAGAAAGCAAAGTTTTCTCCCAATTAGGGATGATTTAAAAGGAGGGGGAGGTGATGGAAAGGGGGAGGGGGTTGAGGATTATAACCAGCTAGTTGGCTTTTGACACATTTCAGTCGGCAGGTTTTTACTTTTAAGGAACTTTTTTGAAATCCTTGAATGCCTTTTTTTAAGAAGTCGCCCTCTTATTTTACTTCTAGAATCGCCCCTCCTCCTAATTTCCAATAAATAAAAATTGATTAAAAAATTAATAAAAATCCGTTGCATTATAGGACCGCCTGGGTGATAAAAAAAAAATCTTAGCTCAACTTTAAATAAGACTTTAAGTTATATTAGAGTAAAAAAATATAATAAAAACTAAAAAAAGTATTTTTAAAGAGTTTCAAGTTTGTAAAAAAATTCTCTTAAAATTGATGTAATTATTTGATTGCATCATGATGATGTAGTTATTTAAAAACTGTTTAAAATTTTCTTGACAAAAAATCATATATTTTGAATGAATCAAAAAATTATGTAAACAAAACAACAATTTTTTAAATATTGATTTTAAACTTGATTGGATTTGCAAACCAATTGTATAATTTTTTTTTTTTTTTTGCTCATCACCATTAGGGGTGGCAGAATTAAACATTATGTCATTTTCACAGATTGATTAAGCGCATTATCATCACCTCTTTTTGTAAACATCACAACCTTTCAAATAAATTGAATTTCTAATCTTTTTATAAGCTTCTTTTTTCAAATGCTTCTTTTTGAAAAAGCTTCATTTAAAACAAATTATAATAATTGAAACGTTCAATAAAAAAATTGAAATGTTAAATAAAAATAACTGAAACGTTAAAAAAAGTAATTGAAACGTGGCGTAAAAGAATGTTTGGAAAGCTTCAACGATTGCAGAATTAAAGGAAACAAAAAAAAAAAAAAACTTGCTTTGAAATAAAATATAATTTTAATTAGGCTTTAAATGCATATAAAACGTTTAAAATGTAATATATATATATATATATATATATATATATATATATATATATATATATATATATATATATATATATATATATATATAATTCTATCTTACTAATGCCACCCATAGATTATCCTAAGATTTTTATTAATTCCGAGAACCAATTGTTGTTCTACACGTGTCACGATAAATAACCGAGTTATAGTTTAATTTCAAATTTCTCAACAGGTTCACTTTTTATTAATACTAGTTTAGTCATGTTAAATGAGACACTTGAATAAATTTAATAATTTCTTTAAGTAAAAAAATTTTTAACAATATTTTATTACATTTTTTTACAATTTTTTAGAATTTATTTCAGTTAAAGTTCGTACGTTTCAAAGTGCGATCTTTTTTGTTTTTTCTATAACTTTTTTCAGGAAAAAGCAAATTTAATTCTGAAATAAAGGATTTTCTTCTGCAAAATCGTTACTACAAAACCACGTTTTAAGTTTAGCGCGATTTTACAATTTTTAAATTATTAAATCAGGTTTATAAAAAAAATTTAACTTGGAGTTAATTCTTTCAAATAAGTCTCAAAAAAACTTTATTTAAAAAGCTTGTCAAATTATACCATCTAATAGAAGGAAAAAATTCTTTGCTGAACTGGAAAAAGGTTATAAGTAACAAGTTTTTTCAAAACGAATTTTTGAATTTAAAATTATATATCAGAAACAAAAAAATAACAATACTGTGTCCAATTTTATAAGCTAATTAATCTGAAACTCGAAAACCTGACAGGCTGATTAAACTATGTTTCAATTTAGAAATTTAATTATTTTGGTTACTAGTCTTTACTTTGGTTACCAACTTAGTTACTAATACTGTATCTTATTAGTAAACTAATCATTTGAAATCAAAATCGAGTGCTATGTTATTTTTACAAATACTGAGCCTTGTCTCCATTTTTGAAATTACCCGAGAAAAATAATACGAATTCTTTTCTTTTTTTAGGAAATTCAATAAATAGTTATAAAAATTGTTGCAAATGCATAAACATGTTGAGAAGTATGATGAATGCTTTGTAGGTTCTATGAAGTTATCTCCAGCAACGCAGCAGCATTGTTAAATTCATGTTTTAATGACAAGAAATTGACGACAAGATGTTTGAACTGGTTCACTTTAAATTAAAATATATTTTAATAAGTTATCGAATCACAATAATATTTTTATATATTTCAATAGAAATACAGTTTTGGTTGAATAAAAGATAAGGCAAATAAAATATTATGATTGGAATTTTCTATTGGTCTCTATCAAATTACTACATGAATGCAGTTATAGAATTTAGGTATATTCGACACACTTTTAATTATGATTTACAAATAGGCAAATTATAAAATAATTAGGAAGTGCGGTGAAAACTCATTAGAAATCAGCATGATTTTATAATTATTCATATTTTATAGATATTTTTTGTTATATTTTTATACACTTATATTTTCAACTTTTAAAGTTTTTCCCTCAAAAATTACAATTAAAATATTACTAGAAAAATGACAATGAAAAGATTTTCACCATTATAAAATTATGGTCGACTGAATAAGCTTTTTTATTGTAAAATATTAAAGGTTATTAAGTTGTCGAATTATATTAATATTTTTGTAAATTTCATTATAGTTACAGTTAGATCGAATAAAAGATGAAATGAGTAATATTGGTAGAATTTCCATTGGCTTCGAAATTACTAAATAACTGACCGTTGTTATTGTATTTTTTTATATGTTCTTGTAATACAAGCTAACACTTCTTTATTTGTAATTTTTATAATTGTTTTATTAATAAGCGTCTTTATTGCTTAGGCAACAAGTTCAATTAATTAAACTATAATGTACTACTATAGTAGTTAAATTAGGAAGGATTTTTATTTTTTTAATTATTTGTGTTTAGGTAAGTAAAAATTTAAAAATAATTTTTTTCAAATTTTTACTTTAACACATACTTCTTGAACAATAGTCGTACTAATTTAATTATGTAATCTTTAAAATACAAATAATTCAATTAAATACCAAATAAAAAACGAAATTCCATTATTAACTAAAACCCAGTTTCCAAATGTAATACTAATAATTCCTATTAATTTCTCACCAAAACCGACTAATCCAACCAATTGCCGAGTAAAAAGTTTATTATTCCTACTAAGTTCTGACTAAAACTTGCGAATACGGCGAATAGCCGAATAAAAATCTTAAAATTCCTACTAAGTTCGATTAAAACCTGCTTATACTAGTAAGTTTCATGCGAGTGCTTCTCAGGAACTTAGCAAGTATTACAATGTAATACTTAGTTAGGATTACAAGTTTTTTGATAACTACTAAAAAACAAAATAACTCATATTAATAATGTTTATGTATATCATAATTAATGGCTAAGTATTCTATATATTTTTCTTCCTTTGTTTTCTTATTAGGTTGAATTTTACATTTTTAAATATCAAAGACAGTCCCAGAATTCATCTTACAAATTGCGAGGTCTAATAAAGAATAAGAATTGGACAATGTACAATACATACATACATACATACATACATACATACATACATACATACATACATACATACATACATACATACATACATACATACATACATACATACATACTAAAATTTATATTGAATAATAACCTTCAAAATTGATTTTAAAAGCCGTATAAATATATTAACGAACAATCATAATTTAATTTATAAAGCATGCAACTGTCACCAAGTGAAAAAAGCTTTTCATTATAAAACTACAAACATAATTTAGTAAAAATATTGTATCTAAAAAACGTTAACAAAAATAAGAAACAAAGTTTACATAACATAATCACTTGAATGGCCCTAGAATGGATCTACAAAGATCCATTCAAAGGGCCATTCGTTTTGTTGCACACATCAATGACATATCAGAGAAAACCAAAAGCTCTGTAAAAATATTTGCAGATGACACCAAAATCTTATCAGCTGTAAATTCAATTAAGATCACTAAAATAATTCAAAGAAATTTAATGATATAGGAGAGTGGTCATAAAAATGGTTAATCAAACTGAACGAGAGTAAATGTGGGTTATACGTTACGGTAAAAACAAAATAAAATTCAATTACACAATTAATGGATCAGAAATTAACAATTCAACAAATGAGCATGATCTTGGTGTAAATTTTGATATGTCACTGAAATAAAAGAAACACATAATCACATGTTCATCAAAATCAAATGCAATAATGAGGATGATAAAAAACATATTTGTTTACTTAGATCAGCATCTTGTCAAGAATTTATTTACAACTTTTGTTAGACCTCTGATTGAATTTGCAGCACAAGTTTGGTCACTAAAATAAAAAGGTGACATTGAAATATTAGAAAAAGTACAGTGCAGAATGACAAGGATGGCAAAGTACATTAAAAGCCTGCAATACCAATACCGTTTACGGATAC
Source organism: Hydra vulgaris (assembly GCF_022113875.1). NCBI lineage: Eukaryota > Metazoa > Cnidaria > Hydrozoa > Anthoathecata > Hydridae > Hydra > Hydra vulgaris. The sequence goes on from NC_061170.1 coordinate 10,671,005, forward strand.
AATTTAACAATATTGTTAGAAAGAAGACAAAGAGGAGATCTTATTCAAGTATTTAAAATTTTTAATAAAATCGAAAAAGTAAAACTTTTAAGCAAACAAACTTTCTCAAAATCACACAGAGGTTACAATAAAAAATACAGTAGAGAACAAACCTAGTTTATGCCGAGACACGAATTCTTCATAAACAGAATTGCAAATTTATGGAACACATTGCCGTTGGAAGTCGTCAATTCAACAAAAGAAAATTATTTCAAAAACAAATTAGACGTATATTTAGCATCAAAAATTAACTTAAAAACTATTTTTGTTTAAATTTTTCAGATTGAATTGTTGTATATTATCAAAAGCTGTCAAAAAGAGTTTTTAACTCACTTGTTGTTAATGCAGCTGCAGTTTTAACTACTATTAATACTATATTATTTACAAGTTTAAATTTATTTATTTATACATTATTATAACTACTATATTACTATTAAATATGCTGTTTTAGATTTAGCTCCGTGTGATAAAAAAAAGATGGAGTAAAATCAAAGTTTTTATATTTGCTTTGAAAACTTACTTTTGTACTTACTTGATGTACTTACTAAATATATCGTTTAATCCTGATAAATACTTAGTAAATAATTACTAGAATTACTCTGTAATTAATATCATCAAATTAATCGGAACTTAATAAGTTTAGCCGTATTAGGCAAAACTTAACAGGATTAATAGGAAGTTAGACAGTACTAGCCGGGTTTTTTTTCTCGGGTGGTATTTTTATTTTTCTATGAAACTGCCTTACTAAATTCCTTAAATTGCCAGTGGTATCATGTAGAAAATAAAAGTGCCGCAACGGTCGAATAATATATATATATATATATATATATATATATATATATATATATATATATATATATATATATATATATATATATATATATATATATATATATATATATATATATATATATATATATATATATATATATATATATATATATATAATATATATATACTAAATTCCTTAAATTGCCAGTGGTATCATGTAAAAAATAAAAGTGCCGCAACGGTCGAATAATATATATATATATATATATATATATATATATATATATATATATATATATATATATATATATATATATATATATATATATATATATATATATATATATATATATATATATATATATATATATATATATATACATATATATATATATATATATATATATATATATATATATATATATATATATATATATATATATATATATATATATATATATATATATATATATATATATATATATATATATATATATATATATATATATATTATTCGACCGTTGCGGCACTTTTATTTTCTACATGATACCACTGGCAATTTAAGGAATTTAGTTTTCATTGATTGATTTAGATTTTAAATATTTTAAGACATTGAAGCATACCCTTCTTAAACCCTAATAACCCACTACACGGATTTTGAAAAAGTAATTCAGAAACCTCTCCTAAAGAATCTTTTTAATTTTCTTAATATTTTAACATAAACCTCATCAGAATTCGTTGTGCAATTAATTTTGCCTAAAAAACGTTTTTTATAAGTTACAAATGTTTAAAGTCGTTTCAACGGTTGAATTAATAATAATTTGTTGTGTTGCAATTTTTACTATCTTTAATATCAAATTTTAACTTTTTAGTACTGATATATAAAACATATTTAGGTAGTTTACTACTTTTCAAAGTTTGCATAATATTTTTTTTGTGCAACTAAAGATTCTATTCTTTGTTCTGGCAGTATTCTTATAAGTTTCAGTTACTAGTATAATTTATTAATGTAAAAAAAAAATAAAAAAATAAAAATAAAAAAAGTATACAAATATTTAAACAAAAAAAAAAAAAAGCAATGATTCAAATAAATCAGGTGCTAATATTTCAATTTTTACTTTATTATACTTGTAAATGTTTATATTGATATAAATGTTTATATTTCCCATTTGTTGTTTGATTCTTCGGATACCATATCAATTAATATTGATCAAAACATTTAGAACGAAGAAATCATTACAGTTCTATTATATAACCAAAAAAATTTATAAAAAGTTCTAATAATAATAAAGTTTATTTTAATTTGAATAGTTATTCAAAATATAAAATATAATCAGATAGTAATATACAATAAAATATATAATGAATAAAAACGTTGTTTTTTTTTTTAAATCTCTGGGAAGCTTTTTTTCGAAATGTTTAGAAGTTTACATTTTTAAGGGTTTGACATTTTTTAGAGTTTGAAATTTTTTAGAATTTGACATTTTTGAGAGGTTGACATTTTTAAGCGTTTGACATTTTTGAGAGGTTGACATTTTTGAGAGGTTGACATTTTGAGAGTTTAACATATTAGTCCAAAGATTAAGGATATAAATCTAACTATTCAATTTAAACATTACTTTATAGAAGAAAAAGGGTTGCATATTTGCAAGAAAAATCAAAAAACTAATTAAAAAACGTATGTTTTGCTTGGCAACAAGAAAAATACTCTGCTTTGTTGACGAGTGTAATATAACAATATTGATATATTTGATAATAAGTTGCGTTTTGTTGATATAAATGAATGTTTTGACTTAATTTAAAAACTTGTCAGAAATTTATTATTTCTAAAGTTTTTTCACTTTTTATTTATATTAAATCTTTGGCATATAAATTCGCCGAATGGTTACACACGAGCAGTGAACGCCTGAGGGAAGAAATGAAGTAGAAATGAAGAATAAAGGAGAATTATTTTTCGAACAAAGCATATTTTGACAGTTGTCAAGACAAAAATAAAGATTAATTGAGGAGTATTTAAAAATAAATAAGACAGACAATGCACCTAACTAGTACTTACAACAACAACAAAAAAATTATTTTGTAAATACTAATATAAACAAAGATGTACAACAAATATATCTCCGAAAAAAAAGCTTATAAAACAAAAAATTGATAATAAAATAAAAATATGAATACAACAGTGTAAGGCCTCAGAATAAAACAAAAAACAAAAAAAAACAAAAAAATTACTGCTAATGTGTAAACATAATTTGTGTAGTGATTAAGTAATAAACATCTCCTCAGAGTCACGTCTATTATTACTGACGTTTCAGAGTCACGTCTATTATTACTGACATTTCGATGACGATCAGCACTAATAACTAGTTTATCCCGTCAGACAAATGTCATCGCCATGACGTTTATGCTTTACCCCGCGACTATTATTTCTAAAGTTATTTTTACTTTTTGCTTTTCTATTTTATATGTCTACGTCTAAATAAAACTCTGATCTTTGCGATCCTTGAAGATCCTTGTGAATGTTTTTCAGATACATAGTATATACATTTGGTAGCTTTTATAATTTTGTAAAAATTTAATATTGTTTTTCAATTCTTCTATTATTGTTAACTGCTAATTTAAATTAATTTGAGGTTTTTACATTAAAAACTTTGTAATGCTCTTTTAAAAACCATGTTTATATTGTTTATCAAATACCAATTTTATATTGTTTATCAGATACCATGTTTATATTGTGTATCAGATACCATATTTATATTGTTTATCAGATACCATATTTATATTGTTTGTCAAATACCATTTTATTTTGCTTACCATTGTAAATTTGTGAATGTTTGTTATTTTTTTATTAGTTACATAAAACTGTACAACGATTATAAAATGTAAACAAGTATTAAAAAAAATTAAAAAAAAAGTTTTTAAAGTAAAATTAAAAATGAGATTTCAGGATTAAAAGTTGTGTAACTTCCTGACAAGATGTTGTGCAACCATCACTACGTATATGTTCTTTCAAGAAATAACCATTAAAAAAAAAACATAAAAAAAGTATGGTAGTGAACCTTTTGTGCAAAGCCCTTGAATTTGGGTGCGGTGGTGGTGAACCTTTTGTGTTTTAATATTTTTTATAGTGAACGTTTTTGATGACATCAGTATGAACATACAAAAGTTTGATGTTATTTTTCGGATTGTTTAAATTGCAAATATTTGACTTTGAAACAATAAATAGATTTAAAAGTTTAGCATGTTCGCTCTTCTGGACGTGCATAATAAAATCTTAGCAGGTTTCTTTGGAAACTGTTTTAAAGTGCAAGCTATACAAATGAGATAAAAAGATTGAAAATATTCATTTATAAAAATTACTTGCTTGAACTAAAAAAAAAAAGAAAATATAATTTATCACATCACTAAACCCTTTAATAGCAATGTTTATTAAAAAAAGTATATAAAATAAAAAATTGAAATATACTATATTTTGTAGAATGTATGTATGTATATAGAATGTATGTTGTAGAAGCTTTATCGCATATTAACTTTGTTAATTGATTTTTAAAACATTTTTTGCTTTTAAAAATTGCTTAACACAAATAAAAATTAAAAAGGTAATATAATAAGTATCACAAAATTTATTAAAAAGCGTGGAAGCAAATACATATGTATATATGTATTTGCGTAATATATTTTATAGGTTAGCAACCCATAAAACATCAGGTTAGCAACCCATCAAAACATCAGGTTAGCAACCCATAAAACATCAGAAAAAATACTCATCAATAACTTTTACCTTAAATTTGTTCTTAAACTCATTAAGCTTTTAAACTTGTTATTCTTGATATCGAGTGTGTATTCTCCCAAGTGATCAATCCTGCAAAACATTTGGTTGAGAGACATGACACTTTGCTGACGTTTAGTGTCGAGGTTCCACAAAAATTGATGCACTGGAAAAATTATATGGAATGACATAACATCTTCATCAATAGCAAGTTTTATAATTTTCAATTAGGGAAAGTGATTATCTTTAGGATGTGCTGTACATGAGTTCACTCTAACAAACAGACTCACTCAGTTGTTTCAAAAAAAAGTTGCACTTATACTGGGCTTAAATATAACTTTTTCTCATGAAAAATTGCAATGTTTTTAAATCTATTCTTTGATGTCAAAAAATATTCTAAAACTGATTTATTAAGATATTGTTGAAACTGTTTCAAGAAGGATGAGGGAGGAATCACATCGCAGTCTACTAATCTTTCTTTTATTTTGATTTGTGTGACCAACTGCAATATCCAATCACTCATAAATTATTTAAGCTAATAAGTTATGTCTTATGAATGTATATATTTCAAATTATTTTTGAAATATTATACATTATTGGGAACCTACGTTTAGCCGGTGCTAAACGTAGCTTCCCAACTCTGCAATTAAAAACTGGCTAAAAACACAAAGGACAGAAAACAGATTAGTTGGATTGGCCTTCCATAATGTGTACAAGAAATTCCAGTAAATTTTGAAAAGGTGATTAACCATTTTGCACAACCAGCAACTCTTTAATCTTTGTCAAATAGTTGTGTTTCAATAATTTTAAATTACTTCAAGATATTTTATTTATATTTTGGTTAACAATGCAAACACAAGTATTAATAACAAAAACAAGTTTTTTCAAATCATATTTGAAAAAAACTTGTTTTTGTTAATAATACTTGGTGGGAAGGAGGGGGGAGAGTTAGGCGATATATGACGTCATCTACTGTATCTTTAATAGTGTATATTTGTTTTACAAGCATAATAATTTAAAACCGTTGTTTGCAACAATGAATACTGAACAGTGAATACTGTGATAAGAATATGAGGGTTTTAAATTTTGAAAATTTCAAGTTGTATCTAAATTTAAAGTTGTATCTAATTTGTGACTAAAGAATGCTGTATCAGATCCTTACCTCAATGTTTAAACATAAAAATCAAATTCTCCTAAGTTCCAAAACTTTTATTTGGCTTTAATAAGTTTCATTTTAGCCATTTTTATTTGATTTTTAGTACAAATGCCTAATTATTTTATTTTATTTTTAAACATTTTTTTCACAATTTTTATTAATCAGTAAGAATAAATCACAAGTTCAAGTTTAAATCTTTCCAAATATAAGAATTTAAAAAGTCATTAAAATCCACAACTTTAAAAGTCATTAAAATCCACAACTTTAAAAGTCATTAAAATCTACAACTTTAAACATTTAAAACTATTTTTCAGTCTTTCTAAAAATCTTTTAAACACTTATTTTTAAAAGATTTCTATTTTAAGTTAAGTTATTTTAAATCATCAATAAGTTCAAAACTTTTTCTGGCTAGTTGCTTAGAATGAGTGTAAGAATATTTTAAAATATTTTATATAAATTATACAACAACTTAAAATAACTTTATTTATCTACATAAGCATGTATTTTGTTGATTAATGTAAAAGTTTTGAAGTGCAACTTTTTGGAAAAAAATTGATGTTTATGCAATTTAAAAATATTTTGAACACTTAAAACACTTTAAAATAAAATTTGTTCATTCAAATCCAATTTTTATAACAATGAAAAATAATGTAAAACATTTTAAACTAATTATCGTACTTTAATTCTTACTGCTGGGATAGATGTCAATGCTCAGATATACTGCTGGAATGTCAATATCAATACAACAATATTAAGAACTCATAATTAAGATGTCAATGCTCAGATATACTGCTGGGATGCCAATGCTCTATCAATACAACAATATTAAGAACTATCAAAAGTTCAATATTAAGAACTTTAGAAAATTTTTTGAAACATTAGATTTGAGAAACTTAAAAATGTTTAGCATCAAAATTATTTGTCTCACTGAGACAAAAAGAAAAAGAGTTGAGAAACTTAAAGATTTTTAATATCAAAATAGTTTTAAAACAATTTATCTCACAGAAACAAATTTGAAAGATTTAGTAAAAAGATTAAATAACTATTTTATTTATTACATTTTAAATACTGAAAAAGAAGGTGATTTATTTATCAAGTTTAATATACTTGTGTAAAAAGTACGTATTTTTTTTCCATTGTATTCAATTTTAAATTGTTTTTCAATTTTAATTTTTTTTATATAGATAACTCTCTATTAATACAAAAATTTTTAAAAACGCATTGAAATTTTCATACACTCAAAGCTACTTCTGGTAAATGCATATGGAAGATCAAAAATACAACGCTTGATTGTGAAACAATTTTTTTAAAAAAGGGTTAGGGTTTTTTAAACATGATATTTTAAACTTTTAACTATTAAAAAATAAATCTAATCCAATTACAAAAAAAAAAAAAATCGAGTCAAATTACTAGAAATAATAAGAATAGTTAAAGAACTTACAAGTACAAAAAAACGAGAGTATTTATATCTGATCATTTTTTAATTTTATTACTAGAAAGGATGGCGTTGCTTGCTATTAAAAAGCTTATTTAGAAAATGGGTGTCCCAAAAATGCAACATTTTAACAGGCTTTTCAAAAGGTTCAAAACATTTTCTGAATAATATGTTTTAACTTTGGTTTATAACTATGGTTTAAACCTTAAATAAAACGTCAAATATATAACGTCAAATTATAAACGTCAAATGTTAGGTCTGAAAACCTTTAGAAAGTGCTTGACGTAGATTTTCATTTTTTTTTGAAAATATCTAGTTTTTAGTTAATAAAACAAAATCTGAAAAAAAAAATCAATTATTTAAATTTCAAGATATTCTTGCTAGAGTTTCGTTGAAATTTATATTTTAACTATCTAACACATTTTTCCTTAAGAATTATATTGTTTTAATGAGAGTGTTCAAATGGCTCTTTTTTATTTTTTTGGCTTCACATTCTCCTGTTTTTAGCAATGACAACGCTACTTTTTTCTTCTGGCTTATAATAACCAGGAATTCTTAAACAAGTATTTCTTTTACAGCCGTAATTTATTTACTGAATATTTAACACAAAATATTTGAAATATTTTAGTCTAAAGATATATAAACTTTCCATCAGGAATCCAAAAGAGTATATCTTGCATACTGATACTGACTATAAAAAAAGGTATCAACAAAATTTCCTATCAAAATCATGCAAATGAGTGTTTTTGTCAATAGTTATGTCACATTAGAAGCATTAAAGCAAATAAGTACTCTTATCAATGATTACGTCATCTCTAATCTCAGTTTCATAATAATCTCTTTTTTCTGAACCTATCTGTTAATAATTCATAATTATTTTAATTAATGCGTTAGACGCTTTTCTATAAAAATTTGCATAAGGTTGCTTATGAAGATCAGTTTAGTCACTTTTAAAACCTTTTAAGTATTTTGCTAATACCAAAAAATTACCAAGAAATGTAAAATATTGCTATTTAATGATATGAAAAAATGATATCATTTGAAATATATAACGATGTGAAAATATATAATGAAATGAAAATACATAATGATATGAAAATATATAATGATATCATTTGAAATATATAATGATATGAAAATATATAATGATATGAAAATATATAATGATATGAAAATATATAATGATATGAAAATATATAATGATATGAAAATATATAATGATATGAAAATATATAATGATATGAAAAAATGATATCATTTGAAATATATAATGATATGAAAAAATAATTTGAAATATATAATGATATCATTTTTTTGTTATCTTTTCTTCTATTTTTATTAACTTTAGTTTCCTTTGAGTTAGCTGAAAGATCAATAAATATATCTCATTTACCATAAACCTAGCTTTATAACAAGCAGGGGGTTGATGCAAAATGAGGATTAGCACCTCATACTCAAGTAAAAAAAACCTAGTTCTCTCTACTTGGGTCACGAACTGCTACACTATCTTCTGTAGTCTGTAGTAGTGGATTCATAGACAGCTTCATAAACCACATCAATATAGTATCGCTATCGTATGGTATTCTGCTCTTTTAACGGGTTTTATTTAGAAGTTTTACATTCAAATTGTTTACATGATTTGTTAATTGTTTCCATATATAAGTTGATTATAAACCTCTTGAATATTGCTGAAAAAGTTAACAGTTATAATGTTGGAAAGTGCATTATTGACAACAAGGTTTAGTAAATGGTTTCCACAAGAAACAAAAAAAGCTTGTAGGTTATGATCAAGAATACTTTTTGTACGCCTAGGTTCTTTCTTATCATGTTTAATCAATATTCATAACCTTGGCCACGCTTTTTTTTGTAAGGAAATTTCTTTTTTTTGAAAGGTTGTCTAACAAGCGAGCTGTCAACCCTTGCCAAAATGTGTTTGAGGCCTGAATAAATCCATGAAAATGTATCTTTACTTCTTTTCCTAAAACTGCATTGACAAACCAAACTACAAGGGTTATTAGTTGTTTATAACTTACGTCAGGAGTGCAGTCAAAAATTATTGAATAATACAAGGCTTTCTGCAGTTCACATAAAACTTATTAACTTTACAGGAAAGAATCAACTAAACTCATTTTATTTTTATTTTTGCTTAAATAATATACATAAAGTATTCGACGTAAATGTTCAAAAAAAACAGCGTCAAATTTTGAAATGTGTTCAACAAGTTTAAAAAAAGTTTCCATTGTTTTCTTTGAAAACATGTACCACGCAAACTTATCCTTGAGTACCAAGGAATTGTGCCATAGAAGGAGAGGAGTTGAAACTAAATTTTTTGTTTTAAAATAAAACTGTAAACTGCATTTTTTTTTTTCAAGAAAAGCCTAAAACTAAAATAAATGAACTTGACATGGTACTTATTTGTAAATTAAAGCGCACTTGTATAGTAAAAGATTTAACTGCTTCATAAGGACCTTTTAAATCTTGAGCCTGTAAATTATTCTCCTGACGTATTTTTCTTCTAGCTCACAAGTGGTTTTTGTTATGATTTCTAAAAATGGTTAAAAGTACACTTATCATCCGACATCAAGAAAAAAATCAATTATTTAGGCTTAAATAACAGCAATCAATTAATTAGGCTTAAATAACAGCACTCAATTATGTAGGTTTAAATAACAGCAATCAATTATTAAGACTTAAATAACAGCAATCAACTATTTAGGCTTAAATAACAGCACTCAATTATGTAGGTTTAAATAACAGCAATCAATTATTAAGTCTTAAATAACAGCAATCAACTATTTAGGCTTAAATAACAGCAATCAATTATTTAGGCTTAAATAACAGCAATCAATTATTTAGGCTTAAATAACAGCAATCAATTATTTATGCATAAATAACAGTAATTAATTATTTAGGCTTAAATAACAGCAATCAATTATTTAGGCTTAAATAACAGCAATTATTTTAGGCTTAAATAAAAGCAATCAATTAATTAGGCTTAAAAAACTGCAATCATTTCTTTAGGCTTAAATAACAGCAATCAGTTATTTAGGCTTAAATAACAGCCATAAATTATTTAGGCTTAAATAACAGCAATCAATTATGTAGGTTTAAATAACAGCAATCAATTATTTAGGCTTAAATAACAGCAATCAATTATTTAGGCTTATATAACAGCACTCAATTATGTAAGTTTAAATAACAGCGATCAATTATTTAGGCTTAAAAAACTGCAATCATTTCTTTAGGCTTAAATAACAGCAATCAGTTATTTAGGCTTAAATAACAGCAATCAATTATTTAGGCTTAAATAACAGCCATAAATTATTTAGGCTTAAATAACAGCAATCAATTATGTAGGTTTAAATAACAGCAATCAATTATTTAGGCTTAAATAACAGCAATCAATTATTTAGGCTTAAATAACAGCAATCAATTATTTATGCATAAAGAACAGTAATTAATTATTTAGGCTTAAATAACAGCAATCAATTATTTAGGCTTAAATAAGAGCAATTATTTTAGGCTTAAATAAAAGCAATCAATTAATTAGGCTTAAAAAACTGCAATCATTTCTTTAGGCTTAAATAACAGCAATCAGTTATTTAGGCTTAAATAACAGCCATAAATTATTTAGGCTTAAATAACAGCAATCAATTATGTAGGTTTAAATAACAGCAATCAATTATTTAGGCTTAAATAACAGCAATCAATTATTTAGGCTTATATAACAGCACTCAATTATGTAAGTTTAAATAACAGCGATCAATTATTTAGGCTTAAAAAACTGCAATCATTTCTTTAGGCTTAAATAACAGCAATCAGTTATTTAGGCTTAAATAACAGCAATCAATTATTTAGGCTTAAATAACAACCATAAATTATTTAGGCTTAAATAACAGCAATCAATTATGTAGGTATAAATAACAGCAATCAATTATTTAGGCTTAAATAACAGCAATCAATTATTTAGGCTTAAATAACAGCAATCAATTATTTATGCATAAAGAACAGTAATTAATTATTTAGGCTTAAATAACAGCAATCAATTATTTAGGCTTAAATAACAGCAATTATTTTAGGCTTAAATAAAAGCAATCAATTAATTAGGCTTAAATAACAGCACTCAATTATTTAGGCTTAAATAACAGCAATCAATTATTTAGGCTTAAATAACAACAATCAATTATTTAGGCTTAAATAACAGCAATCAATTATGTAGGTTTAAATAACAGCAATCAATTATTTAGGCTTAAAAACTGCAATCAATTATTTAGGCTTAAATAACAGCAATCAATTATTTATGCATAAATAACAGTAATCAATTATTTAGGCTTAAATAACAGCAATCAATTATTTAGGCTTAAATAACAGCAATCAATTATTTAGGCTTAAAAAACTGCAATCATTTCTTTAGGCTTAAATAACAGCAATCAGTTATTTAGGCTTAAATAACAGCAATCAATTATTTAGGCTTAAATAACAGCCATAAATTATTTAGGCTTAAATAACAGCAATCAATTATGTAGGTTTAAATAACAGCAATCAATTATTTAGACTTAAATAACAGCAATCAATTATTTAGGCTTAAGTGACGGCGATCAATTATTTATGTATAAATAACAGCAATCAACTATGTAGGTTTAAATAACAGCAATCAATTATTAAGACTTAAATAACAGCAATCAACTATTTAGGCTTAAATAACAGCAATCAATTATTTAGGCTTAAATAAAAGCAATCAATTAATTAGGCTTAAATAACAGCACTCAATTATTTAGGCTTAAATAACAGCAATCAATTATTTAGGCTTAAATAACAGCAATCAATTATTTAGGCTTAAATAACAGCAATCAATTATGTAGGTTTAAATAACAGCAATCAATTATTTAGGCCTAAAAACTGCAACCAATTATGTAGGTAAGATTGTACTTCCAATCTATAAAATAATTTAATCTCCCATCGGGCATTTGTTTTTAAAAGTTACGTTCTAAATGTATTTTAAATGTCTTTTAAACGTCTTCTAAACATTCTTACGTAAAAAACATTTAAAACACGTTTAAAAGACATTTAGAATGTAACTTTTAAAAATAAATGTCCGTAGGGCTATGTCTTTTCTTGTTGTTTTTTTTTCACAAACTTATTCTTTCAAATAATTAACTAATTACTACTTTTTCTGTAATTATTTTTTAATTGAAGTACAGAGCAAATACATACAAATCAATAATTTATAATATAAACTTTGGCGCCCCTAAATGTAAACAACAATAAACAATTTAACACGCAAACAACAGGATTTAAATAAACATATAACTTATAAACTTGTGCTTTCAAAAATTAACTAATTAATACTCCATGATTTAATTATTCTTTAATTAAGCAAAACTGAACAAAATTATTAGTCTAGGAAATAAACTTTGGCGCCCGAATATGTAAATAACTCAGAACATTTACACATTATGAACTCCAAAAATTATATTTAAGTTTATTTTTTTTAATTAAAATTATAATTGAAAAAACGCAAGAAAAAAAATATGTTGGCTTCGAACTCTTCAAACAGATTCATAAACAGAAATCTAATGGTGTTTCCTTTATAAGTAGAACTCTAACGAGGCTTTCTTTATTCATACGTCCACATTATTGTCAAAATAAAAGCTGTAAAATAGAAATTGAATGTTTAACAGTTGGTAGCTATCCGATATTGTTTCTCCATGTTCAATCAAAAGTTTCAAAAAAACTTATATACTAATTTTTTTATTAGAAACGTTTATGTGGTAGACCTGAGCATTGTATAAAGATTCTGATGATGCTTACTGGCACCAGTAAAGATCAATTCAAATGGTAGGAACAGACCTTTTTTATCGACAAGATCTTTAGACAAAGGTTTCATAACTTTTTCAAGCAAGTTGGTTGCTTGATTATATTACTACATTTATAAAGGTAAAAAAACTCTTATGTATATTGACCATGACGGTAAGAGAAAAAAGGTAAAGAAACTCTTTTGTATATTGACCATGACGGTAAGAGAAAAAAGGTAAAGAAACTCTTTTGTATATTGACCATGACGGTAAGAGAAAAAAGGTAAAGAAACTCTTTTGTATATTGACCATGAAGTTATTCGAATTTAAACTCAAACTTTCTTTGAAAGATTCTCCTTCTCTTCTAGGATAATTTAAGAAATTTAAATATGATTGGCGTTTTAAAATTTAATTTTAAATATGATTGGCCTTTTAAATTTAATTTTAAAGAGAAAAGTTTGAACGTTGTTAGACAGAAATGAGTTTAATCTTCTTGATGGAATGTTTACATTTATAAACCCAAGAATACCTTTACTTTGATGAGATGTAAAATTGCGAAGTTTTATAACTTTTATATAAAAACTAGCCAATTGCAAATGAGTTCTAGCTTAGTTTCATCAAAAATAAACACATTAACAATTTTAAAATAGTTACACCTGTGACATACTTAAGATAAACATTTAGCCCTAAGTTTATCTAAATCAGTCTTTTTCTTTATTGTGGTTATTTAATTTTGTGATAAGAGATATGAAATATGATATGCAATCCAACACCAAAATACGTTCAAATATAATATTTTGTTTGCGCAACAATAACAATTGCGTTTGACCAACGTTTGGCAAACTAAATTTTGGTGCTCGGGTTTGGATTAACACACTCGAATTTGTTAATAATTATGCATTGCTTTCTATCAGTGTTATAACTCTGAATCTCAAAATGTGTTTTATTAATTAAAAAAAAAAAAAAAAATTTAAATAAAATTTGGATAAATATTTAAATTAAATTTGAATAAATTTTTAGTTGAATAACAAAGTAAAAAATTTTTTTGTGGCAAGAGCCTAAAACTAAAACTTTTGCTAAAAAACATAAACAGTTATTTAGACATCTTAACTATTTCACTCAGACATTCAAACAATAACATTAATATACAAAGTAATTTATATAAGAATTAACACTAAATGCTAATATAAATATTTATCACGCGTCAAACACATGCGCAGATAACAAACAATTTTTTTAAATTTTTTTTTCTGATTTTAGTAGCTTTATCTTTAAAGTCTTTAATTATTACAGTTTATTGTTAAAAACTAAGTTTAAACGGTTCTTTAAATTACTAACTGATTTATAATACCTAGCAGTGTTTTTAATGCTTAAATGGCTTCTTTTATTGATGGTAATAATATGAATGCTATTAATCAAAGTGTTCATGTCTCATTTTTTTATATAAACGATACCATCCTTTTTTAGTACCTATTAACACTTTCTTCTGTATATTTTTTGTCGGATTAAGTATTTCAGAACAGTCAGATCGAGACTTAGTATTGATCTTACAATCCGTGTAAGCGTCCATGTAATCAATAAGATAATCCAGTGGTGAAGACCCCTAAATTAAAAAATACATATATAACAGATCAACAATTATACAACTCAAGCATTACAAAAGCAGCTTATGATGTTTGAATTTTCCAATTTTCAAAATATTTAGTTACAATTCTTTCGGTAGCTCTCTGAGAGTTGCTTTCTTTTCTTACATCATTGTACTCTGCTTTACTAAGTTGACCTTAAAATAAACTTTATTGTTTTCAATGTTCAAAATAACTTTCCACAAGGTCAGTCTGTTCTCAGAGAATTTTTATATAAAATATAATTTAAAAATGTATTGTTTCCTTTAACTCAAATAAAAATTAATAAATGCTAATAAACAATATATTGGGTTAACCAAGTGCAAATAGGAAAAAAAGATATGCTAATCACAAATAATCTTTTTGAAATTTTAAAAAAATTTTGAAGTTTATTTCCCCTCACCATAAACAACAGGTCATGTCAACAAAATAGGGGAAGCGGGAATGGAATCTCTTGTCAACAACTTGTCAAACCTTTAGGGATCACATAAAAATTTACGTCAACATTTGGTTACCCCTCAAATATTTTTTCAAGAAGTTAAGTGAACAACATCACTCAAGCATTATAAATACGTCATCTTGATGCAAAAAGGTTGACATGGTGATGGTTGACAAAGATCACGAGCTGAAAAGTTTGTAATTTCACAGAAACTTTAAATCCAATATCTTTGCAAAAAAATTTCACAGAAATTTTCTCGCAAAGATATTGGATTTTTAAGATAATTTTCTGTAATATTCTTTTTGCAAAGTCCGTTGCAAAAAGAAGATTGCAGTTAAAGAAACAAGTATTAAGCTATTATCGAATTAAAAAAATAAATACACATCAAATCTTGGAATTAGTGGTTAAACTTTTAGTTTGAGAAATGAACAAATAAAAAAATGCTTTTTGAGCATTCAATTTTCATATTTAAAAGTTTTTCTTCAGGAATTTCTACCACCATGAATACTCGTCGTTTATATGCAGAATGGATTAAAATAGAAAAAACATGTTAAACGTGGTTATTAATTATAACAAATCATTTTAATTCCTAAATAAGTTGATGTCCAATTGAGCGAAGAAGAAATTTTTGAGAAATTAACTCATGGTTACTCTAACTATTCTCAAATCATTCATAAAGATGTTATAAAGCATTTTTTCCAATTTTGTTTCATATATTTTCTCTTCTATATATGAAATATATTTCCAATTATATTTCATATATTCCTTCCGTTTCAGGACACTTAGTGACCATTTTAAAATAAAAATAAGTTACTGCTTGTCAACAATGAGATTTAAATATGGACCCATATTCAATGCGAAACATTTGATGACGGTGATTTGATAATGATGATCTGATGACGGTGATTTGATCATGATGGTTTGATGATGGTGAGTTGATCATGATGGTTTGATGATGGTGAGTTGATCATGATGGTTTGATGATGGTGAGTTGATCATGATGGTTTGATGATGGTGACTTGATAATGATGATCTGATGACGGTGACTTGATCATGATGGTTTGATGATGGTGACTTGATCATGATGGTTTGATGATGGTGACTTGATCATGATGGTTTGATGACGGTGATTTGATCATGATGGTTTGATGATGGTGACTTGATCATGATGGTTTGATGATGGTGAGTTGATGATGATGATCTGATGACGGTGATTTGATGATGATGGTTTGATGATGGTGACTTGATGATGATGGTTTGATGATGGTGAGTTGATGATGATGGTTTGATGAACAATGTTGAACTGACTCTTTTCCAGTAATCAATATAAATGAACTTACTCCACTAATTAAAAAAAATAAAATTAATTTGTTTGGATTAAAGTGATCCATTTATGTAATAAAAAGAGTTTGTTTTTTTTCATTTTAAAATTTTGCTTCAAAACATTTTTTAATTATTTGCTTTACAGAAAAACATTATAACATTATATCGTTGCTTTATTCTAACAAGATTGTTGTAAATATGTAAAACTTAAAATGTAAAAATTAAGTAAAAATTAGGAATTCATTTAATAATAATGTTGTTATAACAGTAAGTATATTTTTATTATAGAGTATTATTTTTATTACTATTATTATTATTATTATTATTATAAAGTATTATTTTATCATAGAGTATTTTAGAGTTTCATACTTTAATAACTATTTACAAGGCCGGCGACACAAGGGGGGGGTACGTGCCCCCTCCTTTTTTTTTTCTAAAGGACCTTTTTTTTTTTTTTTAAGAAAAATCTTGATATAGAGGACTTTTTTGATTGTTCCCCTCCTTCCCCACTTAAAAACCCGTGTCGTCGTCCTGATTTAACGTTTTTATAATTATATGTTTATATAACTATTATTACAGCTTTTATTATTTTAACAATCTAACTGTATTTATGTATTAATAAATTAATAATAAAATTAACTCTTGTAATAATTTTAAAAGTAAAAATAAGTAATAAATAAGAGGTAAATGTAGTAATAAAAAGTAAATAAATAAGAGATAAATATAATAAATAAGAGATAATTGTAATAAAAAGAGTATAAAAATTATATGATACCTGAGATAAAAGATGATAATGAAATTCTTTTTCATTGAATGTAGCATTATTTTTTTTAAATTTGTTTTCTGTAGTATTTCTGATATTCCAAATTACTAGTTGCCCAATCATGTATGCTGTGGCTTGACCAGGGCCACTCATATACCGGATAGTATCTTTTAATGATTTGTCAGTAAAATCCCAAGCATATTTTCTAAATAAATCCAAAGATTGATCTTGAGTTAAATCTAAAAAAAAATATTGTAAAATAGTTTAAGTGAAATATTTACGTCTCTTGAAGTTTTTCTCCCTTGTATTTTTGTCCATAATAATAAGTTAGCATTGCTCTTGTCCCAGCCCAATCTATCTATAGGTCCTAGCCCTCCAATATAGCAATAAAGTGAACATTACTTCTATAATGCAATCCAGTGTCAATAATCAATCTTAGCGCTCTCCATATTTGCCATTTTACCATCCCATACTCTTGAAGAGGGTTACTTTGGTAATATTTTGTCTCCTGTGCTAATAGGGGGTTTTCGGCATACAACGCCCATCCTTCAGTAAATGCAGTAAAGTAAGTGCTTGCATCAAGCCAATCAATAACATCTTTTTCATCGCCTGACGTTAAAAAATGTTCATAGAAACCTTGAACCTTTAAATTAACATATGTAGAATTACTTAATTATCAAAAAAATAAATAAATAATTGTAAATGTATTTATTATTAATAAACGTCTTCATACTAAAAACAAAATTGGTTTTCATAAATGTGTTTAGAACCTGTGTATGATGTCCTGGTCTTCCCTCATGTCCTGCAACTGAGAAAGCGCTATATTTTGGACCAGGCCTTTCTAAAAAAAATGGAAGATTGTACTGGCATGGCATTTTACAATCTGAACCAGAAGAGTGATAAGATTGAGAACCACTTGAAGGGTTAAAATTTGCAACCATTTGAAGAGGACAATTAGGCGTTGTTGATTGCTTCCCTACCATGTTAAACATTGACACTGTCATTGGATCAATAATAGCTAATAACTCACGGACATACTTAAACCATTCATTCATTGCGTTGTACCTAGAATGATAAAATTACAAATATAACAAAAATAATGTTTTCTATATAAACCTTTTTTCTATTAGTTTGCAAGTTGTGAGGATTATCAGCAACTTTAGCTTTTTAATTTACATTACCGTACGGGACAGTTAATTTTTGCCGTAGCCATGTTTTTACATTTTTTTGCACCTTCGTTTCCATTTTCACTTTCTGGTATCAACGATGTATTAAAAAAGTGTTTAGGGTCATTCAAGTCTTCAATAAATGTTTTAATAGCATCATCTTCGATGTTTTTCTGTGTAATTTGTTTCGCTAAAAGAATAGCTCTTTTAAATAGAATATTTGTTTGGTTTAAACCAAGCTCGTTTATATCTTCTGGTGAGTACCGATTAGTTGTTGTAAAGTACGGTAAAATCATTTTGTAGCTCTTTTTTCCATCAAGTTTTTCCCCTGTTGGTAATGATTGCGTTGTTTCAAAGTCTGTCTGAACTCCATCTCTCCAGATATAACTTAAAGGTAAGTTTCCAAGTCCGCTTGATACTGACGAAGGTACACAAGAGCGGATATAGCTTTCATCTAAATAAGTTATCAATGTATGCAACGGTTCACCTAAATATTCAACTAAAATTTCAGATACTTTAGACAAGATGTTTTTTTTGTATTTTTCTTGAAATTTGAGGTTATCTTCCAAGCTCAGGTTAGAATAAAACTTCTCATTTAGTAAGTTTTGTGTAAATGATTCTTCTCGTATTCCTGTAACAAACAAAAATTCAAACAAGTTTATACAATTTACTTAAACAACAAAAAAATTTAAAATAATTTTTACCAGTCGCTCCCTTTTCAACTGTTTTAGGAAATTTTTGTCTAAAAGCGTTATTTCCAGCATTACAGTCGTCAACAGCTCTCACCATGCCGGCACGAACGCCATAATTTAAGTTTTCTTGGTACTTTTCAAGAATAGTTTTGTGTTTTTTTAAACTCTCAATAATTTTTTCCACATGGGATATTGTTTTAGGAGAGAACTCAAAAGAAAAATGTTCCTTTAAGTTGGAGCCAATATTGCAAATAGGTTGCCAGCAAAAATAGTTTGGACCCATCATCCAAACACCTGCATAATAGTTTCCCTCAAAAGGATTTCCGAAAATACTTTCCAAAAAATGAGTCACTTGGGCGTACGCCTTTCTTTCACGAGGCGTCATTTTCGTGACATCCAACTTAAAATTTGTCAACTCGTCCTTTAAACTTTTTGCCAGATCAGTTAGAAATTTAAGCCGAATTGGATTTGGGTCATAAGGTGCAAAATTATTTAATACGGATGCAAACGTGACATCTGGGTCGTAAACTGTTTCTTGAGGATAAGATTGATAATAAAGTTTCTTTACTTTAGTAATAAAATCGATGAGATTTTGGCTATCGTTCTTTTTTGGGCATATAACATTATAATTAAGAACTCCTACAATCAGTACAACTAAAGAAATAATACACAACACTGCAACCAATATTTTTGCAACGTTGTGTTTTAAAAAATTTAACACTTTCATTTCAAAATACACTATTACAAAAAATCTGATTTAAAAAACTATAGATAACTTATTTTATTGTTTATTTAAAACGCGGTTGTAACAAACAGCATTTTTCAACGATGCATAAATCAGCGTTCAGGCGCGTGACATACATATTTGTTTTAATTTTTACGCCGGAGTTTTTAGAAAATAAAATCGGTACTACTAAAATATACTAATTTTCTAATAAAGTCAATACCAAAAAAAAAACTTTTTATTCTTTTTGTTGAAAAAAAAAAAAGGATTTTGAAGAAATAAAGGAGTTGTTTAAAAATAAAAATGAGCAAATTTATTTTTTATATTAAAGGCTTGCACAAAAATAGAAACCTGATCCGTTTTATTCCTCAAAAATAATGACAAAAAGTTTATTGTTTACGTTAGACGTCCGTTAAAGCAAACATTTAACCAACCTATAGTTACTATATACAATTTTTTTTTATTAAAAATAAGACAAAATAAGAATAATTTATTCAAATAACAAAAGTATTATTGAAACATATTTAGAAAACACTTTATAATTTTCATATTATTTATTTTATATTTAAAATTTCATTTCGAAATCGGACTTAAAACTTTAGGCAAATTGCATTTGACGATAATATGCGTTATGATTTAGTTTTGATTGATATATCATTTTCTTTTTAAACCGATTTCAACCAATTTTAGGTATTTTCAAATATAGAAGATTTACATTTTTACCAAAACTCTACCGAATACGAACAATTTTTTGCATACTTTTATAATATGAGTTACGATAATAACGACAAAACAGAAAGACTGACCAAAGCTTTCAATGGACACGGGTTTTGGGCGCGCACAAATTTTCCTAATTGGTAACTAAAAAAGTTTCCTTGGGTAAATACGCAAATTACTGGCCACAATTTTACAAGAAACACCCGTTACAGAAAAATATTCAAGTAAATGTTACATATCATATATCAATTTTTAGAGAATTAAAAACTCATATATCAATTTTTAGATAAGTAAAAGTTTTTGTGATTATAATAGCACAAAATCATATTTAACGCAGATAATAAAGATAAACAGTTTTACCAAGTACTCACCATCTTAACCATTTATTGGCCGTAGGCCTGAAATTAGGAAACACATTGAACAGATGTAAAGTTGAAAAATAATAAAACCAAACAAAAAAAGCACAGCATAAAATCAAGATAACTTGTTCAACTAAATTTATTTTGACACTGATTAAAGTAAATTAAGAAACTCCACAAAAAACTAAAAATAACTATTATTAAAAATATCATTTTTTTTTTTCATTCATCTTTCAATTTCTTCAAGTCAATTTCTTCAAGTTTGATATATGATCTAGCTTCTTTTTAGCAGAAATTTCTTCTTTTTCTTTTTAAATCTTTTGTTTTTCAATTTTTCTCTTTTCACTAGCTATCTTCGCAGCCCTATCTTCAAGCTTTGCATTATTTTCTAAGGTCAGAACAAAAAACTTTCAACTAAAGGTTTTTTTTTGATTTTTTTTGTTTTGTTTAATGTGTGGAGAAGGATATGTAAGAACATCTGAATCTTTTTCTGACGGACAAAATGAATTAGTAAATGGAAATGAAAGATTTGTTATGCAAATTATTTTATCATTTGAATCTAATGTTGATTCAGTTACTACTACTTCTTCAAGAATTATTTCTGAATCACTATTTAAACCCAGAGTATTGTCTTGAACAGAAAAATCAATAAACTGATTGTCTCGTAGTGGTTTGATTTTTGCATAACTGTGTTCTGTTAAAATATTTGAATATTGCATAGAATTGCCTTGAATGATAAAATAAATTAACTCATTTTCTTCCATTGGTTTGGTTAAAGAGTGTGAGTTAATTTTATAGCTGCCATTAGATAGATCAGGCAATAATGAAAGGTTGTTTAATATCGACATGTCACATACATTTTGAACTGAGACAGTATCTGAAATATGACTATATACAATATTTGGGATGTACGCCTCATTAGGAATAGCATCTGGATTAAACGGATAAATTCCACAAGCTTGAAATCCAGAGCGTACATTTGCATCAGTCATTGCATATTTCCATGCTTTTGAAAATAAACCACAAAAGTTAGAATGTGAGACTATTACACCTGGGTAGTCGTTCATAATTGTTTGGTAGACCTTAGAATAAGCAGTTTTTAGTGGCTTAAAAACTGTTCTGTCACAAGGCTGCAACATGTTGCTGGTGTGAGCTGGAAGCTCGACAATTTCAATTTGGTTTACAATAGCCAGCTCAATCATTTCAACAAAATTGTGTGATTGTGTGTCATCTAGGATTAGAATCTGTGGTCTTGCTGAGCCAATATTTGGAAGAAATGTTTTCTCAAACCATAATTCCGTAATACCTCGTTTTGTCCAGCGCTTTTCAGACACACTCTATGTTGCGCCACTTGAAGCATTTTCTGTATCAAAAACATAAAGGGTACGTAAAGTTTTTCCTTTCCCGATTATATGAGGTGGTATTACTTGACCAGCCGCATTTATGCAACATATGACAGTAATTGTCTCTTTGTTACCACTTATTCGACTCTGGATGTATTTTGAGCCTTTCCTGGCAACAACATGTCTTGGTTTATGCTCTAAATGCATCCCTGTTTCGTCCATATTCCACATACATTTTGGTTTGTCCAGTAAATTTTTGTTTTGTAAAAGAACTTCTAAAGAAGTAAAATATTTCGAAACCTTTACCCTCTCCATACACATGTGTCGTATAAAAGCTGTAGCTTCTGGACGACGAAGACTCACACAACCATGTCTCTTTTTAAGTAGCTGCAACCACCTTTCACTAGGTAGACCATTTTTGAAACTTATGTTATATTTTTTAGCAAGTTTAACAGCATAAATCATAAATGTTTTTTTTAAAATTAGCTGCAAATACTCCAGCACCAAAACAGCTGTTATTTTCACTGTAGTAAGTTACTTTGAATATTTAGAAAATAACAGCCTAAGTAAGTATCTATTTAATTATAATAACTGATATTAATAGTTATTAACTGTTATTAACAGTTATTAACTGCTAATAACAGTTAATAACTGTTATTAACAGTTATTAACTGTTATTAACAGTTATTAATAACTGTTAATAAATAAATAATAACAATTCTTAACAGTTATTAATAACTGTTAATAAATAAATAATAACAGTTAATGACTGTTAATAACAATTAATAACTCTTAATAACTGTTATTAACTGTTATTAGCTATTAATAACTGTTAATAACAGTTAAGAACTGTTAATAACAGTTAATACCCAGCCAATATTGACAGACGAGTACCGTATGGTTTTTGTCTGAGCTTACAGGAACGGGATTTTGAAGGGTAAGTGTTTCGGTTTCCGGACGGGTCACATATGGAAATAAAATCAAGCATACTTGCTTGTTTGGGTTTTATCTGGTTTTATCAGGACGGAAGAATCTAGGGATTTGATGGGTTTCCTAAAAGGTTCCCAAAAGGTTTAAACTAATATTTAAAAAAACCATAACAAAACTCACTCGATGGTTGCCATTTATAATTCGTATTGTGCGTGAAATAAATTCAAAAATTTAACATTTATGCATTATATTTTTTGTAAACATTATATTTTTTCGATGTATTTTTTCACTGTGAAACTCAATTCCAGTCAGAATTTTGAATTTCTTCCAAAAAATTCACATACATCCACATCTTTTAACACATTACATATCTTAAAAGTACATGATTTAATCAAAATTGAAAATTGCTTATTTATTCACAGCTGCCTTAATAAAAAACTGCCTCCTATATTAGATGAATGGTTTACTCCACGCAGTGCAATTAGCAGTCGATTTACAAGAAATTCTTGTAGCGGTGCACTGAGTGTGCAAACATATAATACAAAATCCTATGGTAAACAATTCTTTAAATACTCTGCATTAATGAACTGGAATCAACTTCAAAATAAATTAAAAACAATCCCTTTTGAAATATTAAAAAATATACTCTCAAAACTAAATTAAAATACTACCTGATACATCAAGATAAATTAAAACAACAATTGAATCGTTGGTGATAAAAGATTTATGACAATAGAAGTTATAAGAGATATGATATAAATATGAATGTTAAATAATAGCAACCCTATGTAAATGTATTAGCTAGCTTGTTTTTTTTTTGTTGTTTGTTTGTTTTGTTTTTGTTTTTCTTTCGTTTTTGTTTTGCTAATGGTTAGTCTGGACGCTACGTGTAACTTTTTCTTGGAAATGAAGTGGACATTACAAAAACTACTTAAATAGTTTAACATTGATATCTTGAATGAGAAAAACTTTACGTGCCTTTCTGAAAGTGCTTAAAGGGTCACATTTGGGCTCTTATTTGGTACTGATGACGTCATTTTGACATTTTTTTTTTAAAATCAATCTAGAAAAAAAATATTTTCGTCAAAAGTTAGATAAACTCTTGAGAAAACTTTATAATAAATAACAAAATCTCAAAAAAAACTTACGTGTCTTTCTGAAAGTGCTTAAAGAGCCAAATTTGGGGCATTATTTGGTACTGATGACGTTACGTTGGTCTACTTTTTTTTTTTATTAAACTAAAAAATATATATTTACGTCAAACGTTAGATAATCTCTTGAGAAAACCTTATAGTAAAAATAATAAAACCTTTAGAAAAACTTACGAGCAATTCTAATAGTGCTTAAAGGGTCAAATTCGGGCCCTTGTTTGGTACTGATGACGTCGCGCTAATAATTTTTTCAAATTTCGCGAAAAAAAAAAATTTAGTGAACAGATTTTTAAAAAGGAAAATTCGAATCAGTTGAATAATATATTGTCTAGGAGTCGTCTCAATCATTTGTGTTTTCACAAGATGAACAGTTGCGTACAAGTCAATCCATGCAATCAACCCGTGTTTCACATTTTGACTTTTTACACGAATAGGAATTAACTGCAAAACATCTTCAGGAGCAGGTCTAATGTGCATCAATTTAACCTCAAGTTGATTGCTAATTTCTCGCCATCCATATCCATTGGGTTTTGGAATATTGAGATTTGCCTCCACTGATTGTTTGACAATTGCTGTTTGATACAAAACTCTCTTGCAATGACACATAAGAGCATCCCTAGTTGGCAAAAACTTTTAAGGTTCCGTAGCTTCTTTCTTGGCAATAAACTTAAGGTATCTCCCATCGTTCGTATCACTGCATTTTTTTTTTTTTTTTTTATAACTGACATATAAACTTTTCGATTTGATCAAAATGGGCTACATCAAAGGTATAAAAGTTCCCAACCTTGGAAAAATTGACTTGTACTCTTCAGACTGTCTCATTAGTTTGAGGAACTTTGACTTACCAATCCCGTAAAATGCACTTGTATAATTGTTCCCGCTAAATGCGTGAAAAGCAAGATGAGCTTTACAACAATCAGTTCCTAACTGTGAGGCAATAAGACTTATATCAAGAGTCCGTCTTTCAGTAGAGACGCCAATATCCACAAATAATTCTATTTGAAGTTGGTTTTGAAAGTACAAAGCGTAAATAGTAATATCTGTGTCAACCGTGTGAATGCAAACGGTTTCGAAACCAATAGATGCATTATATATAGGCAGTTTAAAGTATGTTTTTTTTAAAGACAAAACCTCGCTGCGAATCTTTTGTGCGACATGATGGATAAGCTGTTCAAGCAGTTTTGGATTATTTTCCCCTTTTCAATGGTATTGTTGCATAAGAAAGAATACCCTATTTTGGTGACCGCAACTGAACAGACCCGCAAGTTCTGCAACTACAGCATCCTGCAAAGTCCTTTTATCTGGAATCTTTGCTCTATCTGTGCAGTTTTCCTTCTAAAATTCAAATAGCTTACTTGTATGAGTAATCCCTAAATTGTCTAATACGTGTTCTGTCACATAGTCGAAGAGAAAACGCATAATTGCTTCTTTTGTTAAAATAAAAGGAACTTTTTGGGGTCTTATATAGTTAAGGTAACAAGTCCGATGATAATATAACTCTAAGGAAACTATGTTTTGCCCAATATACTAGCTGGGTTTTCAGCTTTACTTAAGCGTTTTCTTATAACATGTTTGCTGCACTTTCTGTTACCAATTTTGCCCAGTAAGCATGACGTAAAAAAGACGTTTTTATACGTTTTTAAACGTTTTACTCGTTTTGGACCTCTTTTGAACGTTTTGGACGTCTTTTGAACGTTAAAAAGACGTCATTATAGGTCCGGTGCCCATTGGGTGTAAGCGTTTTATATCCGTTCCTATATTTATTATTCTTTTTGCAATAGCAAATGCAACACTTTTCATCCGCAATAATTTTACATGAAACAAAGGAATTATTTTTTGAAGTAGTACATAAAACATAAAAAAAAACGTGAAAACTGAGGGCAATATTCTTTGCTTTGCATTTCACACTAAAAGGTTTTTTAATTTACCTGATCTATCTCTTTTCCGAGATGAGATTCTACGCTTAAATGAGGATGCATTATCCACGCCTACACTCTCGTTGATATTTTCTGCACTATTTTTCTTATGTTATAAAATGTTTAATGTTTTTATATTCACATACTTATCGTAACATTTTTGATGAAATAAGAAAGTTGTTGGGCACGTACCAGCAGGTACGTATCCAGCATTATTTGGTCTTTGAGATTTTTGACCATATAAAGTTTAACCCCCCCCCCCTTCAATTTGAGGGGGTCGCAAATTTTATATTGTTATATTTATTGAACGCTGAAATATTTTACTATGAAATTTAAAGTTTATCGATAAGTATAAACATATAAATAAACACCCTTATTTGACATAAGTATAAACATTTAGTTTGTGACTTACCAAGCATTTTAAGTCACAATGCTTGGTTTGCAAGTCACAACCCACAAGTCTTCACTTTCGCAAGCGCATTTTCAGTAAAACCACGCAGTTTGTTAAAATTACGACCAACTTCACCATGATGAAGTATACAAGCATTTTTAATTTCTTTTTTAGGAACCAGATTAAAATGCTGCATTTTTTTGGCCACTCGCCATTATTTAGTTTAATAATAATAAATAAATAAAAATAAAACGCGTTTTTTTAGTTTTATGTTTTATATTTTTGCAACAACCGTTTCTTTTAAAATGATTGCAGTTGATTATGCAAATATTTTGTTTTATTTATAAAAATGACTTTGATTTTTTTCTTTTATTTATGACGGTAATTCTTTACTTTTAAAAAGAACTTCGATAAAATTAAAAAAAGTAAACAGTTTTTGAAAAGTAAACATTTTTTAACGTAAACAAAGAACGGGAACATTTTTTTATTTCTTAGATTTATTAAATTAAAATTATTTCATATTTTTAATACAATATTAAAAACAAAATTTTAAACAATTTTTTTTTTAAAATAAGGTTTATGAAGTTTTGGTTACATAGATTTGAGAAATTATATTTAAAACATCTAATTTTACAAACAATTAACCCCCTATCAATAATTTGTTAAAACTAAATTAATGCTTGGATTTATAAATAGCATGGCGGATATATCGTGGTTGAAATCTTTTCAATAAACTGCATCAATTTTTGTCTCTAACTTAAGTTATAAGCACTTTTCAAGTGGCACGTAAAAATTTTTAACTTCTTAAGTTATAAGGAACAAGCCTTTGTAAAAATCAGAATGTCCACTCAAAATGTTTAGCTTTCCTTTTTTTTTTACATGTAGCGACCAAACTAGGTCGCTCTCCTCGATTTAGCCAGGCTATATGAGAGTGAACCATCCAGAATATAGACTATACATATATATTTTTTATTTGTATTTTATAACATGCTTATTGTAAAACATCTATATTCTTGGTAAATATATTGCTTTTTGTTGTTGTTGTTGCTGTTGTAAGGAGATGAATAATTGAAAAAAAAACAACAACTGAGTTACAGTAAGTTAAACACCGATTTTGTTTTACATACTTAATTTTAAAATGGGGGGATAAAAGTGTTAAGTTCCAGGTAATAGGTCTTATATGATATGTATTTTATGTATATCTTGTATTTTGCAGCATGTTTAAGAATATTTCTGCATGGTGCAATCTGACTGTTGACAATATTTGCATACTGATACGAGTAAAAGTGACTTCAACAACCAGAATGTATTTTGGATAAATATTAGTAATGACAGGTTAGTAAATATAATAATAATAATAATGGTAATAGCTTTTATTTATTAGAATTAGTGAGAGTCTTATGTATGATAGAATTGCATGAACTTTGGGGTACAAATATAATGATTGGAGTAAATATTACCCTTGTTTATTACCTCGATTAGAGTAATATAAGAAAATATTATTTTTATTTAAAAAATATTCAGCAAAAGTCAATATTTTCTTAAGTATTAAATGTTATATAAAAACACATGTTAAAAAAAAAAGTGTATTGTAAATTAAAAAAATAAGTATTAAAAAAAACACATGTATTATCATAATGTATATACATCACATTAACTATGTTGCCTATAAAGTAGCGGTTGCAGCTAATATTTCAGCTTCAGCTTTAAACTCATTAGCTTCAGATTAAAGCTGAAGCTGATCAAGTCAGTATAATAATTACCTTGATAGCTGATAGTAAAAGAGAAAAATACTCCATAAAAATTTTATATAAAAACATATAGAAATTTATTCAATGAAAATCAAAAATAGTGACAAAATTTATAAATACAAGTAAAAAATTTTAAATAAAATTTGCCAAAAATTGTTGCTATTTATATATGTTGCTGTCAAAGCCTTGGTCTAGGACTCACAGTTTTAGGCAACCCAAATTGGGTTTTTTAGAGATTTGTTTAAAAGGTGGTACCCAAAAATCTAATTCCATTTTTAATTTTTTGGTAGATTTTAAAGTTCTTGTATAAGATGGTTTTATCTATGA
The DNA here is from genome assembly GCF_022113875.1 of Hydra vulgaris. Taxonomy (NCBI): domain Eukaryota; kingdom Metazoa; phylum Cnidaria; class Hydrozoa; order Anthoathecata; family Hydridae; genus Hydra; species Hydra vulgaris. The sequence goes on from NC_061170.1 coordinate 10,699,581, forward strand.
AATTATTGAGTATAAAATCAATCTTGCTGTTATCATATGTGATGCACCAGCTCGAGCATTTGTTAAGTGTATAAAGGGACACAAAGGATATAACTGATGTGAGCATTGTGTTCAGAAAGGAGAGTGGTGTGGCAAAATAATACTCCCACATATTTCACTAATTTAAAGCGCTGACTCTTTTGTCATCAAAAGGATTCTGAACATCTTAGTGGTGTGTTAAATTGAATTAAATTTTGACATGGTGACAAAGTTTCCTTTAGACTTTATGCATCTAGTATGCCTAGGGGTATGCAAAGAATCACCAACTTATTTTTAAATTGCCCAAATGTTTTAAATTTTTCAGATTACAGTCAATACTTTATCTTGCAGATTGTTCCAGATACATCTTTATATTCCAAGAAAATTTTCTTAAAAACCAAGGTCTTCATTAGATATTAAAATTTTTCAGTTGTTCTAATTTCATAATAATTTATTTTGTTGAAAAAATATGTTAATTTTGCTGTTAAGCTACTTATTTTGTGCAGTTATATTGGTGAACTTTGTTTTAAAGATCAACTAGTTTACAATGTCCATTTATTAGCACATATAGGAAATAATACAGTTAAAATTTAAGTACTTGATAGATGTTCAAATACGAAACTTTTTCAGGTCAATTAAATAAGCTTGTTCAAAGGCCAAAGGGTTGCTCAAATAAACATGTACAAGAAGATAAACAGAAATTAAGTATTACTTATTTTGATGGTAGTAATCATTGCATTGAGACACTGTTTACAGTTTAAAAATAATCAAGGTTTAGAGTGTTTTGTTACAGCTAATGAAAGTCATAATTGTTTTTACAAAATAAAATGGTTAAGGTAAAAAGGTTTTAAAAAGCAGAGAAATCTTATGACAAATATGTTATGTTTGAGGAATTCGTAACTTTTTAGTCGTTTTATACATAAATATATAATGTGTATGTGAGTGTGTGTATATAGTATATATATATATATATATATATATATATATATATATATATATATATATATATATATATATATATATATATATATATATATATATATATTTTTTTTTTAATGTTGATTTAGGTGCCCCAAGAAGTCCTTACGGTCTTATCACAGAGCACCGCGGAAGAGCATTTAATAGAAAGTTCACGCCTCCTTCCCAACCGATGTCGCAAAACTTGTCCAGAGGTGGGGTTTGAACCACGGATCTTACGTTTCTGAAACAAGTGCGCTACCACTGCGCCACGGCTGCTCATATATATATATATATATATATATATATATATATATATATATATATATATATATATATATATATATATATATATATATATATATCTGTGTGTGTGTGTGTGTGTGTGTGTGTGTGTGTGTGTGTGTGTGTGTGTGTGTGTGTGTGTGTGTGTGTGTAGATGCAAATTTAGGTGCCCTTTTACAAATGTAAGGATTTTTTTTTATTTAGTATTTTTATTTAGATTTTTTTTATTTATTGGAAAAGTTTTTAGGAATTTTCGGGCCCTAATGACAGTTTTTTTTTTATGGGAGGGGGGCTTGTATCTAGTAGCCACGGCACTGCATATAAGGTATATACAATAAATATCAAATTATATACAATATAAATGTATAAAATTATTTTTATTTAATAATTTTATATAATTTATTTATAAGTAACTAAAGAAATGTTATCTATTTTTTAAATGAATCATAAATATGTGTTTATTTATTACAAGTACATTTTTAAACGTTAAAATAAACGTTGATTATAAAATTTTAGGTTATGTTTTTCTTTCTTCGATGGTGAAAATTACATTTTTTATCTAAAGAATGTTGGGAGAAATCGTAAGAGTTTTGTAACATATTAAAAGTAATATATGTGTTACCTATAAAATTTCAAACTAACAGTTAAATTTAATTTTTTTACAGTTCATATTGAAACGAGATATTGTGTAAAGAGGTTTTCAAAGAAGTCATTTTAATAACAATGGAAGAGCCTTCGATTCCCGAGATAACCGTGAAAGCATTCGATACATGATTAAAATCGTTCAAAAGTTTGCTTAATTTCGATAGTGTAATTTTAATTACTATTTTTTTGAAATAAACCAATCAAGTTATATAAATTTTCTTTTTCTGTAAATTTTAAACATTTAAACGTAGTTTTGCAAGATTTGCAATGGGTAAACCTCGTGGGACCCTCACGGGATACCCGGCAGGCATACCAATATGGGTCCCAGAAGAAAACTGTGGCCAAGATCCGGTGGGCTCACTCATATGGAAACTATATGGAAACCGCGGCCATGATCCGGCAAGAAACCGTTGGTCTTCCCATACGGGACCCAGTTGACAACCCGTATGGGCCCCGTGCGGTATTCGTATGTCAATGTTGGCTGGGTAACTGTTAATAACAAGTAATGACTGTTAATAACTGTTAATGACTGTTAATAACTGTTAATAACAGTTAATAGCTGTTAATAACATCTTCCAAGGAAAAGTCAGAAAATGAAAAGAGAACCAAGACAATACTCTATACCAAAAAAATAATAAAAAGTCATTACAGACCTCACAACAGATGGAATATCTATAAGAGCAGTCACTAGAAATAGTTATAACAAATAATCAATATTTCAAAATGGATACACATTTTTAACAACAAAAGGTGGTGTAATGAAGTTTGTTCACGATAATTATGATAAGAGATTACAATATTTTGCCTCACCTAGAAAAAACTAAAAATTGAGTTAAAATACAGCATAAGCGTGAATTAATATTCTAATGTAAAAGGAAGACAGTTTTTGGTGTGATTTTTTATAATAGTGATGAGCATTCTATGTTTATGTTTTGTTCTCGACATGATTAAGGAAAAGGAATTACATTTGAACGGTTTTGGCATTATTACGGTCAAAATGTTGTTGAATTAATGCAAGATAGAATGGCTGTAAATAAAAAAAAATTCATTACGTTAATATCATCGGGCAATTTTGTATTAATAACGCTTTTCATTAGGGAGTGTGTGATACATTTAATAAGAAAAAGGTTTGAAGATTTTAATGAGCATTACTTGGATAGCTATGAGAGTGCTCAACAAAATTGTCAACTTTTATGATGAAACGGATTAGAAAGTTATTAATAATAATGTTCTTGAACATAAAGATATTGACTATATATTTATTTCAAATTCTTTAGTAAGTCATTGACATGGCCTACTAGAAAATTTGAAAAAACTTGTATATTCATCAAAAAATCGACGGTTTGCTAAAGCGTCTATCTAAGCAAAGCAAAGCACATATTTGGCCATAAGATAGCTTCATATTAATTTAAAAATTTGATGGATTCCAACTATGATTAAGTTACTAACCAAGATGAACTAAGTATGCTCCTTCAAAAAGAAGAACTGTCACTCATTTAAAAATATCAGACTTTAGGTATCTCAAGCAAGTCGTAGAAAATATGAAGAAATTATATGATGTAAGTAAATTTTAATATAAGTTACATCAATTGGAGAAGGGAGGGAAGGATTATTATGGTATGCATATTCCCCCAACCAGAATTTAAAAGTCCTAAAATCCTGGACCTGAATTGAAGGACCTTTTTTTTCTGTTTTTTAGGAGGCACAAATGTGATACAAAATACAAAAGTATTTCAATATCAACCCCCTCCCCCTTATCCCCCTGTACCACCACTACAACCACCAAAAATTTTTGAGATTTTGAAACAGAAAAAATCGTTTTTTGAAAAGTAATGTTTTTTTGTTTTTTACAGGTGGTTCACCAGTAAAAAAATAAAATTCCCCAAATTTAGTAATTTTAAATTAAAAAGTGTATCAGAGCATAACTTAAAAAAATAAAAAACAATAAAAGTGTCATTTTACAACAATTTATTCCTACAATTGTAAAAATATGTCAAAAAGGTTGCAAAACTAGAAAGAGTTTGAAGAATTAAGTGATAGTCATCACTTAATTCTTCAAACTCTTTCTTTATTATAATATATTCATATATTCATGCTGGGGAATTAAGCTTTGGTGTGTAATTGTTGTTACCTGCAGAATTTTTTCCTCCTATTTTCACCAGCTATCTGGACCCACTGGACATAATATGTGGCAATAAAACTGATCCTGAAAATTAGTGTAATGGTAAAAAACTTTGCAAATGTTATTTTTCATTTTATATACCTTTTCATTTTCACTTCAAGAGTTATTAGCTGCAGCCTGTCGAATAGCTGCAGCCTGTCGAATACCAAAAAAATATTCTATTAACTGCACATTCTGTCATTTTTTATTTATCCAGTTTACCAATTACCATGATGTTTATCATTTCTTCAGTTATGTAGTCTTGCACCAATTTGCTTCTGATTATGACCAACACACTCTAACTTTTCCAGTTCAATTTGAAACTTTCCTTATATATTACCGTTAAGAACATCATTGAATGAAGAGGAATTCTTATTTCCAAAATAATATTTATAAATAAAATTATTTTTTTCTACAAAGCGGTTAAATATCTTTACAGAGCGATTAGATAACTCCAGCACTTTCAATTGCTCCTGACAATGCTGTATAATTTAAGGAGCAAATATGATTAGTCTTCTGCTTTTTTTCCACATTTTAAATCCCCTACAGTACATGCAAAAAACTTCAAAATCAATATATCACCTTTCTGAAAGTGTGGTCACAACACCATTCAGTGAAACATGTCCGCGTTTTTGCCATGAGATATCTGAAGAAACTCTGATTAATTTTTTTCCTAACCCAATGTGTTCCTTGTTAACTTTACGTCTAACTTTTATTACTGCTGCCTTTGTTGATTGTTCTGCAGATAACTTATATGCATTTTGAACAGTGCTGTTGATTTTGTTAAACACATTGTTATCCATACTAGAAGTGTTTGGAATTAGTGCATAGTCCACTATGGCTTAGTGTCCTATGCCAATAAGAGAAGTTTATCATAATGTTACAATTTTCTGCATTACTATTATTATCAACTTAAAGAAACTTTGCTGAAACATGTTCACTAACTGAAACATGTTCAACATTTTCGTCTTTTAGGGTAGGTGATTTGTTCCACTAGTTAACCAGTAGAACAAACTCATTAATAGTAACCTAGCCAACATTGTCATACGGGTACCGTACGGGGCTCATTAGGGTCGTCAACTGGGTCCTGTATGGGAAGACCAACGGTATTCCGCCGGATCATGGCCGCGGTTTCCATATGGGTGAGCGCGCCGGGTACCCCGTATGGGTCCTAGTCAAATCCCGTACTTTAAAACTGTAAGGGGCCCATTTGGAGTTGCAAATGAGACCCATATGGGAAACCCATCGGGAACCCGCCGGATCTTGGCAGCGGTTTTCCTCTGGGACCCATATAGATATGCCCGCCGGGTATCCCGTGAGGGTCCCACGAGGTTTACCTATTGCAAATCTTGCAAAACTACGTTTAAACGTTTAAAATTTACAGAAAAAGAAAATTTATATAACTTGATTGATTTATTTCAAAAAAATAGTAATTAAAATTACACTGACGAAATTAAACAAACTTTTAAACGATTTTTTCTAATCATGTATCGAATGCTTCCACGGTTATTTCGGAATCGGAAACTTTTCCATTGTTGTTAAAACGACTTCTTTGAAAATCTCTTTACACAATATCTCGTTTCAATATGAGCAGTAAAAAAATTAAATTTAACTGTTAGTTTTAAATTTCATAGGTAACACATACATTTTTTTTAATAAGTTAAAAAACTTACGATTTCTCCCAACACTTCAGATAAAAAAATGTAATTTTCACCATCGAAGGTAGAAAAACATAACCTTTAATCTTCGACCATATAAACTGATAGACACACGTAAGTTAAGTATTTTGGAGCCAACATCTTTTAGGGCGTGACGTCACGTTTAAACAAAACAAGACGCGATGGAAACAAAATAAAGCTTTGAGAAAACGTTAAATGTAATATTTTTTATAATTAGTTTAATATTATTTAAAAAAGTTAAATGTATTTTTTTTTAAAATAATATTAAACTTATTATTTTATTATTTGTATCAACTTTAAATGAATAAGTTAATCTCTTAGATTTCTTAAAATAGAAAACGTAACAGTTAATACAATTTTATATGTTTTATTAAACAATCCATTAATATACAAAATAACTTCTTACTGATTTGAAAATAAAATTTGCTTTGTTAAAACACTTCGTATACGTTTATTCTGTCGCAAAATGTTGATCGAGTCAGCTTTGTGGTGCAATCGTATTTTTAAATATTTAGCAAGAATAATTTTGACTAAACTTCATCAAATATATGATCATGCAAACAACTAAAAACAGATTTGTGCATATTACGCAAACATTTGATCACTAATATTTCTATTATTTAAACTTTTTAATATTTCCTTTTATTTAAACCTGTTTGCTCTAATATTCTAAATTCTGTTTCAGCCAACTTGCATAAATAAATAACATCAGTTGATGCGTTTATAAGGCCAGTCTTTGAATTTAAGGTATACTGTTTCAGAGTCACAAGTATTTTCATCCAGAGTTAAGGCACAAATACAAGGATTACATTTTACAACGTAAAAAGATAGCGTTTCAAATCCTAGAAGCTTATAATAAGCATGGTCATTTAACTGAGACTGACTTTCAAAAATATCAATATCACCCTGTAAATTAGCATCTAAACATTGTATTCCCGATGGTATAATTTGAGACTTTTGGTTACTACTTACAGTTAAAATTGATATTGGTGTTTGATCTAAGCAATTTGCATTTTGATAACCACTCACTTCACAATGAATCAAAAGACGTTTATACGCACTTTCATATTGGCAAGCTGTTGGGTTGTTATTATGACCACTACAACTACCAATAGCACTAAAAAAACTTCAAGATGGTCTTGGGACAATTTATATGCTAAAACATATTTCAATATCGGTTGATTGCTATTAACATTTTCATCATAAATTGACTTTAAAGAATTCAGACTAATTATCATACCTAGAAAACCAATTTTTCTTCCTGATGTATACATAAATTGTCCATCTGGTAATTCTCTAAGGCTTTTCAGATATTCAATTATTTGATCAATGCGTAAAAAATTTTTTTCTTTGTTCCAATTTTGTATGCCACGCTTTTTGCTAGTAAAATTCCGACTATTTAAAATATCAAATGTATCATTGATGTTAGTAACAAAAGTTTCAGTTGGTTTACTATTCTTAAAATTTAAAGGGTTTGTTTGTCTGAAATACTTTAATGCTTTTGCCCCAATTAAATTTAAAGGCTGAGCTGCAATTTTCACTTTCATGTTTTCCCGTACCCGGTCAATGTGTCGATTTCTAACTTATGTAGCAATATGCAGACCTTCACTATTCTGTATATCTACTAATTTCTGCAAGTATGACCACTCTATAGGATTCCCATTAGTATCATAAATTGCTGGTCTACTTGCTAGTGCATTTCATATGAGCTTTTACATGTGTGGAGGATCAGGTAAAATGTGTATTAGACGATTTGATATAGGACCTGTAATTAAATAGATTAAATAAATTAATATATTATTAGTTACAATATTATATTTATACTTGATAACCTAATTAAGTAAAATTGGGCATTATTGATTAGGATATCAAGATGATAGCATAGTAAAAAGCCAAACAGATTTTATGTAAAAAATACACAACCAAAACACACACAATTGTAAAAATAGTTAAAATTAAAAGAAGAGTCATACACCAAATTATTACAATAGCATTACAATCATAACAACAATTATTACTGTGACAAATACAATAATTAATTAATTAATACTGTGATAAATACAATAATTAATTCATTACTGATTCCTACCGTAATTGTAATGAATTAAATATTTCCTAACTGTTATCTAATAGTAGATAGAAAAGGAGAGTTCTGGCTCATTTTCATTTTCAACCATCTATTCAACCATAAATTTAATTAAATTTATGGTCCAATGTCATCCATTGTGTTAAAATTGGATAATTAGGAAATTAGTTTTTAAATCAATTTTTTAAATTTAAAAATCAGTTTTGAAATTAGTGCTAATTTCGTTTCTTGTTGTTGCGGATTTTTTTGTGATGTCATAAAATCGATCAGCGCATGCGTCAATTTATTATGCATAATAGTAGCATATAATTCTAGTTCAGTTGCATCAATTCTTTATTATCAACCCATGAGTTAAAAGTATCAGGATACCCATACCATTTTACTAATGATTTGTTTCCGCGTTTACGCATAACATTTTCAATTCTAAATATCTCTTGAATCGTATTTTGCAGTTCTTGATCATAAAAAGTACCTTGCATTTCTTCACCTTTATGATCAGTTATTTTATACGTTGACGGATCTGTGTACTGAACTTACGATACGGTAAATACTTCTTCCGTCCATCTTGGTGTGTATCCGTTTTCAAATGTTAATTTCTTTTTAGTTATTCTCACTTTATCACCTATTAAATATTTTGGTTGAATAAGTTTTGATCTCACTTTTCCATTTAGATTCAACTAAACTATATTCTCATTCTTTTTATAGCTAGCTTCAGCTGGAGTCATTTTAATTGAAGAATGCTTTGTGTTGTTGTATTTATTTACCATTTCATCTAAAATATCAATGTATTTTCTAGTAGAGTTAGCAGAGAAGTGCTTGAACATTTTCTCTTTCATTGTTCTATTCCAACGTTCAACTACACAGCTTTTTTCTTCATTTTCAGTCAAATAGAGCTGCACACCTAATGCTTTAACATGCTTGTTATAAAATTCTAAGCATTTATCTCCCCATAATCTCGTACACTTTTTATCTTTAAATATTTTACTGAAAGCGTGAGCAACTTTAATGGAACGATCCATCCATACTTTGAAAATACATCTATCACCATTAATAAGTATTTTATACCGTCATTGAATTTAGAATAAGATTGCATGTCAACTAAATCAGCAGTCCATATTTTGTCAATCCCATTTGAAATTACTTTTCTTTTTCTAAAATGTTAAACAACAGGCTTATGAAGTTCGTTTGCAAGTTCATCAGTCCATTTCAGGTTTTTTGCTTTTTTACTGATCGCTGGTATTTTTTTGGATTGTAATCTTGAGTACCAAACTTTGCTTTAGTTGCTATAATAGGTTTTATAATACTTCTTTCAATTTTTTCACGCGCTGTAGGATTTTTTAATTCTTTCAATTTTTTCACGCGTTGTAGGATTTTTTATAGCATCCATTTGTTCAGTAATCATTTTATCAGCTATATTTCTACTTGGAGTATCTGTAAAATGTTTATAAGCAAGATCATGAATATAAGCTGCATTGTCAACTCTATCTACAGGTTGACTCCATTCTTTAGGTGCATCAGTAGAAGTTAATCTTTCATCTAAATTAGTACAAGGTCCTGCAAAGTTCATACCAGGTAAATGTATTTCTCTTGGAAACTTTGTCCATGGTAACTTTAGTTTTTTGTTGCTGAATTAAATGAATTGACTAAATCACCTCCTTTTTTTGCTCCTTTTACAAATTGATTTTTTGTTGTACCGCAAATAGCACAAGTTTCACATCGCATATTTCTATTGTTTTTACTCACAGAAGGTTGCAATTTTTTTGTATCTGTTTTCTTTCTACATTTGACAAAGTACATTTTATATATTTAATATTTTTTTAAATCATGTAAGATAAAATTAAATTAAATTAAAAAAAAAATCTTTATATAAATAAAAATGGATATTATAGATTTATCATGGAATGTAAATAAAAGTAACCGTAATAATAATTGGTTATTACCTAAAAGTATAAGAGGAATTATAGTAGGAAAATCAGGTTGTGGAAAAACTACTTTATTACTAAACTTTCTTTTGAGGCCTGGTTGGTTAGACTAGAATAATTTACAAGTTTTTGGAAAATCTCTTTTTCAGTTGTTTCTACCTAGCACAAAATTATTTTATGCTAACTAGAAAAACAATAAGAGAAAATGCAAATTTTATATGCTTATTTTTGCAAGATGCAAAAAATATAAATCACATTTATAATGGTTATGTTTCAAGTGATGTAAAAAAAGACAAGTTGAAAATTTTTTTTTTAAGAAACCTTGGTCAGAACCGCATGGATTTGTTGTTATAGATCTAACTTCTAAAAGAGATAATGGAAAGTATAGAAGTGGATTAGATTGTTTTTATTATCCAAAATAATTATGTTCATAAAATATATGTTTTTACTGAATATATATTTGTCTGAATTTCAAGATTTACAAAAGTAAATTTAAGAATGAAACATACTTAAATGGTGAATTTTCACCTAATAATAAACCTCTACCTGTTGATGTATATCCGTTTCCATTTTTTAAGTATAATCTATCTCCTTCATAGCTTCCATTCCATGGACTTAAAAATAAACTGTTTCCTGCAGCTCTAACTTTAACTCCATGCCCATTCTTTTTCATGCAGACAATACTATTTCTAGCAACTTTATTGACTAAAGCATTTCCAGCAGTTGCAGCTGTTCCAGTCAATAATCCTGTTGCGATTGCTGGAATGACTATTGAAGCTAAAAAACTTCCAACTAATCATAGTAAAGGTAAAAATCCACCTTCTACTTTAGAGTTATGCATGAGTTGCTTTTTACTTAAACTAAGTCTTACACCAACAACTTTTTCATATGCTCTTATGATTTTAATTGCGTAGTTGTTACAGCTACTACATGTTCGCCATTGAGATCTGAATGTTACAGCTACTACATGTTCGCCATTGAGATCTGAATGTTACAGCTACTACATGTTCGCCATTGAGATCTGAATGTTACAGCTACTACATGTTCGCCATTGAGATCTGAATGTTACAGCTACTACATGTTCGCCATTGAGATCTGAATGTTACAGCTACTACATGTTCGCCATTGAGATCTGAATGTTACAGCTACTACATGTTCGCCATTGAGATCTGAATGTTACAGCTACTACATGTTCGCCATTGAGATCTGAATGTTACAGCTACTACATGTTCGCCATTGAGATCTGAATGTTACAGCTACTACATGTTCGCCATTGAGATCTGAATGTTACAGCTACTACATGTTCGCCATTGAGATCTGAATGTTACAGCTACTACATGTTCGCCATTGAGATCTGAATGTTACAGCTACTACATGTTCGCCATTGAGATCTGAATGTTACAGCTACTACATGTTCGCCATTGAGATCTGAATGTTACAGCTACTACATGTTCGCCATTGAGATCTGAATGTTACAGCTACTACATGTTCGCCATTGAGATCTGAATGTTACAGCTACTACATGTTCGCCATTGAGATCTGAATGTTACAGCTACTACATGTTCGCCATTGAGATCTGAATGTGATAATTCTATATTAGTTCCAGTTCTAGATTCAATTGCTTTTTTAAGTTTTTCTTTCTGACCTTCTGAAATATTTACTTTAATATTATGATACTTTGCCATTTTATATATATATATATATATATATATATATATATATATATATATATATATATATATATATATATATATATATATATATATATATATATTTATTTTTTATTTTAATTTATTTTACATAAATCCATACATAAATCTCTTTTGAGGTTCATAAGAATTAATTTACATTATCTTTTTCTTGTATTTTCTTCAATTTTTTTTTTAATATTCTTCAATATTTCTCAACGCAGTTAAAATTTCACTTAAAATCGAACGTTCTCTTATATTAAATTTAATAGATATTTCTTCTCCTTGTAAATCAACAATATCACTATGTTGATCGATTAATGTAGTTGTTATATTCCAAATTTGTTTTGCTGATATTGGTAAATAATTTGGGTTTTTTGGGCTTTCAACAATTTTATTTCCAGGAGGAACTTTTGGGAAAAATGAATATAAAATGTTTTTAGGTGTATTATTTGAATATGATAATCTGCTGATAAGATCATTTGTTACATGTATAGTATTATCATGATTTATATCTGTTATTTTTTCTGAATTATTAGGATTAGTTGTTGCATCAAATATAACTTAAAATTTCTCTAATTGAATTTGGAATTGTAAAATCAACTTGAAAATTTAATGAAAGCTTTTCATTGTCGTTTTCATTGAAGCTGTATCAGCTTCAATTACAATAATGGAGTTCGTGCTACATTTAAGTATTTTTCTATATGAGCATTTAGCGTTTTAAACTCATATACTCCTGGTGGGAAAGTAATATTGACCCAATTAGCGCCATTATTTGGACTATATCTAAATTTATTATTTTTGATAGTAACATTTAAAAAGCTATTATATGTTTCTAAAACAGTTAAAGCTATTTCATATTTTTTATTTTCATCAAGTTCAATAGGTGGCCTAAAATTGTTTTTTATAATTGTACTTTTACCATTAATACATATGCTCATTTTTTATATATGTAAGAAAATTATTTAAATTCTTTACTCAAATCTACAGCATGACGATTGTCATCAACTATTTTAACTGTCATTTTTTCAAGTGTGTTTGTTTTTAATGGTAAATAACTTTTAAATTCCGGTTGTTCAACAATGCTCATACCTGAAGGACGAGTAACAGGTAGAAATGTTTGCATTACAGTAATTTTCTTACTATTTATATTTTTTCCATCTACAAGATTATTTAATATATGTAAGCATCTTGATTTAGTTGTAATACTATAGTGAATAGTTTCTAATCTTATAAATGCCATTTCATATTTTTTTGTTTTATCAAGTTCAATAATAAAATCAAATTGAATTTTAGTGATATTTGATTTATCGTTATGTACTTCAATATCCATTCTTTATATTTATAATAATTCTTATTTAAATTATTATAAATCTATATCTAATATTTTTGTAACTGTTTTAATTTCTTTATCATAGACTACTGCATCTTCTAATTTTACTTGCATAGATTGAGTCGTTGAGCTGATATAAACACCTTCAATTCTTAAACATCCAACAATATAACATTTTTTTTTTATTATGCCCTGAAATTTCATCTGCAGATCTAAATACAGTCTCCATCTTCAAGTCTTTACCTTCTGTTGGTATTTTTGCAAAAATGACAGGAGGTTTATTTTCATTACATTTTAGAATTTTTAAGTTGTCAGTATTAAAATTCTTCACTTTATTTTTTAATTATTTTTCTTTTACTTTATCTTTACAAAATTTCTCAATAGATTGAATCATTGCAATAAATTTTTCTTTTTCTTCAGTCTTTCCTTTCATTTTATTAAAGCAAACAAATGGAATTGAATATCCAGTAAGTTTATTCGTTTTTGGATCTCTATTTTCACAAACTCCATATGAAAATAATGTTTTGAATATTAGTGCTTTGCTAGTTCTATTATAACAAATTCTCATTTTTTGATAATGAACAGGTTTATAATAATCAATTACTTCATCAGCACATAATTTTGTCTCTTCAAAATTTTCAATTTTCACATATGTCATTTTTATATATGCAAGAAAAATTATTTGTCATTTTTTCATTTGTATTATTGTATTTGCAAAAATGGTCTAAATAAAAATCTTTTCATATATTTTTTTTTATTTTTAATTCACCTCCTCAAGGCCGAGAAGGCCACTACAGACGAGGAAGCTACTTATTTGTGGTTATAACCCTCTCTCAAAAATAACTCTATAACTCCGAAACACAAACTTTGACGAGCAAGGCCGCTGCGCGGAGAAACGAGTTGAGCGCGGTACTACCAGGCATATAAAATGCATAGAATGTTTTTAGATCCTGAAAAGTATAAAAGGGAGTATAAAAATAAATAATTTTTACTCAACATGAAGGTTTAGAGCATCAACATATAGATGATAGTAATGAACATATTAGAGTATTTGCTCAGCAAGATTTTGTGATAAAAATCAAACTCACATCATTATATTTCTTTAAAGTGTGGAGTAAAAATTATAAAAGGTTTTGTATTAATTGTATTAGTAGAAAAATATAAGCCAATGCTAAATTTACTAAATTCTGTAGTAGCAGAGTCTATTGATGATATTACAGTAACTATATACAACAGTAATACTGTAGATCAAAAAATTAAAAAGGAGATTGTTTTTTCTACTTCATATCTAATAATGGAATTTTAAATACAATAACATCCAGTCCAGATTGAAAATCTAGAATATTCTTAAGTAATATATCTAATTTAGAACAAGTTGAATCTAAAAAAAGTAAAGTAAGTAGTGAATCTCAAAAAAATAAAGACTTTGGTAAATCTATATTATCAGCTCAGAAGAATTAGATCCAGAAAAATTAGATCCTCCAGTAGTTAAGAAAACTAAAAAATTTAAATCTACTTATAAATCTAATATAGATATATTAAAATAGTAAAAAAATTGAATAAAGTAAAATAATTTAAAATAAATACTTCTATATAAAAAGATGGAATATAATAATATGGATTGTAAAAATAAAGAACACCAAAATATTTATCTAAATCTTCCAACTGCACCAACTGAAATTCAAGCCATGTATATAGATTACAAAAGATTAGTGAGATTCAAAAAGAAGAGAAAGAAGAGCTATGTTGAGTAAAAATAGAGCTGTAAGAATATTTTCAGCAGCTGATAATACATTAATAGCAAGTACTATTGCTTCAGGAGCTGTTGGAGTCGGTTTTTTAGCAACTATAGTTGCACCTCCAGTAGCTCTTGCATGTGAAGGTGTAGCATTAGGAGCAGGACTAGTGTCATTAATAGGTTCACAAGTGAGTAAAAAATTAAACTTAATAGCAGAAAAGCATAAAAATATTAAAGTGATGGCTGATACAAAACTAAATTCTATAAGTAAAAAGATTTCTAAAGCTTTAATAGATGGTTTTATTGATGATAATGAATATGAAAATATACTTAAAGAACTTGATAATTTTCGAGTCATGCTTGAAAAAATTAGAACATAATCTAAAAGTGAACTTGATGAACAAATAAAAGAATCATTAATTAACCAAGGAAGAGAAAAAGCTATAAAAGTATTAGAAAATACGTTTAGAAAGAATCAAAATATAAGTAAAATAAATGTTAAATAAAAACATAAAAAACGTTCATGAAAAACATAAAACACGTTTTTGTATTAAAAAAAATATTGCATATATAAAAATGTCATTTTTTAAATTACAGATCCTCAATTAAGAGAGAAACTAGTGAAAGACCATGAAAGATTAAGAAAAGAAATATATCAGGATTCTATAAATGAGAATTAAGGTGATGCTTCTTTACAGACTAACTTGACAAAATTGTACAAGCCAATAATTGATAGTCAGTCAGGTATAAAAGAAAACTTATCTAAATTAGAAAATAAAGCTAATCATTTAGCTCTAACTCTATCAAATTATCCTGCAATAATGGGAACCTAATAATAATGGGTGAATACCTGAAACTATAGAAATAACAAGTAAAGATATTAAATCTAATATGACCCCTGATAGTAAAATGATTTTATATGGAAAATATATAGGAACTTTAGCAACAAAATATCTGCAGTCAGTATATAGTGATAAAAAGGCAGCAGATACTACATTCGGTATAGACTCAAAAGATGGAAAATTGTATATAGGAAAAAAACCAATATTAATTAATTATAATGATATAACTGTTGATGACAAAAAATATATTGGAACTGCTGGTCTTTTGGAATTGTTAACAAAAGCTAGTCCTGATAAAAATATATATAATGAAGACGATCTTGAAGATTATAAAAATATATTGAAAGAAACAGATGCTATTTCTTCTAGTAAACATCCAGGAAAACCTAGATCATCTAGAAGTGAAAAATATAAAGAGATAATAAAGCCTATCTGAGAAGAGATAACTGGAAAATCTGGAAAAGGAGTAATAATTTTTCCTAGTGATCCAAATGCACTAACTGAAATGCTTCTAATACGTATAGCTGCTTGGAAAGCAGGTAATACCGGAGCTAGAAATGAAGCTGTTTCAATTTGTGATGAATTATTACGTCAGAGTGAGATTAATGATGAAGATGATAATGATAATACAAAACATATTAAGAATGAGTTAAAGATTTAAATGGATTTCCGGATTTATGTTAAAGAGATTTAAAAAATAAATAGTAAATAAAATTGTAAATAATAAGAGATATGTGAAGAAATATGTCATTGGTGGAAGTGCAATATTGATAGCATTAAAGATCTAGCTAGACGAGTAGCATCATCAGATGTAACTAAAGTATCATCTGCTATGATAAATAGATTAGCTTCTTTTAAGATCTAAATTTCAAAAGAGATTTAAATCCCGAAGGGATCCTGAAGGGATCCGGATTATTGTTAAAGAGATTTAAAAATATATGTAGTAAATAAAATGTTAATTGTAAATAATAAGAGATATGTGAAGAAATATGTCATTGGTGGAAGTGGAATATTTAGTTCTATAAGAAATATGTTTCAAAGACAAGCTATTACTAACGCATTAAAAGCATCGCAAGCTAAACTTACACCTGAAAATAGTGTTGATCACAACTTGTGACTTTTGTCAATAATTAGCATGCTAATTATTAATGACACACAACATTAGCATCTAAACCAAACTATGAAAGTAGAACTATATTTGATGAAAATTTAATAGCTATTCATATGAAAAGAACAAGATTATTATATAACAAATCTATTTACTTGGGTATGTGCATTTTAGATTTGAGCAAGACACTGATGTATGTATTTCATTATGATTACATGAAAAATAAATATGGTGATAGATCTAACCTGTTATTCACAGACAAAGATTCATTAGCCTACGAAATAAAAACTAAAGACTTTTATGCAGATATTGCTAATGATGTTGAAAGTAAATTTGATACAAGTGAATTTGATCCAAATCATCCAGCTGTTCAAAAAGGATTTAAGTTAGGTGTAAATAAGAAAGTATGAGGAATGTTTAAAGATGAATCAGTAGGAGCACAAATTGAAGAATTTGTAGGTCTAAGATCAAAGTTGTACTCATACAAAGTACATGGAGAAGATAAGAAAAAATGTAAGGGAGTAAAAAGAAATGTAATTAAAAAATATATAAGACATGAAGATTACAAAGACTGCCTTATGAATAGAAAAGATCAAATGAGAAAAATGAATGTATTAAGATCTCATTTACATGAAGTTTATACAGAAGAAATTTATAAAATAGCATTGAGTGCTGAAGACGATAAAAGAGTTATTTTAGAAGATGGTATTCACACATTAGCATATGGACATTATAAATTAAGTATAGAAAAAGAGAGACCTAACTTTTCATTTCAGATTGATTGGAAATAAATATTCAGGCAGGCACAACGAAGTCGACAAGTCTCCAAAAAAAAAGGTAAGTAATTTTTTTAAAATCATTAAAAAAAATCTAACAAAGTCTTTTTTATAAAAAAATCTAAAAGTATTAATAAAAATGAACAAACATATCGATGTTGAAGGAATTATATTACCAAATGAACCACTAACAAACTTTCAATTAATAAAAGCAGCAAAAAAATTAAAAATAAAAAATTTTAAAGGTGTATTTGTAAGAGATGAATTACCTAAAAATACACAAAAAAAAGAATGTGGAATATTAAACACAGGAGATTCAAGCACAAATGGATTTCATTGGATTTGCTGGTATAAAGACGGAAATAAGAAACTAAGTTTTGACTCTTATGCATTACCACCTCCAGATTAGCTAAAGAAGTATTTAAAAAGTTCTACAAAAAGTCTGAGCTATTATAATAGTGAAAGAGTTCAGTTTGGAGACACTTCATTTTGTGGACACTTGTGTCTCTATGTTTTAAAAAAACTAGATGAAGGAGTTGGTTTTCAAGATAATTAAATTCACTTTGGTGAATCTTAGATATTTAAAAAAAATATATAAAATAAAAATTATATATATATAAAAATGAGCTCAGTTGATAAATTTGGTCGCGGTACAATTAATGGTTTGTATGTTAAAGATGAACTTGAAGCAAATACTAATTATATTAGATCAGATGTTTAAAATAAAGCAATTACTCACATTGATTTAAATTTAAATAAATTAATTAATGTAGATGATCCTACTAATCCTCAAGATGCTGCTACAAAGAGTTATGTAGATAGCATAATTCCTTATCCACATAAATATAAAGTTCTGATTGTAGTTGAACAATCAAACACTTATTATGGTAGAGAATGGGGTAATTCTGAAGCGATAACTAATGTAAATTATATGCATATTCGAATAGTACAATTTGCAATAAATAATGGACAAAATGATGTCTTACTTCCTTGTTCTCTTAGACTAGAAGTAAATGAATCAGATAATATGTTTTATGCTGGATACGGTTCAATATTAGCCGGTTTAATAATGCAAGATATAAAACACTCGCTTCATAAGCGAGAGGTTCCGAGTTTGATCCCCACCACGTCCCTGGTTGTACCGCGCTCAACTTGTTTCTCCGCGCAACGGCCTTGTTCGTCAAGGTTCGTGTTTCGGAGTTATAGAGTTGAGAGAGGGTTATAACCACTATTAAGTAGCCTCCTCGTCTGTAGTGGCCTTCTCGGCCTTGAGGAGGTGAATAACAAACAAAACAAAAAAACAAAAAAAAGATGCTACTACTTCAAATACATTAAATATAATAAATTCAGATGAAAGTTTGGTGATACTTCCATATATGTTAGGCGCAAGAGGCTATAGTGATGATTATTTTATGCCTTATGGAACTGGATTTAGAAATTTAACTCGTAGAATTAGATATATTTTATCACATTATAACGCAGAATTTTGTGGTATAACTTGGAGTCAAGGAGAAAATGATTCTATAGATGGTTGGAATAATAATTATAGATATATTTTATTAAATTTTATTCAAACCATCAGAGATTATATAGGGTATTCATCTAATCAGTTCTACACATTAATAAATTCGAATACAATTCCATTCGTTACTTTTCAAATGAGACCTGTATGGGTTGCTAATTTCGCAAGAGCAGAGCCAGTTCAAAATACGCTATCAACTATTGGAGAATATATTCCACACGCCTCAAGCATATCTATTAACAATCTTCCACCTTCCATGAGAACTACAAACGACGACACCGTACATTACAACTCACGTCAACAAATATTTTAGCTCAAAAATTCTATGATGCATTAATTGCAGCTTAAAATTTATATGCTAACAGTATTTATTATCCAATTTACATACCAGGAGAAACGCTAATTGTTAGATAATTAGAAACAGATTTATTTCCAAAATTATATTATGGAGCATATAATCAGATTAGTTCTACTCCATCTACAGCTTCAAAATATAGCCAATTATTTAATAACTGGCAATATAAAAACAACGATGGATATTATAAATATCGCTTGAAATATAAAACTAATAGTGTCTGGAAAAGTATTATATTTAAACAAGCATTCCTTCTAATGATGTCTATGCATTATCAAAATATTGCACAATTAATATGAAATAATTGAAACACCATTAATTGAAACACCATTAAACCACAAATTAAACACAATTAATATGAAATAATTGAAACACCATATGAAAAAATTGAAACACCATTCAGCAATACAAACTCAATACAAGGATTTTGTGGATTAAATTTGACAACTACAAAAAGCATGATGAATTCTGGAGCAGTACTTACACTAGATACAGGTGGTGGTTATTAGGCGCCTGTATGTTCAAATAGCAGTTTTACAGTTGGATCTACTCTTGTTTTTCCTGCATATAATAATTACGTTGAAAATAATTCAGCTATTTTAATAACTGCAACTGAACTAGAATTATATGCTATAAGAGACTCATAGAATATTGTTAGGACAATGCTACTATTATGCATAATAAATTGACGCATGCGCAGATTGATTTTATGACATCACACGAAAATCCGCGACGACAAGAAACGAAATTAACACTAATTTGAAAACTGATTTTTAAATTTAAAAAATTGATTTAAAAATTAATTTCTTAATTATCCGATTTTAACACAATGGATGACATTGCACCATAAATTTGATTAAATTTATGGTTGAATAGATGGTTGAAAATGAAAATGAGCCAGAACTTTTCTATCTACTTCTAATGATTAATGTAGTAAATTTTTAATCGTAAAAAATTACTAAATTAAAGCCATTTTTCAACACTAAGTTGACTAGAACAAAATAATCCGAAAGGTATAACTTAAATAAGTAACAAGTATTTAAAATAACTAAATAAAAAGAAATAAAATAAAAATCACAAATATAAATACGTTTAACAACTACTCATAATAAAAATTTATGTCATACGATTAGTGTAGTTTATATTTCTTCAGAAATCATACTTTTTGATTTAAGGTGACGAAGGAATGAATGTAAGTCTTTAATCCTTTTTATTAGACGACGCTTGGATTGCTGAAGCATTTTAATTGTCTTTTGTTTAGCAGCAAGTTTACTTATAGTTAATTTTAAAATTTTTTAACTATTTTCTGGTGTTACCATATTATTTTCATTAAAATCACCAATATACCGTTTACCATTGGTTTTAGGATTGATTTGACAATTTTCAACAATAATGTTCCTAAAAATATAAAGGTGTTATATGTCACAAAAAGTAAACTCAAACATTTAAATCAATATATGCCATTTTAAAATTAACATAAGGCCTCGGCAGGAGTAAATGCAAGCTGCTCCTCATTTAAATTGGCGCTCTTTTTTAATTCTAATTTTTTTTTTCAACAACGGTGCCTTTTATAAAGCATTTCAGTATATTATGCAATTAATTTTCTTCAAATGCCTTTGTGTTTTTTATTTTATTCAAAATGATAATTATACTTTTATGAGAAAAATTATACTTTTGCGAGAGCTGTAAATAGCTCTCGTAAACCATTTCAGAGAAGTGTAGGCAAAAGCGAGAGCTAAAGCTCTCGCTTCCCATCGAGGCCTCTATATATATATATATATATATATATATATATATATATATATATATATATATATATATATATATATATATATATATATATATATATATATATATATATATATATATATATATATATATATATATATATATATATATATATCAGGCCTTGTTACGAGATTTCGCTGCGTAAAATTGTTAAAAGTTAATTTACGTCAGTTGCGTTTTTACTTCATTGTAATTAAATTTAAAATGACATTAAAAACTATTGTTAGTCTTTGAAACTTTTAAATCTAAATTGTACAATGTTGTTATAAAAAAAAAAATTTCAATGTTGGTTAAAAAAAAGTCTTCTTGTATTAAAATCTTATACTTATTTAAACTTAATTTTTTTGCTTTTAAACATTCGTTTTATGGTTGTTTTTTATTTTTATTTTTTTTTTAAATAATTTAAATTTAACACTTGTTTATGGTTGATTTTCTTAAAGAGATTTAAATGTACTTATAACTAAACGCATAGATTGGGTTTTCCCTTTTAAAAAAAAACGTTTGTTTTGATAAAATAAATGTTGTAAAGAAACGAAATTTACTGCTTTTTCGGCTTTGTTTTTTTTTATTTCCATTAAACTATTTTATTTTTATGTACAGTGAATCCTAATATTTTTTTTTTCAATCCAAAAAAAAAATAGTGTTTTCGGTTTTCAGATGTTATAAGCAGAATTTGTTTTTAACAAATATCATTATAATTTTGAAATTTATGTATCTTATATTTATAGCTCAAGTACTAGTTTTGTTTTTAAAATAAAATAAAGATAAGTTGGGTTTTTAAAGAGTTTATTTACTGATCACGTTATTTTTAATAGGTTTGTATTTTAGTTTGTTCAAGGACCTATTGTTAATACGTCCTTGGTTTGTTTTATAAAAAAAAATTCTTTGGCAAACGGCAAAGGGAAAACCCAAACATAACATTTATAACTCGAGTTTAAAAGTATTGACGTCATTTATTAACTTGTAGTTATAAAATGAATAATGCGCTTCTGTAAATAATGAATGAAACTGTAAAATAATGGAAAAATAAAAACTGGAAAATAATGCGCATCTTTCAGACCAGTATTTGGAACTTACCTGAAACTTAACTAAAATTAAAATAAAGTTATATGTAATACGAACATTTTAAAGTAACTTGAATTAAATTTATCAAATCTTTTTTTACTTTGGTAATTTTATAAAAAAAACAGAGCATTTTAAAATTAAAAAAATTTAAAATGCTCTGTTTTAAAATTAAATGAAAGAATTTTAATTAAATTTAATAAATTTATTTACTAAAAACTATAATTATTAAAAAAATATTTAAATTTAATAAAATAAATTGAAAATATTTCATTTTTTAAATTTGATTGTTTATAAACTTATGAAATCTAATATTTAAAATTAAATATGATGAAAAGTTTAAACTTAAAACACTTTATTTTCTTTAAGTAATTTTTAAAAACAAAAAAAAAATTATTAAACAAATTGTTTCTTTAACAAAAAATCTATTAGTTTACAATTGCAGTTAAATGCTTTTACTTAAGACTTTAATACTTCTGAATGAACGTCACATAAACGATATAAAAAGATAATTTAAATATTCTTAAAGATAAAAGTTTTTGTGTAACGCATAACTGCTGAACGCGTAGGCAAATCGCCTTTTCGCAGGCAAAATGCGAGCTGTGTAACGCTTCTTAACAAGGCCTGATATATATATATATATATATATATATATATATATATATATATATATATATATATATATATTCTATGTATATATATATATATATATATATATATATATATATATATATATATATATATATATATATATTCTATGTATATTATATATATATATATATATATATATATATATATATATATATATATATATATATATATTCTATGTATATATATATATATATATATATATATATATATATATATATATATATATATATATATATATATCAGGCCTTGCGATGAATAAGAACTGCGCGACGCATAAGCACGACGTGATTTTTGACGTCATTAAATTCTTTTTATTTGCTTTTCATATTTATCGACATTAACTGCACCAATTTACTTAATTACCGCAAAACTACTTTAAATCGTTTATGTAGAAATGCTATTATTTAAAAATGTTTTGGAATGTTTCGTTTTTTAAAATGTAAAAACATTTGTTTATTTTCTCGACGTTTGTCACGTTTTGTCTATACTAAACGAATAAAAAACATTAAAACTTAAATTTAAAAAAGATTATAAAATATGCTAATATTTGATTTTTTTTTTTCTTAAATATGTAATTTAAAGTTTTTCAAATAATTATTTTTTCTTTTTAAAAAGTCAGTGAGTAATAAACTGAAAATTTTATAGCTAATATTTTTACAAGCGATTTTATATAATATTTATTTATTTATTTTTATTTATTTTCAAAAAGCGGTTGATAAGCACAATCACTCGTATTAATAAAAAACTTAAACGAACGTTTTGAATAATTTTTAATGTTAACAAGGAATTTTATTTCTAGTAAAATAAAAAAAAATGTTAGAATTAAAATCTTATAGGTATAAAAGAAATATTTCAGCGAAAAAATTATTCTTAAAAATTATTCGAAAAACTATTGACGTTCTATTTTTCAGCAGCTGTTTTTGAGCACGCTTCGTTGAGTTTCGGTAACTTTTAACATAAAAACGATCGTTATTATTTAAGTAATTTTTTTGAGTTACTTTTTACAAAAATTTTAATAACTGTACTTTTTTATTGAATCAAGTAGAATACGTTTTAATATTATTCCTTTTTTATTTTTTTATTTGCCCTCACCAATTTTTAAAATATTTCCTCGAAATTACTCTTAAATACTTTAAATACATCTAACAGTTAATAAATATTTTTAAATCTATGGAATAATTTTAAAACCTAACAAACCCCCGTAAAATAATTATTTAAGTTTAAAATCTAAAACTAAAAGAAAGTATTTTTGTTCAATTTTATCGACAACTTTGCTATTGCTGAATAATTTTAATTAAATGTTAGCTTAAAAGATTTAAACTTTTTTTTTAATTTTTGAATTTTTTCTACTTGTAAATAATGAGCATATTTAATTTTTTTAAATTCAAACTTTTATTTCAACAGAGTGCGGTTTTTAAAATACTTTATTAAATGTTAAAATAATCGTAAATTACTTCATTAAAATTCTGCTCAAAAATATCTTTAAATATACTCAAACAAAAAATTTTTTGCTCGACGCAAATAGCCCTAGCTACACGCAAAATTGCTCTTGGACGACGTAAAATTCACATCGCCCGACGCTTTATCGCAAGGCCTGATATATATATATATATATATATATATATATTCTATGTATATATATATATATATATATATATATATATATAATATATATATTCTATGTATATATATATATATATATATATATATATATATATATATATATATATATATATATATATATATATATATATAATTTATTCTATGCGTGGACAAACAAGGACAAGCACGCCTTTTCTGGGAAAAAGATATAATTTATTCTATGCGTGGACAAGCACGCCTTTTCTGGGAAAGCCTGATATATATATATATATATATATATATATATATATATATATATATATATATATATATATATATATATATTTATATATATATATATATTTATATACATACATATATATATATATATATATATATATATATATATATATATATATATATATATGTGTGTATATAAATATATATATATATATATATATATATATATATATATATATATATATATATATATATATCAGGCTTTCCCAGAAAAGGCGTGCGGTCGCACACCTTGTTTGTCCACGCATAGAATAAATTTTTCAGAAAACGTGACTGCGGCATTATTTCGTAAGAAAGCGGAAAGTATCCACAGAAAATAAAAAATAATATTAAAAAAATGAAACAAAGTCTAAACAAAGTATAAAATTGAAATTGAATGTAAGAAAAATATTTTGATAATAAAAAAAAATTGAAAAGAAAAAAAAATTCTTGTAACATTTTTTTCAAAATTTTTATACTGTTTTTGTTTTCTTTTATTAGGGTTGATATTTTCAGCTAAGAAATTTGATACAAGGAAAAGACGACGATAAGTCATAAAGTTTTCACGAAAATAAAAAGACTTGATACGTTATTTATTCACGAACTTTATCAGACAATGTATTAAAATACTGATTCATTATTTACGCTAGACAAATTTGGTTAAACTTTTTCATTTAATTTAGTTTTTACGAAGGTTTATGCAAAGGCAATGACTTTATTCCCTAATACTTAGACAAGAAAATAAATTGCTGTTTTAATTATTAAATATATTATTTGAGTATTTAAACATAACAAATTTTTACTGTGAAAAAAGTTCTTTCTCAACTTATTCAAAACTGATTTTACTGAGTCAATGCTCGCCTTTTATTACGTTGAAATTATTCAATTTTGTAATTACGAAAGAAGTTAAAAAAATGCTTCTGTTGTCATTGTTACGAAAACAGTTCCTTCGGGACATTATTATATATTAACACTCGTTCACAATGTCAATTAATGATTGCAAAATAAGCAACTCAATCGTTTGACAATAAAATTTTCTTTCATTTAAAAAACAAACAAACATATTTTACTAATAAATGGCAATCGTTTTCGTGTTTTCTTGCGTATCAATACATTCAAACATTAAAATCAATACATTTAAACATTTAAATGTATTTACGAAACATTTAAAAATTGTTTATAGTTCTAGCGTGAATTTTAATGTATTACTGACTGATAAAAGTCATAAACAAATTTTACATTAAAAGGTCCTTTTATTTTCTTTAAACATTTTTCTTTTTCTTTTTGATTTGATTTTTCTTATTGATTTGATTTTTCATAGCTTAAATAACTACCACCCTAAAAAAATAAAAATATAAAATATAGGTAAATTTTTTTTTTAATAATATACATTTATTTTTTAATTTTAAAGCACAAACAGATTTCTGTTATTTACTTTAAGATTGCTTGCATTTTTGCGGTATTTTTGTTTAGCTTTGTTTTGGCGCGAATTCTTGAAACACATAATAATAAAACGTGGTCAGTTAGTCAGAAAAATTTATTCTATGCGTAGACAAACAAGGCGTGCGACCGCACGCCTTTCCTGGGAAAGCCTGATATATATATATATACAGGCTTCGTCGGGAAGCGGGTGCGATCGCACTCGATAACTGACCACGGAAATAATATTTAGTTGCGAAAAACTGGCCAGATTTTTTAGTCGTTTTGAGAACATTGAAGTTTATGTATGTTTTCTTGTTTGTCCGCAAAATAATAAGTTCATTTTGTCGTAAACTTTAAAAGTTCACCAGCCACTGTGAGCCCCAAGCTGTAGCAGAAGTGAGATCCTTTTCAAGCTCAGATACCCCCTCCAAGCAATCAGAGAGTGTAGGCTTCTTATCATGACAAGAGTAAATGGTAGTGTCGTCAGCGAATAATGCCACCTTAGATGTGAGAATATCTGGAAGATCGTTAATGTAAATTAAAAAGAGTATAGGGCCAAGGATTGAACCTTGAGGAACCCCTGAAGTTACAGGATGTGAAGAAGAGTGTTGTCCATCGAGGACAACTTTTATACTACGATTGGAAAGAAAGGACTCAATAATCTTAAAGACGTTACCAGCTACACCATAAGAAGAAAGCTTATGGAGAAGACCAGCATGCCAAACTTTATCAAAAGCTTTAGAAATGTCAAGTGCGATAGCCTTAACCTCTCCACCTCTATCTAATGCACGGTAAAACCTATCGGTTATTACTGTTAGCACATCAGCTGTAGAACGAGAAGACCGAAATCCATATTGATGATCAGAAAGTAAGTTATTTGATTCAAGATGAGAGATTAAGTGTTTGTTGATTAAAGATTCAAAAACCTTGCTTATGACAGGAAGAAGACTAATGGGACGGTAGTTAGATGAATCAGATCGCTCTCCGGAATTTTTGAAAATAGGGATAACAGATGCTGCTTTCCAGCATGATGGAAAACAAGACTCTGATAAGCACTTGTTAAATAGTTTAGAAAGTATGGATGAAAGCTCCGGAGAACACCTCTGCAAGACTACAACAGGAATGTTGTCAGGACCACAAGCTGTTGAAGAGTCTAAGCAGGAAATTACTTTAGATACAGAAGCTGAAGTGATGCGAATGTCAAGCAAGGGATCAACCTGTTTGACGGCTATGTCAGGTAAAACGCAACTAGTGGAATCAAGAGATGATATTGATGAAAAGTTCTTAGCAAACAATTCAGCTTTGTCTTTAGGTGAGGTGACAAAGTCTGAACCATACAAGAGAGAAGGAATAACAGATTTGCCCTTATTATTGATACTGTTAAAGATTCTCCAGAAGTCTCGAGAGCCTAATTTTTGTGATGAGATACGAGATTTAATGACCTGGGAATAGCGAGCTTTGGCGTCAGACAAAACCTTTTTACAATGGTTTCTGGCGATAGTGAACAGATGTCTGTTTTCTGGAGAATTGTTTTGCTGATAGATATGGAAGTAACGGTTTCGATTAGAAATTGCTGCAGCGCAATGTGAGGAAAACCAAGGAGAAGAGTGAGGCTTGACCTGGAATCGTCGAGAGGGAATAAAAGATTCCATGCCAGCCTGAATCCACGAAGTTATGTAAGAAGCACATTTGTCAGCAGGAAGACGAAAGATTTCTACCCAAGGGCCATCACGAAGAAAATCACGGAAAGAGTCCCAGTCAGCTTTAAGGTAGTTGTATGTGGTACGATGATAGGAGGATTCTGATGAAGTAGAAGAATTTGATAATAGTTTTAGAGAGATCAAACCGTGATCAGAATTAAGGTTTAGGTTAGGTAAGGTTAATTAAGGTAACTATACTCATTTACTGTGTTAGGTACTCCTTTTTCACAAACCGTACTCTTTTCTAATACAGTACTCTGAAAATGCTCATTTGTATAATTTTTATTTCAAATTGGTGAGCTGTTGGGCTGTTATTATGACCACCACAACTACCAATAGCACTAAAAAAACTTCAAGATGGTCTTGGGACAATTTATATGCTAAAACATATTTCATTTGTATTTCTAAAACATTTTTTTAGATTATTTCATTTTAATTTTATTAATTAAATATTTAAAATTATTTTGACAGTGATTTGAATTTTGCGCGCACATATGGCTCCCTTTTTCAGCACAATTGAGAGGCCGTATTATGTACCTGGAGAGATAGGTACTGACTGTTTCCATCGTTATGTGAGTTACTTTTAAACAATAGTTAAACACATAAACCGGTGGTAAAATATTTAAATCGTACAACAAAAAATATTCAAAAACTTGTTTTAAAAAGTTGAACATTTCTTATCTCAAATTATATCAAAAATTGTTACGTGCGTTATTTGTACATATCTAAAATTTTACAAGTAATTTTTGATAAGGCTTATCTGTGAATTGGTTGCATATTGAAAAACCGAAATGTTCAACTTGTTATTAAAGCTACCGCTTAACAAAACCATAAACTGGATTTGAGGAAAAGATTTTAAATTAACAATTTGTCATCGTTACAATTGTTATCAGTCTTGTTATGCGCGTTACCGCGTGCAAAACAATTGATAAAAGCAATCATTTTACAACTATAATAGCAAAAGCGTAGTGATTACAAATGCAAGCATGCAAATTATGAGTAGTTGAAGAGTTTAGACATTCATGGTAATAAAAATTTAAATGTCTGTGGAGTGATACACCATACATGGTCAGGTTTTTGAACCAGTGACGGACATCAATTTTTCTAAGAACTTGACTTTTATCGTAAAGCATCACATCAGGCTTAATTGGCGGAACCCATGAATTCCCAAACAAATGTTTTTCAATTCTGAATACTAAAACTTGATTTGACTTCTTTTAAATGTTCAGGAAATTCTGATGCATTGTAATTAATAACACACCAATCACCCACGGAAGTGTCAAAATTGAACTGTGACCATTTTCATCTATTTGACATAAGTAATCTGAAATTAAAATGGTGCACTTTATTTCGTTTAAAGCTGTTTCCCGCAGCATGATTTCGCCGCGTTGATTTGCTGTGACAGTGAATTATTTTATGCCTTTAACATCTTTTACATTACTCTATGGGTTGCCAATTCAACAAAATCTTTAGATGATTGAACAATGGTATTACATAATTTATTTTGAGGTACGAGATATTTTGCTTTCCCACCAATTGCGTCAATTACCCCCTTTCCATGGGAAGTGGTGATATACTTCCACTGAAAATTTTTGTGATATCGACAGACCAGAAGTTGCAATAAATGCAACATGTATTTATTTTTAAATTCAAACAATGGTCCATCCCACCAAATGATTTCTTCATCGTAATAATTTGAATTAGTCAATTTCATAATATAATTGTATACTTTGAAAAGAAATGCAAAAATAGTATCCGTGTTTTTCTTCAGAGTATTGGAGCAAATAATAAAACCTTGTTGTGTACTACTTGCAAACATAGCTGCTGTAAAAAGAGTAACGCTAGATTTGCTGCACATAACTGACTGGATTTCAGATTGATATTCGCATGAACTTGACATTGCAAAATCTATTTGCAGGATTCTGGAGGTACATTTTGTTTTGTCTTAAGAAAATTCTTTAGCTTGGATTCTTATCACCCGCACATGCTTTACAACCTTTTCAAAACCCTCCTGAATGACACCAATAAGTTCTCCAACAGTACCTTGCTGCTGAATCTTGCGCAGTCGCTTTTTGGATTCAGTAATGTCATCACGTTTGACGTATTCATTAATCCATTCGTACCACATTGCTGTCTTCCACGTTCTTGTTAGATTTAATATTAAAGCCGTTTTTACATAATTTACACTCGTTTTTCCAACAGGACTTGGACATATCTAATGCACTAGAAGAACACAAAATATCATCCCACTAATCATTTTTAAACACAATGCCCAATCCGCTTAAACGTAATGTATTAAATTTTTATGCATCACACATTTACACTGATCAGCTGGTGTATTTTTTAAAACCAGTACATTAGATGGACGGAGAGCACAAAATTTGGAAAAACAAATTTTAATAGTTTCATTATTCTTAAGAAATAACGTATATGCCTCACGGAGGAACTTAGTCAAGTAATACTTCCTCAAAGTTTTCTTTCTTCTATTTTTCCAAACAGCCATTGTATCTGTTTATATTATAATGTCTGGTTGAAAGTAAAAGTCTTTTACTAGTTTTTCAATATCGTCTTCCAAACCTTCTGTATTGCATTTTTTAAACAAACATGCTGCATCAGTTTTAAGGCCGACATTTTCAGCAACCTTGTTAAGTACTGCAAATCTTTTATTGGGAGACAGCGGTAAAGCTTTGAAACAAAGTTTTACAGCTTTCCCAAGCGTTTGCCGACTATGAAATGAAGATGACATAATTGTCGTGTTTGACTTACTAAAGGTTCTCAAGTTGACGTTACCGTAGACTTTATAAGTTCCTTTTTTTTAGCTTTAAATTTTGCCACCCTTGCAGCTACTTTACGTCTATGTTCAGTTAACTGTTTCTTTGGCATTTTAGAAAATTTCGCAGCATAAACTTGTACAATTCTTTTATTTTAACTTGAAATTGTGAATCTTCTTTTTTCTTTTTCATTCTAAACTTTTTAATTCTTTCTGCAGAAGTCAAGGCCCGTAGTTTCACTGCTTCCATCAAAAATAAAAAATAAAACAAATTAACACCACAAAATAAGAAACTGAACTGCATTGAGACTTTCGCTTCCAACTGTAAGTTGAATGATTGTAAATCTTTGAACCTACGTCAGTTAAAATATTTTCAAATGCAACTAGAAAGTAAATAAATGCACGTGTAATTAAGAAATGTCTTTATGAATACATTGCCTACATGCTCGTTTAATTCAAATGCTGAGAAAATTTGCAAATCATGCGAAGTTGCGTTTAAATGCGCCGATTTAAGGAATCCTATAAATAGATTCATAGTATTTGTACACACTATTTATACATATTTATTTATAGATATCCATATTCATAGATACGTGGTAGTAATTATCGGTACGTGGGTTACCCAATTATATTATCATAAATTTAAAAGGCAATTAAAATCAAAGCCACATGATATCAAGTATAAATGAAGCATCTAGTTAAACTTGTTTATATTAAGTCATGATATTAAAAACAATGTGCTTGTTGTGCAGCATTAAAAAACTTGCATTTTCGTTACGTGTGTTACCACTTATTGATTTACTAGGAATCACGTTATTATTTTTCAAAGATGAAACAGCGGACCACCGTTTTATTTTAGTTAAATGCTATCACGTGTGTTTGTAAATATTTCTTGAGAAAATAATCACTCAACATATCTAGCACTTTTATTAACACAAGTCGAAAAGATTAGTGTTCATTTAAGTAAAAGTAATATTTTCCCACACTTCCAGGTCTTCTGTATTAAAAAAAAAATATCAGGGAAATCATAATATGTTAGCAACTACATTTTATGACAATTTAGAATGTTTTGTACAAAAAATAAAATATTTTTATAAAATATATTTTTATTTATTTATTTATTTATTTATATATATAAAATATATTTTTATTTATTTATTTATTTATTTTTATAAAATAATTTCACTTTCTGTGCATTATAAAAAATATGAATTTGGTTCACCTTTCGTGGAATCAGTCTACTACAGACCTTTTTATCTAATAACGTCAAAATTACATTTGTGAAAAGAGATGGATATCTCTCCAATATTTGAGTATGTAATTCCTAGGCTAATCTTTGATGTGCAAATTGTACAGCATGCTTGACAGTCTTGACGCATGCTTAGTATGTACAGCAAAGTTTTTTTATCCATTTATTTAATTAAATAAAAGGATAAAAAAAACTTTGCCATAAATACTACGCATGCGCTTATGGTTAATTAAGCATAAAATCAAAAATTACAAACTTAATTATAATTTACAAATTTCGGTGTCACTAATATTAAAAACTAGTCAATGGAACAACACCTTATTAAAATAAACAAATAAATTAAAAAAAATATTAAAATAAAGAAATAATAAAGAAAGTAAACTACATTATTACAAGTAATAAAAAAAAAAAGTATAAGGAACAATAAAATTAAAAAATTGCTGGAATTAGAAAAAAATATAAAAGAGCAACGCTAAGAAAAATCAAAAGAATGAACAGATGAGATAAGCTGTGTGTAAGAGAAAACAAAAATCGCAAAAGTTCAGAAGGATAGATTGACAGAAAACAATTTTTTCAGAAAAATATAAAAAAGCAAAATAAAGACAAATTTAAATTAAAAAATATATACATACATACTACTACATACAATATTAAAGGCAATATTAAAGCCTATAAACTGACCGTTTTGGAAGATTCTAATCCCGGAATAAAAAAAGAATTTTTAAAAGAAGTTAAAAATTTTTATAAAATTTCCTATGAATATATCGAAGAATGGATAGTGAACTTTAGAGCATTGAATTGTTTCAAATGGACCTTTCTAAATAGTAAAATTAAATGGGAAGAAGTTTCTTCAGCAGTCGAATTTGTAATGAAGGAAGTAAAAGATAATTTTATTAATGAAAATTCTCTTTGAAGAAATTCGAAGAGTAAATTTATGTTTAAATGAAGAAAAATTGATGAAATGGAACGATGAGAAAATAAAACTTGACAAATGATGTGTAGAAATCTTTCGACATTTTATAGTCGAACATATCGCACATGAAAATTTAAAAGTTTTAATAGAAATTTCTTTATGTTGTCCAGGCACTAATGCTGCTGTTGAAAGAGTATTTTCACTAAGGAATTATTATTGGAGCAGTGAGAAGTTGCAACTTTCGATAAAAACATAATCTGTCGTCTTAACAGTCAAATTTAATAAACAAAATGGAAGTTGTTCGGATGTGGTTACATTATTAGATGAACATCCTCATTTAGCAAAAAAAATCCACTCTGAAGAAAAATATGTTCTGTATGAAAAGATGATAAAAGTTTTTATCATCTTTTCTTTTTTTTTCATCTTTTTTTTACTTGCAAAGTAAACTATTTTCAAACAAAAAAGTTGGTCCTCTTTAGAAAATTAAAAATGGAATAAGATTTTTGCGCACCGCTTTTAAACAAATCTCTAAAAACCCAATCTGGGTCCCCTAAAACTGTGAGTCCTAGACCTAGGCTTTGACAGCAACATATATAAATAGCAACAAATTTTGGCAAATTTTATTTAAATTTTTTTTACTTGTATTTATAAATTTTTTGTCACTTTTTTAGATTTTCATTTAATAAATTCCTATATGTTTTTATATAAAATATTTATGCAGTATTATTCTCTTTTACTATCAGCTATCAAGCTGATTAAACTGACTTGATCAGCTTTAGCTTTAATCTGAAGCTAATGAGTTTAAAGCTGAAGCTGAAATATCAGCTGCAACCCCTACCTTATAGACAACATAGTTAATGTGATGTATATACATTATAATAATACTTGTGTTTTTTTTATACTTAAATACTTATTTTTTTATTTTATGATACATTTTTTTTAAAACACGTTTTTTTATATTTATTACTTAGAAAAAATTGACTTTTGTCATATAAAAAATTGACTCTAATCTTAAATTACTCTAATCGAGGTAATAAAGAAGAGTAAAATTTACTCCAATTATTATATTTGTCCCCCAAAGTTCATGCAATACTATTATACATAAGTCTCTCACTAATTCTAATAATAAAAAGTTATTACCATTATTTTTATAATAATATTTACTAACCTGTCATTACTAATATTTATCAAAAATACATTCTGGTAGTTGAAGTCACTTTTAATCATATCAGTATGCAAATATTGTCAACAGTCAGAATGCAACATGCAGTAATATATTCTTGAACATGCTGCAAAATACAAGATATACATAAGATACATATCATATAAAACCTATTACCTGGAATTTGATATTTTATCGTGTTTAACTTACTATAACTCAATTATAATAAATAAGCATATGGTTATAATTTATATAATAACTATTTTCTTTTTTTATTTATTGTTATTTTTGTTAAAGTTATCAAGTTAAAGTTTTATAACTAAAGTTTCAACGCAAAATTTCATATCAATAAAATTGTTGTCAGTATTATAAACATAAGTATTATATTACAAGTATTTACAAGTGTAGGTATTGTAAGTATAAGTTATTATTATGTATATTATGAAACTATTGTTAATATTGCAAGTGTACAATTTTAAATCAATCAATCAATCAATCAATCAATATATATTTTCACTTTAATAATACTGTATATATATACAATTGTGCGGGACATTTACAAACAGTTATAAACTGATGACGTGTAAAGACCTATAATGGTATAAATAATAACATAATAAAATAATAATAATAATAATAAATAACAATAATAAATATTATTAATAATAATAGAAATAAATATTAATAATAATATTAATAATAATATTAATGCAGTAATATAAAACACTATAATCAATATATATTTTACTACTATAATCAAAATAAAACATTTATAGCAAATAGTGATTATCCTTAATAATAAAGTAAAATAAAAATATAAGAATCTTAATAATATCAATAACAAAAAATAGGACAGATAAAAAGTAGGAAAGAATAAAAAAAAAAAAAAAAAAAAAAAAAAAAATTGTTGAAGAGAATTAAGCAGGGGCAATTGCATAGGAAATAGTTTATTGTGTATTTATTAAATGTTAGATAGTTTAATAACAATGCCACAATCTTTAAGAGCCATATACACTATATGGGATGATGAAAATAAGGTATTTGATTGTGACTAGATGAACATTTATATATTTTTGTGTTTTACTTTTAGAGTTTTGTATTTTTTTTTTTATTTTTAGAGTTTTATATTTTTATTTTAATTTTATGAGTTTTATATTTTTATTTCTATTTTATGGGTTTTATAAATTTATTTATGAGTTTTATACTTTTATTTTATTAAAAATTCAGCCACAAAGAATGACTAGGGGGTGATAGCATAAATGATAGTTCATTGATTATCTTTATTGAGGAGAAACTTTTTTACATGGGTTATGAAGGCATTTCTATTTGTCATTTTGGATAATACTATTTTAGTTTCAACAGGAAGAGAGTTCCAACAGTGAATTGATTGATACTTGATTGATTTTATGCCATACTTATGTGTTAGTTTTAAAGGCTTAGAGAGACTACAATAAGATACAGACCTAAGATTATAACTATGAATATCATTTGTAAATTTAAAATAGCTAGTGAAGCAGCTGGGCATATTATTGTGGACAATGTCCCATACAAGTACACAGTTTGATAAGTAGATAAGTTCATCAAGCTTTAAAATTTTAGAAAGATTATATAGTGGGTCAGAACTAAAACTGTTAGGTTGAAAGTGAATTATTCTTAATGATTTATTTTGGAGATTTATAAGGTTTTTTTTATACATGGATGAAGTTTGTCCCCATATCTGACAACCATAGCGTAGATGGGAGTTAAAAATAGCATGCCAAATATTCACAAGGGTTTCATAATTCACAAAATGCCTTATTTTGGTAAGCATTCCATTTGCTCGACTTAGTTTGTTTGCTATGGATTTAATTTGTTGAATGAACAAGAGATTTTCATCTAACAATATGCCTAGATATTTTATTTTATCTACAATATTTAGTTTTTGACCACTAATTCTAAAATTAAGTTTTTTGATAATTTTTTTGCCTCGAGGTTTAAATAGGACTAATTCAGTTTTTTTGACATTCAGAGATATTTTGTTTGATCGTAACCATTGGACCAGTGATGCCAAGTCATAATTTAGGTACTTATTTAGTTTTTTTAAAGACTTATCTACAATTAGAAGGTTAGTGTCATCAGCAAAATGATACACTTTCGAGTACTTAATACAAGTATTTAAATCATTTATGTAGATAAGGAAAAGAAGGGGACCCAGAGTTGAACCCTGAGGAACCCCTATATACGTAAACTTAGTAGTGGATGAGATATTACCAATAGTAACACTTTGAGGACGACGATTTAGATATGACTTAAACCATTTCAGAGCAATTCCCCTTACACCATAATGATACAGCTTTGATAATAGGATTTCATGGTCGACAGTATCAAATGCTTTTTGCAAATCAACAAACACTCCACCAGCAAACTGTTTATGATCTAAAGCCTCACGTATGGTTTCAGTTATATCTATGAGTGCTTGGTTAGTGGAGTGTTTCTTTCGGAATCCAAATTGCAAACTATATAAGCTATCTGATAGATTTAAAAAACTTAGTAGCCTGTTATACATAAGCTTTTCAATTAGTTTACCTACATTTGAGAGTAAGGATATAGGCCGAGAGTTACAAGGATCTTGTTTACAGCCGCTTTTAAAAATTGGAACAATTTCTGCAATTTTGAATAAGTCAGGAAATATCCCTGATTGGAAAGATTGATTTATTAAAATACTTAAGGGGAAACTCAATTCTTGAGATGCTAAGGTCATTATTTTTGAAGGAATGCTATTGGGTCCAGTGCTTTTTTTCGGATTCATGAGTGAGATATAGTCATTTATTTCTTGAGAAGTAACTGGGGATATAAAAAAAGAATCAGGATTTTGGTTTTTTAGATAGTGGCTGAAGTGAAATCTAGGAAGTATAATTTCTTTAGCAAGATTATTTGCAATTGATGAGAAGTAATCATTAAATGTGTTTGTAATTATTTCCTTGTTAGTTATAGTTTTATTATTGATATTTAAACTATCTATGTTATTGTTGTTCTTTGATTTAGTAGAAATAATACTCCTTATTCCTTTCCAGGTGTTCCTAAGGTTATTCAGATTTTCATTAAAGTAGATTGAGTAATATGTTTTTTTTGAGTATCGCAGTAGGTTACTAATTTGATTTCTATAATATTTGAATTTTTGGAAGTATTGTAGCTTTAAATTCTCATTTTTACATTTAATGAACTTCTTGTGCAACTTATTTTTAATTTGTATTGACGTAATGATTCCTTTGGTAATCCATGGCTTCGATAAAGATTTATTAGCTTTTTTGGTAGACATTTTGAAAGGGGCATGATTATCAAGTAATCTTCTAAGTGTATCCAAAAACTTAGAGGTAAAGTTATTAACACAATAGTTCCCTTGTTGGTTTATTGAGAGCCAATCAGTTTCTTTTAAGTTTTTAAGAAACTTTTTTTCATTAAAATTTTTAAAACATCTACGATATACTTTGGGAAGAGACTGTTTTAAGTTCTTGCATGGAAAGGATATGAACTGAATAAGATGGTCAGCAAGCGAAACTGTTAGATTGCCTGATTTAGTATTTGGTGTGTGAAAGTTTACAAATATATTATCTATGAGTGTCTTTGATTTTGGAGTAATTCTGGTTGGTAGAGTAATTAATGGGAAGAGGGAGGAAGAGTACATCAGATCTAGAAAGTTAGAAGCATCATTACAAGATTCATATTTTAAAAGATTAATGTTGAAGTCTCCTAAAAGAATTTTAAATCAAAGTCAAAAATTATCGATCATTAAAAAATGAGGTTGATGTATAACAATAAAACCATTTTTTTGCATTTAAACATCTAATTGTATCTTTATTTATATCTGACGATGGGTAAACTTCGTTAAAATCAGTCATTTTGCTTGCATAAAATATAGAAAAATCAATGGAAAAGAGTGGATCCTTAAAAACAATTTAAAAGCTTTTAATTCCCTAAATATAAACTATCCATCACTTTCCATACGCTTGTTTGATCTTTTTTAATGTTTCTGACTAAACCAATATTTTGATTAAACTTAAACCAATTATTACAATCACTAGCAGAAACAAAACTTTATAATTTGATCATTTTAAAAATGCAAACAGTGTCTCAATAAAATATTTACTACATGTTTAATAGTTCCTGGAACACATGTTTAACAAATATGTTAAACTTTGTAAATTTAATTAAAATATTTATATTATATATATATATATATATAAAAATTCATTTATAATGGTAATAAACAATTGAAATTTTAAAACAACGTTTTTTTAATGGAGTTTCAAAGTGAAAAAATACATCGAAAAAATTTATCTTTAATTACAATGTAAATATAATGTATACAAAAAATATAATGCATAAAAGTTAAATTTTAAATTTCATTTCACACACAATACGAATTATAAATGGCAACCATCGTGTAGGATTTCTTATGGGTAACCAGTCAAATCCCCAGATTATTCGGCCCTAATAAAAACCAGACGAGCAAATATGCTTGATTTTATAACCATAAGGGACCCGTCTGGAAATCAAAATACTTATCCGTCAAAATCCCGTTCCCGTAAGCCTAGACAAAAACCATACGGTACCCGTCTGTCAATGTTGGCTGGGTTTCTTTTAAATAAACAAACATTAAAAACAAAACTAAAGTATCAAATAAACTTCCACCTTATAAACTTCAATGTTATATGTTAACGTTTACTTAAATTTCCCATTATCAAACAACTCTGGCACTTAAAATATTCCTCTTTTGCTCAAAACCTTAGGGGGGCATATTCCTCCTACTATCCTATCCCATCTGTAAAAAAGTTCGTTTTTTTTCAAAGGTCATTCAGCTTTTTATTTATATTTTTTGGTATGTTAAACTAATTTGAAGCTATACATTGTCTGAGTGATCCTTTTTTAATAAATCTAAGCATATTTGCAGTGTTTTATTGAATTAATTTTTGTAAAAACGAGCTTCTAACTTTCTTTTGTAATGCCTTACCATCTTTAAAAATAATTTTCATCAGTTAGCAACGTTTTTAAGTATTAAATGTAAAAAAAATTATAGTCTGAGGTTACTTTTAACTATTCTCTTAACTGGTGCAAAGCAGTCCCTTTTTGGTCAAAACTTGACTCTAAAACTATTTTTAAATAACACCTTCCTAACTAAATAATTGATTTAATTTTTTTTTACATGATTTATTATTACTATTATTATTAATATTATTATTAGAATGTGCGTAAACTTTCACAGGGACCGTTTAGCGATTCACTTCGCAAACTTTGAAAGTATTTTTTAGCCGCGCAATTTACTTTTTTAAACAAACATATAAATGATGTGTTTAAAATATGAGTTCTTTATTATTTTTTGTAATAAACTTTTTTTAAATTTTTAATATTTTATATATTTAGAATGTTTCTAGCAGTAAAAATAATGATAATATAAAAGTCACTAATAAAAGTTGTGAATAATAGTGATTAATAACAGTGAATAATAAAAAAAATAGACCAATGCGCTGTAGTTGCG
This sequence comes from Hydra vulgaris, assembly GCF_022113875.1. Taxonomy (NCBI): domain Eukaryota; kingdom Metazoa; phylum Cnidaria; class Hydrozoa; order Anthoathecata; family Hydridae; genus Hydra; species Hydra vulgaris. The sequence continues at coordinate 10,738,788 of NC_061170.1, forward strand.
CATTCTTTAATCTTTTTTTATTGTGTTTTTCAATAGCTTTAAAAGTTACGTCATTAGTCAAATCATGTTTAGGGGTAAAGTATTTGATTAGAAAGAAACGGGGCCAAGGAGACACTTTTTTTGTTATTTGAAATTTATATTTTGATAAACAATATATTCGTCTATCTGAAAAAACATATTTGCTTATATAAAGTATTTTTTAAATGTGCACTTAAAACAATTTAAAAAATTAATTTGTTTCCACTCAGTTAGTTTTTATTAGCCATTAATGCTCACCACCGTGGATTTGTTTTGGGAAAAAACTTAAGTAGATGACATTATTTGTAAAAAAGTCTCCCCAGTCCTCTGCTAAAAAAAGTCAGTGTATCTCTAATCTACTTTTTTCGAACTGAAAGATTTTAATAGTTATAATATCAAGTTGAAAACTGTTAGCGCCAGAATCTAATTAAGGATCGTTTTTTTTTTGTTGTTGATTTTATTTGGTATTTTGCAATTCTAAACAAAGATTTATTTACTGATTAAAAATCAGTAAATAATTTTTTGTATAAAAAAAACTTATTGATGGTTTTTATTAGGAGTCAAAGTACTTTGCTCAGACTAACCGGTGATTTTTGGTGCGTGTCGAATTTTTTGCTATAATTTAATATACTTTTGAACCAACAACTAAATTTGTTGATGTAATTATTTTTTTATGTAAGCTACTTTTTTTTTAATTTGTCGATTGTTCTTGAAGTCGTTATACTAATTACTTTTTCAAAAATGTAATAGTTTCACAAAAAAAGCTGTTAAAAAATTTTTATTAACTGTATATATATATAGCCAGATCGCTACAGACCTGAAAATCAACCGCAAAACCTAGTAAACTAGTATCAAGCCATATATATATATATATATATATATATATATATATATATATATATATATATATATATATATATATATATATATATATATATATATATATATATATATATATATATATATATATATATATATATATATATATATATATATATATATATATATATATATATATATATATATATATATATATATATATATATGTATATATATATATGTATATATATAAATGTATATATATATATGTATATATATATATGTATATATATATATATATATATATATATATATATATATATATATATATATATATATATATATATATATATATATATATATATATATATATATATATATATACGTTCACGACCCGTTCTTTATTTCTCCTTAAACAAACAATCTTGCCCAACTTACTAAAACTTCCTGATAATACTAAACCATTTTCTAAAACTTTTCTAGTCGCGAATTAATTTCAACAAATTAATCTGCGACTTTGCCTACGTATACGAGTCACCAAACACTTAGTTACTTAAGTTAAAATTTCAAAATGCTGTTATTCATAACAAAAAAATCAAGGTATAAATCAATGCTTAAGAAGCTCTACTAAAACTTGTTATATCGGAGTCATTTTTACATCTAACGTTAGTGGAGTACTCGTATTTTATAAATTTTCTCCTCTGGTAAGAGGAGAAAACTTATTTTCCTTTATACTTATTCTCCTCTGGTCTCCTTTTTAAGCTCTGTGAGAAGACCGAGAGGTCTTCTTTAATTAAACTAAAATATAAATATAAAAATATAGAAAGCAAAGTATTTGTTCAAAAAAGGAGACATTTTCCTAATTCTGAATATTATTAAACCCAGAAAAATTTTATTAATTGTATCAGATAAAAAATTTAAACTAAGTTATATTTTATCGTTACGCAGCTCTTTACAGAGATTAAAAATTTAATTTAAAAGAGTAAAATAAATTTTTAACATTTAACACTTTATTGTATGGGGTGATAATGCGTCAGTGAGTTCCAGAGCAGTCAGATGTTTATATATTATATATTATACTTATAAAAAGGCAGAGAGTTCAAAATTTGTTACAGTTTAAGACAAAACGGACGAAAAAGGGATTTAGTGAGGCGTGACGTTTTTACTGTTTATATTTCACTAAGTTTTAAAATTTAATAAAATACAAACAGACTTTTAAAATTTAATGAAAAACTGTCAATTTTACCTTTATACATGTCATTACGGTAAAGTTTTTTTATTTTCTTTCAAATTCAAAAAACTTAAATTTAAATATGTTCTGTGGGAAATCATGGAAGAGGAAACTATGTAATTACGGTAAATTGTTTGATTAATTTTGGCATATAATTTATTTCCAACTGTAATTGCAAACTTGTAGTTGAAATAAAAACTGTCATTTTTAAATTGCTAGAGTAGCAAATAAAAATATCGTAAAATACTTTAAGTTTTACCGTAATACTTTTTTTTTTTACTTTTTTAAGCTACTTTAAGAAAACCTAACACTCTTGTCATAGAGCACCGTGGAGAAGTATTCTTCACGGTGCTCTATGACAAGAGTCTCTCCTAGGAAGTTTACGACACCTTATTACCTATGCTGCAAACAATGCCAGAGCAGGTATCGAACCTTGGATTTCTGGATACTTTTCTTAAAACAGAAGCCAAAACAAATAATTTTAGTTTGGCAAACAAACAAAATTTTTTGTCTAAAATTTCTAACAAAAAGTATCTTTTATATTTTAGTGTAAAACATTACAAGTAAAATATCTACAGAGCACATCATAAAGTGTTATTGATAATATAAATATAATCCTGGCCACAGTGGTGGATTGAGGTTTAGTGTTGCGGGGGGAGGGGAGCCAAGTCAATGAATAGAAATTGTATGCAAAAATATAATTATTCCATAAGCAAAAACGCATACATAAGCCTGAATAAATCTTAAAATATTTTTTGAACTTTTTTATATAGTGATTTTTTATGAATTAGAAAGACAATTATATGACTTATGGGTCCAAACTATATAAAGAGATAAGTTTAAAATTAAGAAATGATTATATTACATTTATAACATAAAATATAAAAAATTAATTTCTGTATGCATCCCCCCCTTCCCCCACCAGAATATGAAAGTCCTGAAATTATCATAAAAATTGAGGACCTTGTTTTTTTTTAGGAGACGAAAAACATGGTACAAAATACAAAAATATTTCAACATCCCCCTCCACCGAAAATTCCTGGATCCGTCACTGATTTCAAGAAAATAACGAAAGAACTTTTGCAAATTTCATGTAACGTAAGTTAACAAAAACATGAAAACAGGGCTAACAACACCGGGGGGGCCAGAGGGGGCACGTGTCTTTCCACTTTTTTTCTAAAGAACTTTTTTTTTTTAAGAAAAATTTTGATATAGAAGACTTTTTTCACAAATTGATGATTGTGCCCCCCCCCCCTCCTCACTTGAATCCCGTGTCGTCGGCCTTAGAAAATGTTTTGTTTTTTCCAAAATTTTGTTTAAAAACTTAAATTTTTTAATAATATATGCGAAATAATATTCATTGTTACGTTTTTACATTTAAAGTTTTGCATAACGATGCTTAGTTAAAGCACATTTTTATTTTAAATTTGTGTAACGTAAGTTAAAACTTCAGCATTTAAGGCCGTTTTCCACAAGACGAAATATTCGCGCGAAGCGAATTTTTTTCTCGATAAGCATGCGCAGATTAAACATTTTTGGCGATTATACGTAAAATCAGCATTAAAAATCAGCGTTTAAAATCTGCTTAACAAAATGAATTACGTCAATAAGTAATTGTTATTTCGTGACAAGGTTCTAACTGAAACTTTTTATATTTGGAGAATTTAAAAAAAGCATAAATATTTTTTTTTACTGTTAATTAAAACTATTTATATTATTGTTTTTTTATTTGTTATGTATTCTTATTTTGATTGACATAAAAATATACATAAATAAATAAAAATAAGATTTATACGAACATTTTTATTCAGACAATAAAAAAAAAGAAAGATTTATTTGCTATTCTTCTTTTTTTCTTTTTTTTTTTGTATGTATTTAGGTGCTCCCAGAAGTCCTTACGGTCTTATCTTAGAGCACCGCGGGAGAGCATTTAACGGGAAGTTCACGCCTCCGTACCAATGTCACTTGTTGGGCTAGAGCTGGCGTCGAACCTCGTACCTCTGGGTTCTGAGCCAGAACTCTAACCGCTGCGCCACGGCTGCTTCTATTATAATGCTTCTATATATATTCTTCTAATATAAAAAATCAGTTAAAACCTTTTTTAATTTTTTAGTAAAACAATTCGTTTGTAAATGCGATTATGGGGGTCATTCATAAAGCATGTCACCCTATATTTGTAAATTCTTGACCCCTTTCCTACTGTCACAAACGATCGCATATAACTGAACCCCTCTCCCTCCTAAACTGCGATAGCAGTTTTTACGTCAAAAATATTTTTAAAGATTTAAATGTAAGTACTTTATAGCATTTTAAAAATTCAACCTAACAAAAATAATGCAAAACGAATAAATGTAAAAAGTGTAAGTAAAAACTTCGCAAAACTAAAGATTTTTTTATTTATATGACTCAAACAAGTATTAGTAAAGTTGTAATACTAAAATAATTTTGTTAAAGTTGCTCTTGGTCTTGCGGATAAAACTGATAACATTTCTAAATGTTATGAAAAATCACTCAGGAAGAGTGCCACTAGTTCCGGTGTTAATTATTTTTAATAAATGAGTTCAATACTTTTATAATTCTTTTATTACGTAACACTAACTCTTGATAATAAATATAAAAAATCCACGATAATAATCGCTCAGTATATATATATATATATATATATATATATATATATATATATATATATATATATATATATATATATATATATATATATATATATATATATATATATATATATATATATATATATATATATATATATATATGTATATATATATATATATATATATATATATACATATATATATATATATACATATATATATATATATATATATATATATATATATATATATATATATATATATATATATATATATATATATATATATATATATATATATATATATATATATATATATATATATATATATATATAAGTTTCTGACAATATTCTAGGAATTAAAATTAAATAGAAATAAAATAAAATAATTAAAAAAATCAACAACAGCTAAGCATTAAGCAAATTTTATGAATTAAGCAAGCAATAAAAATGCCCTTTAACATTATATTTGAAAAAGAAATTAATTTGCCTATAGAAGATATTTGATAACTTTAAAATTGCTAAACGCGCAATGGGTTCTGGTATTGCCTGAGACATTTAAAATATTCCAAACGCAAATAACTTTTTCTAATACTTTTTCTTTGTTTAAATTACTAAAACTACAATAGCTCTTCGATAATTTTAAAAAATATTGAAGGTCACTGAGCTTCCATTTAGAAAAATTTACTTTGTTATCAAGTTTTAGACCTTTTGCAGAAAACTCATTCATTATAACCTTTACTAAATTTTCGCAGTTATCTTCAAAACACTCTGTCTTTAAATCCATTAATAAATTTTAAAAGTTTAAATTATTAAGAACTACAATAAACATAAGCTACATAAAGTTGTAATGCGAAACTTGATTTTTATATTTTGTTATTCCCCAGGCAATCCCACAATGCATAGCGAAAGGTTCTTTTCAAATACCGTCTATTAGCCTATAAGTAAAAAAAAAAAGAGAACAAATTTGAACTAAAAGCCAATGTCGATGCATCGGCTTGTAACAATTGGCATTGGTCAAAAGTAGAAATCGGTGCACCTTTATTATAAAGGTCTATATTAAGTCTTTTTAAATTTATATAAAGCGTTTGAACTCAATAATTAAACATACTTTAAACGTTTTAAATTGGTTATATATTAATAATATAATTTGTAATAAGCAAAATTTCTTAATCTTACTTAATGAGAGTAGATGAGTTTAAAAAAATAAGATAATAAAGTCGGCAGTAGTCGAGTTAGAATGATATTATTGACGAAAGCAGACGTAAGTATCGGTAAGTTTACAAACATAATAGTTAGGAGCATTCTTCAATACATTAAAGATTCTATATTTTTAGGTATTGTGGTTAATCTTCCTTTGGCTAGTTTTCATATTTAGTTCCAAGATGCTCTGTGACAAGACCGTTAGGTCTTCTTTGGGCTTCTAGGTCTTCTTTTTTTTTCGATTTTAAAAATAAAAAATAAAAAAACCAAGGACAGCTAAGACGCTCAAGGACCAAGAGTAAATGAGTTTATAAAATAACAGTAAATAAAAGTTAGAAGTAGTCGAATTAGAAAAATAATATAGAAAAAATCGGACAAATGCCTATATTGAATTGTAAAGTTTTACAGATTTTAGATATTGTGGTTTATCCTACTTTCGGCTAGTTGCCATAGTTTGCCAGAAGTACGCTGAGACAAGTTCAGTTCTCTAAAGAGCATCATGACCTGCTCCGACGGTGAGTTGTAGGAAGAACGGAAATAAATTTAAGTAAAAGTCAGAAAAAGTCGTGTTAGAAAGAATAGAGAAAGTGGACATACATTGCATTGGCTGTTACGATGTGCAGTTTATATACAGATTTTATGAAAGGATGTGTTTTGTTTGTTTTTTTTTTGTTTTTTTGTTGTTGTTTCAGTCTAAAATATTTAAATAGTAAAAGCTTTACATTTTTTCCGTAAACACTTAAATTTCATTATTATTAAAGTCATAAAATAATATGTATACAACATCTAACAAAGTTTTATGTATTTATAACTATATATTTATTTATTTTTAACATATTTCTGTTTGTATAACATTGAAACAATATTTTTTTTTTTATAGTTAGTTTTTTGTAATTTTGATTTTATATTTTTTTGTATTTTTTGATTATATATATATATTTCCCAATGCTTTTAACTCTTGCTAACAAAGGGATTAACTCCTCGTCTCCGTTAATCTCTTTGTTAACATCAAATCGCAAAATCAATTTTTAGTTTCACTTCCTGATAATAGATTTTCTTCAAATTTTGCACACATACTCTTGCTTAATTACAATACAATATTTAATAATTAATTTTACAATAAGTCAATTAGTTCAGTTAATCTTGATTAAGTGTATTTTTATATGTGGGAAAAAGAAGTGTATTTTTATATGTGGGAAAAAGAAGACTTTTTATATGCAATTAGCAAAACTTCATGAAAAATAAAATTAACCGCAATTGCTTGTTCGAAATATCTTCGCCTAGGAAGCTCGAGGTCATGAGTTCAAAAGCAATGATCGATAAAATAGTAATAAGAGAAAAAAATTGATTGCAAAATTTGTGTTTTAATAACGCCTAAAAGCATTGGGTTTTAAAAACTCGTTTTTAATTTTACTTTTGTGTTTTTTGATTTTATATATTTTGTATTCAAGATTGTTTTTTTTTTGTTTTTTTTTTCGCCATTGTGTGGTAAGAAACTGAAGGTGGAGAAGAGATTTATAAAGAAAATTTTAAAATTAATTTTAGAGCATTCGGTAGGGTAAGATATTTATATAAAAATAATGCATTTGCAGCGCTCACAAAAAAAAATTACTAACGCCAACAAAAAACTTTTTTTTTTTCCATCATACATAAGTTTCATAGATTTTATGTATTGAAGTTTATTTCGTCATGAGGCTACTTGTATTTATTTTACGTCCTAAAAATAAATACAAGGTTTAAGCTTAAAAAAAAAACGTTTAACAAAAATGTCTATTTGACTCGTATATAATAAAACAAGCACCATATAATAAAAGCCACTAGTAAACAAAATCCTTCAATAAAAAGAAAAAAAAAATCAAAAGATTCAATCAATAAAACATCTGTAACAAATTTAACTTTTCATTTTTAAAAATATTGCTCATTTCATTTTTGTGTTGGTCTTGTTTATTCTATTGTATTAGCATAAGCAACTCATTTGTAAATAATTTTTTAATTTTACCCTTACATTTTTTCAATAAATATTGTTTTGTAAAAAGTTTGTTTTGAAATTGATATCTTATTCTGTTATAATAGTCAAAGATGTCAACAATAAGAATTTCAAATAACAAACAGGCCAAAACTTTCTGACCTGCATATTTGTCAAATCCAAATAAAATAAATTGTTTGCGTAAGCGGTAGTGCTAGTCTAAAATATCCAAAAGAAAAAATAGTAGTGGCTGTACTTTCTCACATTTGTACATCGTGTGGGCAGAATTTTAATTTTTTGTTTTGCATTCGCAAACATCTTTTTGTTGAATTTCGCTCGCTTTATTGTTGGTGTTTCTTTTATGAAGATTTAGAAAGAAATGTTTCCAATCATTTTCATTAAAGTTTTTCATACTATCAAATTATGTTTCCCAAATATAATAATTGTTTGGTTTTTTTTTATTGGTTTCTTTAATGAGATTAAAGTTTGGAACATTTTAGGGAACCTTTTAATCATTTTTGTTAAAAAAAGAGAGGTTGATTCAAAATTTATTTAATTTCAATTTAAGGTACACTATAATTTTGTTTTAATTTATATAAATTGACTAATAGCTGAAAGTAAAAAGGAGGTAACAGATTGATCTTTGTATGGATAGTTTTATTATGTGTTTGCTTTGATTCGTATTTCTATTATGGTTTGTAGATTTTAGAAGTATTGTATTTTATTTCGTCATCCAACTAATTGCTTTATTGACGCTCTTATAATTTTACAAGGGTACGTAAAATTCCATAAAAAATATAAACTGTTATAAAGTTTACTGTTTATAAAGATGTCCATCGAACAAATTTAGAAGAAAAAATTAATTTACTATAATTTCCTTAAGACTCCGTTGAAGTATGTTTTTAAAACATTAACAATGATTTTGCCTCTTTTTTACCCGTGTGACACAAATATAATATACAATAAGTTAGCATTGCACTATTCTCAACACATTTTTAAAAAAAAGTTGTCTTTATTAATAAGTTGTCTCTGATATAAAGGAATGGGACTGAAAATGCCATCAAAGTGAAATAAAAACATAAGCTTTTTACTAATGAAAATAAACACTTTAAAAACACTTTTTTAATCTAAGGTCTTTGTATCAGAATTAAATGAATTACTGCTATAGGTTTCTTATTATACTAAATGTATCAATATTGATTTTAAAAAAAAGTGCTCAATTTTAATTAGATTAATTTGTCCGGAACCACCCTCCAAACATGTGTCCGATACCACCCGGTCCGATACACCCGGTCATACCTCATTCACAAATACTAGTTTTAAAACCAGCGATTTAAAGTATTAAACAAATAATTTTTTTAATAAACGTAAAAAAATGCATCTTTAATCAATAAATAGTTGTTAGTTTACATAAAAAATAGGGAAAGTGCGGGCATATGGACCCACAACCGTTTTTTAACATTTCCCTTTGAAAAATGTTATCTAACATTTTTCAAAGGGCAAAAAACATACGACGCGTTAGTAAAACAGTTTTCTTCATTTCGCTTATGTCAAAAAGAGTGCCTGTTACGTTTCTGAGAAGTTGTACATAATAATGTTTATTTCGATAAAAATATTATATTTACATCATATTTTTCCAGACCTTCCTTTTGAGGATTAAGCAATATTTGATTTTAGTGTTAAAGATATGAGTTATCAGCGTTATTTCATCAAGTGAAAATCATTTTTGACATCAACCTAACCTGCTGAGCAAGCTATGAAACTGTATTCTTTCTAAAAACTGTCCTCTGGGGCAGAACCGCATAGACGTGCAGGAGGCACAACCGCATACTTTTGATATTTATAAAAGTTAGGTAGGGGAAGTTGGGGTACAGTGGATCGAGGGGCATAGTGAATAAAAAGCATTTTCTTAAAGATTATAATTTTGTTCATCTTGATAATATAATCATTTTATGTGCTCATATATCAGTCATCTTTATTTATAGTAGTTACCGCTTAATTTTTAACTACCGGTTTATGGTAGATAATTTTTGTTTTTAGCTAACTAAAGTAAATTTTCTTACCGTTTTTATGTTTGTTATGAAGATCATGGTTGAAATAATTTTAAAAGGTGAAGCTTCTAATTTGGATTATTAATATTTATGCTTCCTTTTAGTAGTTTAGCTTTTATATAAACAACACTCATGTTCCAAGATATTGGACTTGAACTTAATTGTATGGTCGGACACAGTGAATTGGGGTACAGTGAATAGGTTGATTCACTATGCCTTATTAATGATCTTAAAGATTAAATTCATGTATTTGTAACTAAAAAACTACATGAAAATGAATTCGTTAGTTTTAAGGTATGAATAATAATATTTAAATACTTTTTTGATATTTTAATATAAATGTTAGCACATGTTATTCACTCTACCCCAGTGCTGGAACACAGTGAATAGCATAGCACAACTGACTATAAACCTTTCTGTGAGCCGTTAGATAATAAATATATGGGTTTTAGTGATTTCTTATAATAAAGGACATATATCTCGATCAGTTCGCCTTGAAAAAAAGAAAATACATATTTTAAATTTTACTTAATTTAAAAAATAAAGAAACCCGATCCACTGTGCCCCAATATCCCCTAATTACGAACAACATTAATTACAGTCGTCAAACTTGAATGCGTTCAAGAAAAAAACTTAGATAGAAATAGTTTTGCTTTGAGATGTTGAAAAATTGGATTTCGTATTTTTTTATTTAATTTTTATAAATTAGTTTTTGATTAAAATATAAAGCTAAGAGTATATCGAATGAGAAAACTCAAACTGTAAATACATAGAATGCCTACACAGCATGTAAACGTAATCAACAAATAATCTGAGCTGTGACAATTTTAAAGAAAATGTACCAAGAAAAGTGTACCCCCAACGATTTTTGTGACGGTGCGGTTGTAACTCACAATGGGGAAAAAACTATTTTTTTTTTTTTTTTTTTTTAGTTTTTTTTTTAGTTTATTAGTTTATTTCGCCGTTAAAAATATTTACAAAGTACAACAATATAAAAAGTACAATTGGCTGGAGCAAGAAGAAGGCATAAAATAGCCTTATCACCGAGCCCCAATATTAACGCAAATAAATATCCGTAATACACAATAATCCGTAATATATAAGCAAAAGTATTTAAAGTATTTTGTTTTATAATGAGTAATTTTTCTGATTCTGATTAATTAGTAATTTAGTAATTTAGTAATTTTAATCTGATTAATTAGTAATTTAGTAATTTAGTAATTTAGTAATTTAGTAATTTAGTAATTTAGTAATTTAGTAATTTAGTAATTTAGTAATTTTTCTGATTCTGATAATGAGTAATTTTTCCCCCAACGATTTTTGTGACGGTGCGGTTGTAACTCACAATGGGGAAAAAACTATTTTTTTTTTTTTTTTTTTTTTAGTTTTTTTTTTTAGTTTATTAGTTTATTTCGCCGTTAAAAATATTTACAAAGTACAACAATATAAAAAGTACAATTGGCTGGAGCAAGAAGAAGGCATAAAATAGCCTTATCACCGAGCCCCAATATTAACGCAAATAAATATCCGTAATACACAATAATCCGTAATATATAAGCAAAAGTATTTAAAGTATTTTGTTTTATAATGAGTAATTTTTGTGTAATAACAAAAACCGTTTAATTTTTTTCTTTTTTGCATCAATTTAAAGCTAAATGATGTGGTTATTGAAATAAACTGTTAAAAAAACACATTTCGTTTTTATTTTTATATAACATTAATCCAAACGTTAAGGTTATGGAGGTTAATTATGTATAGGTTATGGAGGTAATATTAAAGAGGTTATGCTCTCACTTCCCCTATATTAAAATGTGAATTAAGTATGACTCTTCTGGAGGTGGGAAACAATATCTTGCACTCTCCCCCAATTGCTTCGGCATATTTAAAATCACAAAGCTTTTTTAGTTTAAGCTGTACTTTAAGTGTCCCGCAGTCTGGGGCTATTGTACTCAAAATTTTTAAGTTCACTAATTTTTAGCTTGCGCTAAACTGCAATTACTTTTAATCTTTCTGGTGTAGTGACTTTTATTGAAAACGTTTTTTAAACTTAGCGTCTAATTATCTCATTTCAACATATTCGTTGTATATGGCGCTTATCATATTTTTTCTCTAATAACAATTTAACTATACTTTTAAAATTTTGTTTTTTGATAAAAGTTTTATTTTCATGATAACTTTTTATCCAATTAAAATGTATTTCTACCAAAAGAGTCTCAAATAAAATAGTGCTAAACTTTCGTTGACCCGTATTCGTAGCTTATCAAAATATAATAAATTTAAAATTGTTGCATTGAGAATTAAATTAATTAATTATCTAAAATATCAAGTAAATAAATTAGGAGAAGGTTGCAAAAGTTAACAGTTAGAAGTTGAGCATGTTAAGGTGGTTCAAACCTCACCTCTGGGCAAGTTTTGCAACATCGGTTAGGAACTCAGCGTAGTTAAGCAGAGACTCACCAATTTGCATTTCTTAAAAAAAAAATTACGTTTTTAAACTTCAATATTTTGTATTTTCCGTTTATTTTTGACTAGTACTGTGATATTTATTTTTAAAAAGTAGAATTTAAGCTTTTCTTATATAATTTTTTTTATATAAATCTTTGATTAACCAAAGCATCAAGCAAAACAAACTACCGCTAAAATACATAAAACGCGACGGGACAGCGTCTTAAAAACAGCTGAAACAAATGTGTTAATTAGTCAAAAATGTCTCTTTTATTCGAAAGTAAAAAGACTTCTTTTTTATAGCATTAAAATATTCAATAAATGATTAAAAACTTTCTGTAATCAGTTAAAACTTTAAAATCAAAGTTTTCACATTAGTTTTCAGTTAAAGCAATTTACTTCCATAATCTCTTTATAGTCGGTTGAATAAATTACTTAAACAAAAACGATTCAGCTTTTATAAAACTTCTGCCCCATAGTATTAAGCTAAAACTCAAACTCGTAGATAATAAAATCACCGAATATTTGAAAACAAAAAAAACAACGAGCTTCGCGATTTAAAAAAAATAAACCAATCAAAACGCAGGCACTTTTTTTAAAACGAAAGTGCCTACAGGGCAAACGACACCGGGGGGCTCGTGCCCCCCACTTTTTTTTTGAAGGATCTTTTTTTTTTTTTTAAGAAAAATCTGATTTAGAGGACTTTTTTCACAAATTGATGATTGATGATCACTCTTTAACTACGCCGAGAAGGAGGCATGAACTTCCAATTAAATGCTCATCCGCGGTGCTCCATAACAAAAGTTGCGTTATTTTCAACACAACAAATCATCTCATCTTAGGATACTAGTTTTCTAAAATGAGCTTTTTTTAATGGAACTCAAAAATACTCACAAAAAAAAAATCACAAAAAAAAAAAAAATGACTATACTAAAGTAAAAAATAATTGTCTCAACCATTGTCTCAAATCTTTCTTATCTCTAAAAAAGTTTTAAAAGCAATTTTTTGAAAAAACATTCGCTCTACCAAAATAAAGCTCCTAGGAGAATAACTTTAAAAAAACACGCTTTTCTAAATAAAAAGCCGCATCACATCTAGATGTGATGCTCAAGCTTTATCATCTTAAGCTCAAAACGTATCATCATAAGTAACTATACCAAGTAATATCATAATTTAAATAGCACGAAAACAGCTTTTGTATTATCTCATACAGGAATTAGTAATAGATAAGCATAAAATATTTAGGATCAATTAGTTTCAATTTAGGAACAAATTTTTGATGATCTTGTGTCGTATATTCATACAAGTTAAACGGTGTTACTAACACCGTTTAACTTGTATGAATATACTTAGCCAAAAAAAATTTGCAAAAAGTGTAGTAGTACTTGAAAAAATCAATAAACCCATAATAAAATTATACCATTTTAGAAACCTGTTCGTCTTATGCAATCTTCCCCTATTTAAGGTATTAATTTGCATTTTTTCGCATTCGTACATCATATGCATTGCGGAAATATTTTGTTGCATCTCAGTTTTATAATAAACAATTTGGTAATAAAAAAATTAGCGATTTTAAAAGTGATTTCACCGGCGTTGTTGATTGTATTTCTATTGTATACTTTTTGAAAAAAAAACTTTTCAGTCAGCATTATTTAAATTTTTTATACTGAGGCTGCAGTTTGAGGACCAGTTATTATATTTGTCATCGAAATCTTTTTTTGGTTTATTCAATACTTTGTATAATGTTAATACAGTAAGGTTTCTGCATTCATACATGTCCTTGCGCTTAGCAATCAATAAAGGAGCTTCATTAAAATTTTATCTTTGCGCTTCTTGTAAAATTTTATTTTTCCAATAAATAGGTAGGGCGGTGATAAGTTCAGGTCTATCTAAGATATGCCTATTGAGCTATGATGAAAGAATCCCAGTTGTGAAGTTTTTGTAATATCTTCAACTAAAACAAAATCTTTTTTAAGGTACTGTTTCAGATTCAGATTTTAAGGTACAGGTTTCAGATTAAATTTTCTTTTTTTTTTTATAAATTTATTAAAATCAGAGGTTGATTTAAAATCAACCTCTTTTTTTTATAAATGGAAACATTGTGTACTCTTTTTATTTTTAACAGCTGAAAATGGCTGGAGCTCATTTAGCTGAGTTAGATTTATTTCATAAATTTGTTTATTTTGGTTTGAATTTCTATGAGAATTTAATAAGACATTGCTTTTTTTTAAGGTCCGCTAAGATAATTATTATGAACTTTGGAAACCCATCGCATTCAAATTGCTTTAAGTTTGTTACAAAGATTTATCAGCCCAGTTCCCCCATTTTAATACTCTGTTGTGTAAATTCTTTATTTAATCTTAAAATTTGATTAAAAAAAGATTTATATGAAATTATAAATAATGTTGTAAGAAAATTATTACAAAGCGCGACCGGAGTGCTTATTTATTTTATCTCCATTTTAAAATGTTGGGAGAAAATATTAAGTGATCTTATAAAGGTAACAACTATTTATGGAATAAATTTTAAATTTTAATGATAACTATTGAAAATATTATTTGCTATTTAAATTTACTAATTATTTATAAGAAAAATAGTTAAAAAAATTGTTTGTAGATTTTGTATAATAATGCGTTGATGGATTTTATTTTAAAAAAAACAATAAGATTACTTGCGGTGCATTAATTTTTTAGAAACAGAAATTAAAAAAATTAAAACTTTTTTTTAATACAAATTTAAAAATTTTAAATCAAACAAAAGCATCATAAACTATATAAAGGTTAGAAATATCAGTAGTCAGCCATGCTCCATTTTGTTTTAAACAAAAACAATTACAAAAAAAAAAAAATGATTTCAAATAAAAACAAACAAACAAAAAAATACGTGAGCATTGATTTGTTTCACAAAATAAAATAGTGGCGGACAATTGATATTTAAAATGTTGACTACAACATTTAGAGTCTGAGTTTTGCCAAAAAGTTTCTTTTTATCAAACAAACAATTGTAAAAAAAATAATGGTCAATTGGTTTATATTTCTTCTCCTTCCCTCTAGAGCGTGACGTAGTTTATGAAAAAGTCTTAAAGAAGGAATATATATGTATATGTAGTTAAATTTTATATATATTTTATTTATTTAATTATTTCTTTTATTTTTAGGTAAATCATATAAAATTTTAGATTTTTTATTGTGAAATATATAAAAACATTATTTAAGTATTTATTCAAACTAGCAGTAAGCAACCCGTAATACGCGTTGTTAGTAAATAAAATTAAAAAAAAAAACCGCGTATAGAAAAGCCTTAAAATAGAAAAGCCTAGAAAATGACGTAACTCGACTAATATTAAATTAGCGTATTCATATTATCAGACTTGTAACGCTAAATAAGTATATAATCAAATAATTTTTCAATAAAAATTTGTTATTTTAAATGGATACGCGGCGAATGCGGGTCAACGAGAGTTTAGCAATATTTTATTTGAGACTCTTTTTGTAGAAATATATTTTAATAGGATAAAAAGTTATCATGAACATAAAACTTTTAGCAAAAAACATTATTAATGTTAAGTTTATTTTTTTCGAAAATAACCAGACTTGTGATAATACCTATGGGGTCGTCTATCACGCAGTTTTTGACCGTATTTGACTCCTTCTTTCTCTCGTCACGCCATTGTAACTTTTTAGTAACAAGTCTCGAAAGAATCATCACAAAGTTTGAGACAATTAAAAACTCTGGATTTCGGCTTTATTAGAAAAATAGATATGAAAACTATATGAAAGTTATAGTTTTGTGTAAACGTTGTCAAAAAAATTTGTTATATTTATTAATTCTAAAAAAGAATTTTTTTGTATGTTATTTTTATGTTTGAACATAAAAATAAAAACCTGAAACAAGTTTTGTCAAGTTTTAGACTCTCATTTTTTATTGCATTAGTAGAATTATCTATTCTACTTAGATAATGAATTGCTTTACACGCATGGTTTTGCAAACTTTGTAATTTAATTAATTTTGTTTATGTATATTAGCTCATGCTGTATTAGCATATGAATATGTATAGCATATGTATATTAGCTCATGCTGTATTAGCATATATGCTGTATTAGCATATGAAGGATGACTATGGACTAGACTAAAATAAAGTTGTTTCGTAAACTAAAATCGAGTAGTGATTGAGATTGACTTAAAATACATATTGCAGAGTATAGTTTAGGTTAAATTTGGCCTATAGGATTCCTCGATTACAAATTTCCATCTATTTGTACACCATGAAACATTTGATATTTTTTTCCGACTTATTGTTTTATGATTAATGAGCAACGCTGAAATTTTTAACAGATGATTTATTGATTGACCGGATTTATGAAGTATAATATAACTAGTTTTTTTCACAGTTTAAAGATTTATTTGCTGTGAATCATAAGTTAAACTTTTCTAACTCAGAATTCATTGCGGCAAACATCAATTTTAATTTTTTTTGAAATAAATAATCTATCATTGTATTGTTAAACGGTTTTCGGTGATAGCATACTACGATCATCTTCGAGATTCCGTTCATCTTGGAGAACAAAAAAAAAATATTATGGTTGTAAAACAAGTCGTATCATCAGTCTCCCGAAATATGTATTGAATCAAACGTATATAATATAAAAAATCTTTTATATAAAAAAAGATATTAAAGTTGTTATAGAAATATTTTTAAATGTCCCACTTCCTCCCACTTTCCCCTTACATTTACTTTACCTTTCCAGTTTGCTATTTTACAAGTTATCATAAAGTTATCACGAAAAGTAATAAAAGATTTTTAAAGAAAAACCAAAGTTCGATTTCAAAAATGCTTTATAAAAATTTGGATGAGGGATCATCCATAAATTACGCAACGCTAAATTTAACTAATAAACAAAGCAAATAAGATCAAAAACTTTCCCTTGCAGATTTTTATTTAAACCAAAACTCAAATTAGTTTTATTAATTCAATGAAAATCGCTGCGCGTAGAGAAAACCCTAAAAGAATTTTTGATAATTAGGAATGTTATAAGAAAATCATTATAAAGACCAAAAAATGATGTAAATTTTATTTCCAGTAAAGAAATGTGTAGTAATATTTACGTTACATTATAAAAACCTTTAAAAATCATTTAAATTATTTTTTTTCATTCCAGTTTAATTAACAACGTAAACATTTTTAACGTTGTTGGTACCCCACACACACCCGTAAAATCGCCTCTGAATGTACGTTTATAAGGATGTCGAAATTTAGCAGTTATAAATAATAAACAACTTAAATTCCGTATAAAAGTTAGCTATACTTTATTATAAACAGTTTGGCGGTTAATTTACGCAAAAAAGTTGTTTATAAAATCAAATTTAAAAGTCAAAAAAAGTAAATAAGTGATTAAGATAAATTTTTACATTACTTTACATTATGCATAATATATAATGTAAAGTAATACATTATGTATTACTTTTTATTATGTACAACCACTTCTTCACGTGATACAATCTTTCTTTTTACGTTTTCAGAACAATTAACGGCTTCTATCATTTCGAATAAAGTGATAATATTACAATCACGTGACAACCTCGACCTAATCCATAAAATTGACTAAAAAATTATTTATGCCCGTTCCAATATAGGGTTGCCATAGTCCCGGTTTTTTCAAAATAAAAAATAAAATTAAAAAAACAACAACTCTTTTTTGTATAAAAAAAATGGCTAGCGCAATAATATATTATATAAACTAGATGCCTAACTTCGATCCAAAAAGAGAAGCCGCTTTTGCCCTTTTTACAAACAGCGGATCAAATTTTTTAAACAAAGATTATTTTTATTATATTTTTATATAGAAACTTTTCTATTTTTAAAGGTAGTAAATATATTTTAAATATAAATACTATTTTTGTTAAAGTGCTAAGAGGAAATTAGAAAACTTGTAAAATGATAATTTATGTTTTAAAAATTCATTTCCGATTAGAAAAGGATTAAAGTTTTGATTAGAAAATTGAAACGACAGACGCTTTTGAAGTATTTTTATGAATAATAATACTTTTTAATAAACTTAGGCTAATAAAAAACTTTTATAATTATGTTATAATTATTAAAACGTGTTTTTTTGAATTATCATTAACATACTGGGAACTTTTGATACTCTAAACTTGCATTTTTAACTTTTATTCCACATATCGGCTTTAGCTTTTGCCAATCTTACAAATGGTAGAATACATTTGAAAAAAAAAAAAGCAGCTTCACTTTTCATCAAATAAAATCCAACAAGTTAGACATTTAGTTTATATAATATACGATTGGGCTAGCGTAATTTGAATATAATTTGAACACGTTTGCCATTTAAACAATTAATAGACAAACCTAGAAACGTTAATGAATATAAATATTTAAACAAGGTGCCTACTTATAAAGAAAGTATTTTCAATATTATCCTCACAGCGGTAGCATATATATGGCCGGGGTTCGAGTCAGTGTAGGATTAGGGTTAGAGATTTATTTAATAAAAGTTTATAGGAATGTATGTTTTTTATTTTACTGTAGTACATTACAAATAAAATGCCTTTATGTTTTTTATGTTATTTTTTTTTAAATAAAAGCGGTTATTTTATATTTTATTTTATTTTAATGACGCTTATTTTTTTCCAGCAAATAAAAAAGCTTAAAATTTTGATCACTCGAACTAAATAATCGAATGTTTAAATTTAGAGCATCTTCAGTTATAAAGATTTTGTTTGTGTTATGATAGAAGCTAATAACTTTTGTTCCATGATATTTATAGATTTGATAGAATTGGAAGCTCAAAATACAATTTACAATGAATTACTAAAAGAATTCCTTATGCTCTTTTAAAGTGGCGAAAGAAAATCTTAAAAAAATTTATTTAGGGTTTTGTTTCAATGGAGCAAGTACTATACTCTGGTGTAAAAAATACGCAATAATTTTTCTAACTTTATTATTTTTTACATTACAAATTAATTTTAATAATTTTATAAAAGACCTTAATAAAATAAATCATTTCAATATATTTATTTACAAAATGTATGCAACATTCCGCTAATCAAACAAGTTTTGGGATCAAAATGAGTTGTTTACAGTTTGCAAGCAGCTCATGCTGTCTGATTTTCTTACCATGCATTGTACAAATATTTTTCAAAAAACAGAAATTGTTCTTGAAGGAATTTCACTTTTACCGGGCTCTTCAGTCTAGAAAAAAAAATATTGCAAATTCGGATTTTTTAATATTAAAATTCTGCTTTCAAACTGGGAGTTTATAGACGCCGTGTAGATTTCATTTTCCTCATAAAAAAATGACAGCCATGCTATGAGTTGTGAAAAAACGAATGTAAAAATTTACATTCAGCAGTAAAAATTCACATTCAGCAGTAAAGCATAAAAACTTCACATTTCAATCTTCGCCATAGTTTATACTTTTAAACCAAGTTTTTGAAAATTAAACGAAATTTTCAATCTATGGCAAACGGAAGAATGTTCTAACTCGAAGCAAAATTATAACAACATTAATTACATTATAACTGTGTCAATTATTTTAGAGATAATGTGAAAAATATTTTTAGGAGATTACGAACTTTCTGTAACGGTCAAAAGAACAGAAAGTGTTAGTAACACAATTGCAATAAGCTCCGCAGAGGCTCAACGCTGTTTTTTGCTCATCAAAACTATATGCACAAAAAAAGGGTCAAATTAAGTATTAGACATATTTTATACTTAATGACGATTAATTCAATGGTTTTCTCACTGAATTTGTGGGATGCTACACCATATATCTTTTTTATGCGATGTGTAGTTTTGGAGACAATTTGATTGCCTGATTATCTCTACCCTACTACGTTTTTTTTTTTTTTTCTACTACCCGCTCTACCCTACATTGTTTTTTTTTTCTCAACAAATTTGAAGCGCGTTGTATTGAACTATAATTGGCAATAGTTAAAAACCATAGTTTCATAGCCTATGTTTATGTAAGGTTGAATTAAGCAACTCTTTTTTAAACAAGTTTATCAAACAATTTTCCGACAATTGTAATAAAGTTTCTATAGGTTTTTTTTTTTTTTTTTTAAGTTTACAATTGTTGTCGTAGTAAATAAATTACTTTCACAAACACAAACAAGGTTTTTGAAAGAAGATAGTACTGACCCGACGGGCATTTGTTTTTAAAAGTTACGTTCTAAATGTGTTTTAAACGTCTTTTAAACGTCTTTTAAACATTAATGTTTAAAATACGTTTAAAAGTCATTTAAAATACATTTAGATCGTAACTTTTAAAAACAAATGTCCGAAAATAAAGAAAATATAAAATTACAATTAAAAAAATCTGACTACAGCATCCATTAAGATAATTAAATTTTTCAGTTTATATTTGAAAATGGGAAAAGTAAAATGCATGTCGAAATTGGACAAAACAATTTTATTCCAAAGATAGGGTGCACGATATGCAATACAAAACTGATTAAACTTGGTTCGACAAAAGGGCTCTTATATAAAATTATTGTTTCTAAGTGTATATTAATTTATTGGTTTCAAACAAAAGAGATCTTTAAAACGGGTAAAGATATGTCATTTTTCCACATATACATAAAGCACAAAACATTAAAAACTTTAAGCTCGTAAATATTGAGAACTTTCATTTCAATAAAAAGTGGTTTGGAATGAGTGTATCGATCCGCAAAATTTATTAAACGGATCACATGTTTCTGACGGCGATAGAGGCATTTTAACTTACTTTTTTCAGTGCTTTTCAGTTGTTTCATATAGTTCATATGGCAAAAACTTTCCATCATATTATTTTACATATATAAAGTACGAAAATATTATAAGAGATTTTACTTTCAATGGATAGTATGTGAAACTTCCATGACAAGTTTTCATCAAGAATTATTCCTAAAAAGTTAACAGTAGATTCCCTTTTTACGTCTGTTTTATTAAGTGGAATATTTTCAACTTTATTTGGTTTGTAGAACAGGATGAATTTAGTTTTATCTACATTTAGTGAAATGTTACTTATAAATCATTTATTTATCATAGATAATTCTTCATTAAAAATTTTAAAAAGAATTTTTATATCTTTGTGTAAATAAAACAGATTTGAATCGTCAGCAAACAATACAAGATATAATTTTTTAGATGCTATAAATAAATCATTTATATACACTAGAAACAATAATAACTTATAATTTTTTTTTTGGTTTTATTTGTTTCATAGGTATTTATTGTTTCCTATGAGTCAAGTAGTCTTTAAACTAAAATTTAAGTTGTTTACTCCTTAAAGTTCTAATTTTTTTATAAGGATTTCATAATTGACAGTGTCAAATGCTTTGGATAAATCAATGAAAATTCCTAAGGTAAAATAATCTTTATTAAAAGCATCCGAAATATGGTTTACAAGTTCAATTACCGCATGACCCGTAGAATGTTTCTTTTAAAACCCAAATTGTTTGTTGTATAGAATATTATTAGATACTAAATGAGTATAAAGCCTAACAAAGTAAGACAGTAATAGGTCTGTAGTTTGAAGCATTTGTTTTTTCACTTGAAAATCGATGTGATTTTGGTTATTTTAAGTTTATCTGGTGCAATACCAGACGTTAATGAGAGATTAAAAATGTGAAACAATAAGGGTTCAATAATATCAAAGACTGATTTTACTAAATTGACGCTAATTTTAGCTATATGTCTGCACTTTTGTTATTTTTCAGAGTGAAAAAAGCATTACGCAATTCACTTATATTTAAGTTTAGTTCTGTCATAATATTATTTGCTGTTTTGAGGTAAGTTTCAAATTTTATGGTACTTGATAGAATTTTAGCCGCCAGATTTGGACCAATCTCAAAAAAAAAACTGTTTAGGTTTTTAGCTATGGTTTCTTTATCATAAAGAAGTGTTTCATCAATTAACAGTTTTTGTGGCAAATTGTTTTTAATCGATATATTTTTACCAATTATTTCTTTGATTCCAAGTTTTTTTTGTATTTCCATTAGTTTTTTCTAATAGCTTTTCATAATAAGATTTTTTTGAAAGTGTTTTGGTTTTTTCAAACAAACTTTTGTAGTTTTTGTATATTATTTCATAATGATATGTTTTATGTCTTAGGTATTTTTCATATAACTTTTGTTTTTTCTTTGATGATTTGATTAAACCGTGTCATCCACGGATTCAAAATAGTCTTAGAATTTTGTTTAATTAAAGGGAATGCCTAATTATATTGTTTACTGAAAAACGCGAGAAATAATTCGTAAGCATTATTCGCATTTTGTGTTTTATACACTAAGTTTCAATCAACAGAATTTTTTAATAGGTGGCAAAAATGTGCTAAGGAGTTTTTATTTGACGTACCAACATTTTTGATTTAAGGGAATTGTTTTTTAAAGTTATCATTTTAGTGGTTAGAAAGATAGGGAAATGATCACTTAATTTTATATAAAATTAAAGCCTTTGTTTTAATTATGCCTGTATACCTGTGTTTGTATACCTGTAATTATGCCTGTATACCTTTGTTTTAATTATGCCTGCAGCAATTGTGAAAATTGTTTGTTGTTAAATTATCGACTATCGTTGACGATGTCTTTGTTATTCTTGTTGCCTTATTTATTGTTGGAATAAAATTATATTGAAAATGGTGTCAATAAAGCATTTAGCATCATTTTTCGATGCATAATTTAAAATGGTTATGTTGAAGTCTCCAACTAAGTATTCATGTTTCCGATTTTTACTGGTTTTAGTTAAAAAAAATTTGATGTGAGCTTGGAAATTTTTTAAGTTCTCAGCTGGTTATAAATAGAGTTAACGAAATTGTTTTTATCCTTATTATTTATTATTTCAAAGCGTAACAACTCACAATCTGTTTCATTCACGCAAAGATCATTACGCTCAATAAAATTTAATGAGTCGTGAATTGACTCACCCCACCACCAGCATGTTTTTGACGCGATTGATGAACTGATGCGTAATTGGCTAATTCAAAACGTGCGTTTTTTTCATTGTTTTTAAGCCACGTTTCTGTAAGGCAGATAATTTTTTTAAATCGTGTTTGAGGTTATGAAGTAAGATTTTAAAGTTTTCAAAGTTTTTACTCATACTCCAAATGTTCAGAGTTAAAATCGAGAAAGCATTATTGTTCTAAGAAAGAAAAAGAGTAGATTCAGAAATTGAAAAATACTCAGTTTCAAAGCTTTTTTCTCAAAAAAAATTTCATTGCCATTTAGCTTTTAGTCATTATTATTTAGCTGTAAATCTTCGTAGTTAAATTTTGTAGAAAAGTTGTCCTCCATTTTAAAACATAAAACTTAAATCAAAAAAAGAAAATTTAAAATAAAACAAAGACAGAACAAAGTAATATATATATATATATATATATATATATATATATATATATATATATATATATATATATATATATATATATATATATATATATATATATATATATATATATATGTATATATATATATATATATATATATATATATATATATATATATATATATATATATATGTGTGTGTGTACATGAATAAAAAAGAGTTAAAATATAACGAACCTACTTCTTTTTTCGATTTGAGTATGATCAATCTATCATACGATAGGACAACGATACGGACAAAAGTCCTCATTGATAAAAATATTTTTTTCCTTTCAGTTGAAAAGATTTTAGACACAGGGACTAAAAGGTTTCATTATGTGTTTTTTTTCGTATTTGTAATTATTAAAACAAAGGTGTAGCAGCAGCTTCAAACGCCATTGCGAAATGAAATAATTTTTTTAGGGTTAAAAAATTTATTTTTAAACCCCAAAAAATTTTCGTAGAACTTAGAGACTCGAAATGCCAAAAAAAAAGTGATTTTCCGCTAAATGGTTTAGATTTTTTTAAATTTTTCAGATTTTTGGTTTAGCAAGAGTTATATAAGCACAAGTTAGTTCATTTTGAATAATGAGAAATTAAAATTTCGATTCATCAATTTAATTAATATTACATATTTATGCACTTAAATTAGCCAATGCCAATTATGTGTATAGTCTAACGTATTGCACCTTCTAACATCGTGTGCAATCCTGTCTGCTTTCTCTATGCTATCTTTCTAACTCGAATACTTCTATCTTTAGCTCTAATAAATCTTTGTTCTTCCTAAATTCACTTTACTCCCGGTCCGTAGAGCAGGTGATGACGCTCCTTGGGGAGCCAAATTTATCTTTGCGGGCCAAGGATAATGTGGCCTCTGTATGGCAACTAGCCGGAGGAGGATAAACCACAATACCCATTATTAAATTTATCCTCGGGGAAACCTCTATCACGATTTTAACTCACTCGCGAATTGCTTCCAGAGTCGTACATTATTTATTTAATCTAAGTAATAGTATGGATTGCACATTCTAACGTCCAGTGCAATTATCTGTCCGCTTTCTTTATGCTATCTTTCTAACTGGACTTTTTTTGACTTTCATTATAATTTTCTTCGTTCTTCCGAAACTCACTTACTCTTAGTCAGCGGATCAGGTGATGATACTCTTTAGTGAGCTGAACGTGTCTTTGCTGGCCTGGGTATGTGGCCTCTATAAATTTATCTATTTAATAAAATTAATCAAACATATACAAAATGTTATTATATTTAAAATAATATTTAATATAATAAAATAAATTATATTTAAAACTGATTTTTTTGTTGTTGTAAATAATAATACAAACTCAATGAATTTCAAAAAGTTTTCTTTTAAAAAGTTACTATTTTTTTAAACGTTTTTATTTTTTTGAGATTTTTTTATTTCAAAACTTTGGTATTGTGGTCTATCCTCCTGCCATATAGAGGTTACATACCAAGCCCTGCGATGTCAACTTTTTTTTAAAAAAAACTATTTAGTGAAATGATAAATACCATTATACTTTTTTTTATTACGAGTTGGAAATTATTTTTTTACCGCATTAAGTTTTAAAGTTAACATCTATTCCATGCTTATTAGTAGCATAAAAAATACTATCAAATTAAAAAAAAAAATTAGAAAAAAGCTTAGAAGCATGATAATTATACAAAAATATATACATTTTAGAAAAGTTGAATGTTTAAGCTATAAAATGGTATATAATAATGTCATTTTTGATAATGTATTTTTTTTACTTTTGTCCACCACCTGGCCCACTTTGCGCTTTCGAAATACTGTTTTTTTTTCTATCAGCAAATTTAGAAATAATTATGATACATTAAATTATATGGTTTATAATTGTCTTTTTTAATACAACGCGCTGTTCTAAGCATGTGTCTGATTAAAACATGATATTTTACGTTTTAAACTCCAGAAAAATACCACATTATTATATTAAGAAAATAAGATAAGTATATAAAATCATTTTTAATTATTTTATGGTTTTTGTAAATGTTTCTACTCAACGCATTTATCTATCCAGGTGTTCGAATAAAGTATTTAAATGGAGAATCTTTTTATATTTTTTTATCAACTCAAGATAGTAATAGAATTTAGGAATGAACACCGCAAGAGATAAGAAATATTCGTTTAGAAAATTAAAGGTAACTAATGTTAATTATTATAAAACAGTTATTATTGTAATATGCCGTAAAGTACTCTTCTGTAAACAATTTTACCAAATATAGTACCAAGTTTTAAGTAACCAGTTAAAGCTTTACTCTCTCTATATTTTTTGTACCTTTTAAAATTTTATATTTAAAATTCTTAACTATTCACCTATTTATAGAAACTATGTTTAGGATTAGTTACAAAAATCAATTTAAAAATATTGTAGTGACAAACTTTTTAGACAAAACGTAATAATTAACAAATTTTTTTCAATACTTTGTATAAGAAACGAATTACAAATTTATAAATAATCGATCTCTTTATAAACAAATCTACTAAATAAGTGCCTCTTTTACAAAATAAAAGTTTGAATTACAATTTTATTATTTTTGAATAACATTAGTGCCAATTTATTTGTATTAAGCAAAAGAATATAGTTCAAAAGAAAAACTTGATTTTCGATTAGCCTGTTTAAATTTTTTCTTTATTAAATCAATAAAAATTGGTTTTTGTTATTTAAAATAGACTACAAATTTGTGAAAAAATATTTTGACTGAAATTAATTTTTAATTGACAAAAAATTTTTTAAAGACTTAATTACATTGTTTTTACTCCGAAATTTTTTTTTATTTTGCTAGATCCAAAAATCGCTAAATGAAATTTTTTTGAATACCATGTAAAAATAGATTTTAACTCTTTACCAAAATTTACAATATTGCAAAAATACTTCATCAGCTATAACTTGAAAAAGTGATTTTTTTAATATGGCGTTTTATTTTATTTAACGCTGTTGCTCGGCTTTGATTTTTTTCTTAAAGTCGCGGTAGTAATTTTTGATTGGTTGATTTTTTTTTTCTTCTAATTAAATATGGATGCCCAAACCAAAACCCTTTTTTGATGTGTGTGCACTCCACTGCGCCTATCCCTAAATCAGTCGATGTATATGCGCTCCACTTAGCCTATCCCTAAATTAGTCGATGTATGTACGCTCACTGCGCCTATCCCTAAATTAGTCGATGTATGTACACCCACTGCGCCTATCCCTATATCAGTCGATGTATGTAAATAATAAAAATCAATTTAACTTTCAATATACAACAATAATAACTTTTAATAAAAAATAGTTTAAAAACATTCGAAAACGTTTTTCTAAGCGAAGGGAGTTAAACCAATGAGATACCACAATGCTTGCAATGAGATATAACAATGCACAATACAGTATTTTGTAGAAGCTTGTTTATTTATTCGATATGCAAAAGCCACCGGGTCCAGTAGTTCATCCCAGTCGTTTGCTTCGTTGTTTACGAGCTTCATTAAATGGGTAATCAATGTTTGGTTAAACCTATTGTGCAGAATAAATAAATAAACTATAGTAAGTAACTGTTGTATTGCTAATACTTAATGCTAATAATTAATGCCCTTTTTTTAAACTAAAAAAAAATTTTAAAGTTAATATTCAAAACTGTACAAAGATAAAGAAGAGTATAACCATTTATCACCTTTCTGTCAGTCCATTAGTCTGAGGATGATATGCTGATGTTTTGGCGGATTCCATGTTTAATATCAATAAAAGATCTTCCACAAGCTTGTTACAAAACTCGGGTCCTTGGTCGCGAAGTAGAATGTTGCAAGCCCCAAATCTGAATACCAGACGGAGAATGAAACAATGAACAGATCTGCATCTTTTTCTGCTATGGAATCACCTTCAGCCCATCTAGTCAGGTATTCTGTTGCTACTACAATATACTTCTTTCCGTTCTTAGTTTTTTTTAAAGAACCAATTAGATCTATTCCCCAACGGTAAAAAATTTCATGTACTGGGATTGGATAGAGCGTCGCATGTGATGGTTTGTTGCTAGGATCCGCACGTTGACATTTAGGGCAGGATGCTATAAATTTGCGTATGTCTATTGAAATCGACTTCCACCAATACCTATCAGTTGCTTTTTTGATAGTGGCGTTTTGCTCAAAGTGACACCCTCCAACTATGTTGCTGTGGAGAGTTTGTATTATACAATTTCGTTCATCTTCTCCAGTTACCACGCGTTGTAGTTTTTTTTTCATTTCCAACGTGAAATAATTCTCCATGAACCAACCGGAAGGATTTTGCTTTCTTTTGAAGTTTTCTCTTATTGTCTTTCTTATATTTAGATGGAAATTCATTTTTCCCAAGATATATTAGCAGAGCTTCGCGCTCTTCTTTTTCCATATTTTTGTTTAAAATAACTAATTTAACTAAATAGAATAAAAACATATTTACAAACATGCAATATTTGTATGTTTGTACTTTTATATAACTAGTTGAATAATAAACATTCGAAAATATTCTTGTTCGTTACTGAAAATAACTATAATAAATATAAAATGAAAGTTTTTTCATAAAAATGTTTTTTCATAAATATAAAATGAAAGTTTTTTCATAAAAATGATTTGCAATTTATAAAATTATTTAATTAATAATAACAAAAACTTATACAGATTTTAATAACATAATCATAAACAACACACACACAAATTCGAAAACTAAAGAGCTTTTCAAAACATTCAAAAACGTTCTAAACTTGCATGGAAAAACCGCGTAAAAAAACTTTGTCTGATACTTATTTTTTATGATTGATGCGTTTGATTCAAGTAAAACTTAATTTTTTTAATATACAATTATTTAGTTAATTTAGTATTTAAACCGAATTTAGCATTTAAAATTTAGATCATTTATTTGCGTCTTTAGTGAAAAAAACCGTGTAAAAAAACTTTATCTGACATCTTTTTATGATTGATGCGTTTGATTCAAGTAAAACTTAATTTTTTTAATATACAATCATTTATTTAATTTAGTATTTAAACCGAATTTAGCATTTAAAATTTGGACCATTTTATTTGCGCAAGTCATATCAATTTGTATATTTAAGTATTTAGGGGAACTAATGTCACGGAGGAAGCTTTATTTCGCAGATAGGGGAAAAGATATTACGAGGGGGGAAATATTATTTCGAAATGAATTTTCCCCCCGGAAAGAATATTTTGGCCGGGGGGAAATTCTATAATGGGAACATTTTATTTAATTCTATAATGGGGAACAAATTAATTTCAGAATTATTTGCTGGTACTTCTGGCAATTACCACTTGCCATTAAAAAACAGCCAAAAATTGAATAATTGTTATGAGAAATGTTAATTAAAAATTTAAAACTTGATTTTTTTACTTGTGGTTAAAACATGGCGATCTATACTGAAGGCCTATTCATCGCGCAACCGTAAGCCGTAACTGGGGGCCTATTATTTTTTTCCAATTTAAAGTTTTTTAACAACTCTGCTTTAATAATTTATAATCTTGATTCGAAATATCATTTTTTAATAAATTTAATTAGTCAATATAAGAATACTTATAAATGAAAAAAGCAACAATGAGTTCTCATTTTTTATTTAATGAAAAAGAAAAGTTAAAAACAAAGAAAATAGTCTCAATAGTCTTATCTCAAACAATATCAAATACACATTGTTTTTTTCTAAATAAATTTATGACAACTTTATTTAGACCTCGGTGTAATTTGTGCACAATAATTGTTTAAAAAAATATTAGCAAGTGTGTTACAATAAGTGTGTTTAATTTCAAAAAAATAAAATTCTGAAACTAACAAAAAGATATCACTCAAGGACTGCCGACATACTTTATCTTTAATAGAGTGAAACAAAATAAAACAAAAAAAGACCCATTGGCATACATTGTCTAGTGAAATTTTAAGACCACCACGATCTATAGAATTAAGGTAGCCACCAAACTTTTCATAATAAAGCATTGTTTGTTCGAACAAGTTACTTTCATTGTATTCATTTCTACATACATAACCAGCAATATATATCAAAGACATTTTGGTGGAATCAGGTATTGATGATTCTAGTTTTTCTAAATTGTCAAATATTTCACTACCTGCCTCACATAAGACATATGTGCAAGAGGGGCAATTATGACCCGAAGATAAATCAAAATAATCTATGTCAACATTTAGAGATAATAACAGCGATGTGTGATTTATATGCAATTTTTCTATAATTTGTTGAAAACTTTATGAAATAGGTACCTCCACAACCTTGTCTTAATTTCCCAAAATCTTTTTCTAAATGGTCACTTGTAAACATACCAAGAAGAACATAATCATGACTAGTTTCTAATAAGTGTTTACACAGTTCAACGGCGCCATAACAAGTATGGTGAATTGCTTTTGCAGTATCATTAGATAACTGCCCAACTCTTGTGCCTTTTTTACAGCACATTTCAATTGCCATATCACCAAACTGGAGAAGAGTATTAAGGCGGTAATCATCACGACTACAAATTGGTGCTTCTAAAGGCTCATTGTGTCTCACATCAGCTCCATGACCTTTTACGTTCAAAATTTTCCACCAAGTTGTTACTTTTTTTATAAAAATTGCAGTATCTTTTGAGTTTGAATTTATTTGAGAATGACTCAGTAAGGCATGATATGTTTTATCTGAAAAAACTCTAAGACAAGTAGAAACACTTTGCCTATCTATTGGCTTTGGAGCTATTGCAACTTCATTTAAGTCTGATAATTTGACTAACTTTTCTGATTCTAATTTATATAAGCATTTAAGGTGTTCCCACTTGGCTGTTCTTTGAACACCATTATCATTGTACAGTAGTTCCCCAGCTTTTTCTGTAAGCCATAGATTTCTAATGTTTTTCAAAAGGTGAACAAAGTCAAACAGTAAATACATCCCATCCTCTGTTTTCCAAGGCTTTCCTGGAATAGTACGATATAATCTAAAAAAAGCTTGATTTACACGATTACCATCACATATAACAACTTTGACATCACCAGCAGATGCTTTTATAAGTCTTACTGTGGAGTTTATTTGTTCAAACAGAAAGCTTGAGTTTAATTTTGAAATTGGTATCATCTTATATAGAAATTTAGGACCACCTTTAAGACAAACAACCATAATTCCCAACACAGTTTTAGCTAATAACGAAGGATCATCTAAAGATTTACCGAATAATGTTCCACCATGGTACAGCAACATCTTTTTCACATATACTTCATCATGAATAACTATACAAATTCTCTTTTTTTCTTCAATGCTATTAAATACTGAGTTCAAAAAACTGGCATCATCAATTTTAGAAACTTTTGATGTAATACGTGTCAAAGTACTAATTGAAGGCAATTGAAAATCATGTCTTAATTGATTATATAAAACACGAGATGTTGAAAAATATTCGAAACTACGTATAACTACATCTGAGTCATATATTTTGTTTCCAATAAGTTTCGCAGACATAACTGAGATTTGTTGTTGAATAACCTTATTCTTATGATCTGTCTCCATGACGTTTAAAAAATGTATAATTTCCTCAAACTTTGACCAGGAATCAACAATAGTTATACGATTTCTAGATAAACTTTTTATAAAACATTTTACTCCTGAATGGAAAGTTTCAAAATGCAAATTCTCAAAAATTTTAACAAGAAATTGAGGAATACCATTATTAAATATAACAGATTGAATAGTAATTGTTTTTCCAACCATATATGTTACCAATGGAAATGAAAATGTTCTGAGATTATTTAATAAAACATCTTTAAAATCATTATATGTTGCCATATCAGCAAGTGAAAAAGTGCTGAGTTCATCAGTTCCAACATTTCGAAAATGACTTAAAGATTTCTGGGTTGTTCGCAGACGTGGTAATGGAGTAGGTATTTGACTTATAGGTATTCCAGGCCATACAGATGGTGGAATCTTTGGTCGTTGTTTTCCATGTACAGTAACTGTTTCAAAACATGTTGGCCAATGCAATTGGCAAATAACAGTTTCATCTGTAACTAAAAGATTCGAATTTGGAATACTTTGAATCCAAATATTTCTTTGTTCTTTATCTTTAGGAAATCGATAAACTGGTACTTTTTCAAAGCTTTCATTATTTTTGGTGCTTTGATAGTTTGTTTTGCAGCCATATACACAACACTTTTTAGGCATCTGAAAGTATAAGTCATTGTAGAGATTATAAAAGTAAGCAATTAATAACATAAGGTGATTCAACTATAATAGATTATCAGCCAAAATGAAGACATAAATAATGTAACTCTTTTACTAACTTTTTAACTCCTAACATTGTTAAGAATTAAAAAGTTGAGAGCAAAAATACAGATTAAAATTATTTAATAAAATTTATAACATAAAAACCATTAAATTAAAAACCACAAATATTTGATGATTAAAAAAAGAATAAAAAATATTAATTTTAAAATTCTCTAGAAAGCTTTACAACGTGCATGCTTTTAATCTACGCATTTTTATACAGACTATTATAGGCCCCCAGTTACGGCTTACGGTTGCGCGATGAATAGGCCTTCAGTATAGATCGCCATGGGTTAAAAACATGTGCGGTTTTTAATTAAAAAAAAAAAATTTATTAAATTTTTTTTTTGTGCTTTCTTTTTTGTTTAAATTCTGTGATTTTCAATTTTTTTTTTACAAACTTTTACAAAAATTAAATCGTAATATATAAAAACTTTTATTTACGATGAACTATAGTTGCGCTTGTTTAGAGTAACACGCTTACGATGTCGTTTTAAGAGACGTCCCCATTCGGGTATTAGGCACCAAAAAGCTTAAACATTTTTTTAGACTTTATACCAATTTATAGAAAAAAACAAAAAAAAACTCTCCATTTAGTGAAAAGAAATTACATTATTATATGGATTTTTGGTACCAAATAATCATAACGTTTACTAAATAGGTTTTTTAAAAAAAATTTCAAAACGCAAATACACAAGAAGAGCAAATATAAAAAAAATATGATTACAAAAATAATTTATGCAAAAAAAAAAAAAAAAAACTTATTTTTTTGCGAAATCCTTTTTTTACTTTAGACAAAAAAAACTAGTATACATAACAATCTAAAAAAAAAGAAACCATTATGATTACATTAGAAAATAAAATTTTACAAAATATTGATTATTTACCTTGCGCTCAAAGCCAAATAATTTAGGAACAATTTTAGGGCATTTTCCGGGGTATTTTGCCGTTTGAGCACAAGGTAAATATCAATATTTTTGGAATTTTTTTTGTAATCGAATTTTTTTTTGTATATTTGCTCCAAATTTGGTTTGTTATGTATTCGGGTTTTGAAAACTATATATTTTTTGAACACCCCTATTATTTAAGACCTCAGAGTAATCTTAACTTTTCAACTAGCATAAAATCACAATCAATAATAAAAATAGGGTAGGAGGAAATGTTGAGTACCCCACATATATTAATATATAATTTCCGTGTATAATTATTTGTTTAAGTATAGTGTTATTCATAATTATATATTGTACAAATAAGCACACAATTTAAAAAGTAGTTTTGAAAAACCAATCCAATTGTAGTTTATGTTTAATAATATTCAACTTCAGTGACACATTATGAAAAAATAAAAATAAAATATCTGTTGAGGTTTTTACTATCTTTAATACTAGTACACCTACAAAACATTTTTTTAACAAAATACATTACAAGTTATTCATCTTATTAATAAAACTTTATATTATCAGCAGCAAAACTAGTTTTCTTTATCATGGTACAGATGTTGTTATAAAAAGAAAATTTGTCATGAAATGCTGTGAATATCAATAGTTTAGTATTTGTAATATATTACAGAAATACAGGTATCCATTATGCATAAATCGGGTCTTTTGACCCATTTTTTAAAACCCATTTTGAGCAGATATTTAGAAATTTTTTCAAGTCATGTATGAATATAACAG
>NC_061170.1:10777443-10791723 GCF_022113875.1 Hydra vulgaris
AATCTATATATTATATTTTTCTAATTTAATAATCTGATTTACCTTAGACAACAAGATTTAAATATATTTGTCTCAAAAATCAATTCATTTCCAGCAGGTATTAAAATTTTTTAATATAACATTAAACCAAGCTTTATAAAAAAAACAACATATATATATATATATATATATATATATATATATATATATATATATATATATATATATATATATATATATATATATATATATATATATATATAAACATATATGAGAAAGACGATGCATTGAAATAAAAACCTAGTTAAACTTATAAAATAAAACTAATAACTGTAATATTAATAAATCAATGATTGGCTTCACACCAAATATATTTTGCAAATTTTTAAAGACATCAATAAAAAATTGAATTCATTTTGTAAGCATCATTTTTCTGACTATTTGAAATTTTTTATAGATGATAATCAAAAAACAAACAACATACACATACTAGAATGCGAAAAAGACACTAGGTATGTTATAAAATTTATGCAAATAATTGAGTTAGCATGGGTATGACAAGTCTATTTTTATTTATTAATCTTTAACTACTTAGACATGTTACAGATGCATTTTATTATGTATTGTTTAGTATGCATGCTAAAGTCATAAAACATGATGAGCTAACTGTTCTTCCAGTGAAAGGAGATGGACACTGCATAATTAATTCTGTTTTAGCCTGCATAAAATTTTCGCATTTGTGCGATGATCCAACGTTTACAAAGAATTATTTATTAAGTGAAATAAGAAAAAATATACTTATGAACTTAGAATATTATGGGATGTTTCTTAATTCCAGAAATATAGATCCAATAAATGAAATAGATTCATATATCAATATGGGTTTATATGACAGTTCAACAAGTGACTTAATACCAAACATAATTTGCAACATACTGCAATGCCAAATTCTTATTTTGGAACTTAACCATGTTACAGAAAGTTATGAACTTGAAAAATCACACATATTAAATCCAACTGACCCAACAAGTGGGAGCTGTTTAAAACCTAATTTTACTTTGATGCTTAAAAGAGATCAATCAAAAAATCATTATGATGGATTAATATACACCAAACAATACAAAGGTTTGAAATAAAATTCTAATGATTATGATGCTTGTTTATATGCTTTTAATTTATAATTGAGAATATTTTTTTTGTTAATTTTTTAGCTCATGGAAAACAAATAAAAAATGAGGAAAACCCAGTTTTTATAGAAGATATAAACACGAAATTGATGGAAAATTCTTTAGAGTAAGAATAACATTCTAAAATTTTTATTATACACTTTTCAAAACTGAATTTTTAATATAAAACTTGTTTAACTTCAAAAATAAACTTTTATATTATTTTTATCTTAGTGGCTGTAATAATGTTATTGACTTTACACCACAACTTTCAACCCTTTTCACAGCAACCAGTTCATTTCACACAGGTATTAAATATTATCAAATGAAAGCAAACCAAAAATTGTCAAAAATAATTTATATATTTTATATAAGAAGTATATTATATAGAAATAAAATTATTTTATATACAACGATAAAATAATTTGTAAATAATAAATAGATCCTTTTTGCATCATTGATTAACTTTTTATAACTAAAGGCTATATAAGTCTAAACTGTCAACTCAATTTTTTAACTTTTGATTTATTTTTCACATAAAACAAATCTTAATATTAATTTAAACTAGCAGTAAGCAACCCTTAATACGCGTTGTTAGTAAATAAAATTAAAAAAAAAACAGCGTATAGAAAAGCCTAGAAACTACTTTAAAATAGAAAAGCCTAGAAAATGACATAACTCGACTAATATTAAATTAGCGTATACATATTATCAGATTAGCAATTAACCTTTGAGTTTTACCTAAAGTCAAATAAAAAATTAAAAGATCCTGAGAGATGTGATGGGTACCCAGCAATTTTTTTGCGTACTAAGTACCTGGTAATTTTAGACACCTTTTTTTTTGGGTTTCCAGGCACCTTTAAAAATTACCAAGCACCTTTGATAATTGCAAGGTAAAATAACACAAATAATAAACCAGGTACCCAGCACATCATTAAAATTTTTTCTCATATTGGAAACATGAAAATGCAACTAAAAAAAGAAACAGTGATGTGAACATAGAATTTTATTTTGTTAATATCATTTTTTATTAATATTAATTTTTTTTTTTTAGGCGATTCTCAAACTAACAATACACACACATCAGATTGTGATATTGACTTTAGGTGTGTTATAAAACTAGTTATTGTATTTACATACATAATAATAATAGTAATTTTTTTATTAACAACTTTCATGTGAGTGTGTATTGTCTATAAATGTGAAATGTGTTGATTTTAATTAGTTTTATTCTTGTTAAAACTATTGTAACTATCAACAAAAAATAAAGTTTTCAAATTAAATTAAAATCATCAGCTTGTAAAATATTATAATAATTTTTAATCTTTATAGTTTATACTAGATGTCATCTTTCAAATATATATATATATATATATATATATATATATATATATATATATATATATATATATATATATATATATATATATATATATATATTGCATTACTTTACAGATTACATCACAAGGAAATGAATACACACAAAAAAAAAATATACAAGCCAAGAAAATACAAGTCATGCCCTTTATGCGAGAAGCGTGTAAAAGATATACCAAAGCATATGAGGCAAGTACATTCATACTCCGTTAGCAGTGCTGCATCAACTACAGGACAATATGGATTAAGAGAAAAGATTGAAAAAAAAAGTGAAAAAAAAGATTACCATTGCTACAGACAATGCCCTGTGGATAAATGTTATAAGGTTGTGCTGCACTTACCACAACACCTAAAATCAGTTCATAAGGTAATATCTCATTTAATTTTCATTCAGAGTTGGGTTATCTAAATAACAAAATATTCCACCATACTCTACTTTATTACCACGTCTCGTCTTAACCTTTTTCATTACAACTTTTCAATTATACGCGTAAAGGATTTAATATGTTAATTTAAAAAATAATAGTTTAAAATGATTCATGATTCATTTTAATTATCATATACATACTACACATACCAAAAGATTTCTTAACAATTTTTGTTTGAATAATTTTTAGATTCAAAAAGGTGAAGAATACTTTAATCTCTTAAATTCAGCAAAGAAAATTTCTACAGAACTAATGCCAAAAAATATTCTGACTTCTCCAAAAAAACTATATGGACATTTACCAACTGATTTTACATTGAACAAAACAAAGAAGCTAAATCCATTTATAAAAATTGAACATAAAAGTTTTATTAAGGAGCTAACATATGAGTCATCAATAAATGATGAAGAGTCATTATCAGATAGTAAAAATACAGAAACCTCTTCTGATGAAGAATATGCAATACCTCTGCGTGATGATATTAAAGAAAAAACTTTATCCAACTATGTGGAAAATCTACTTAACCTATTTTTTAATTTTATGACTGGCTCCAACCGTGGATGCAAACAAAACTCAGTTACTGAAATTGTTCGAGATGTGAGACGAATTTTGATAGAAGTAGGTGCATATGAGGATATTAGCATTGCATTTGATAAAAATTTGGCTACTTTAGAAAAGAAGTACATCCAGGAGTATTGCAAAAAAAAGATAACTAAAGCAGGATCTATAAGAAAATATCTCTCTTCGTTTAGATGTTTTTGCCAATATCTTATGCGGCAAGACGAAGATTATAAAGTTGATATGAAACTATTAACAAATGCTGAATCTCAACTTAAGCAATGGATTCGGATTTATACAAAAAAAGCTCAAATATATAGTCACCAACGTAAGGCTGATGACATGGAAATGCTTATTGATAAAGAGCAAGTTGAGAAATATGAGAAAAGCAGCATTTTTAAAATGGCAGAAGATCTTTTTGAACAAAAAGAAAAGATTGGTATAAATACATCACTCAATAGCACTGATTATTGCATAATGAGGGATCATCTACTTGCAATTATAGCATTAGGATGCGCACAAAGACCAGGCGCTTCAATCAATATGAAGCTAAACGAATACAAAAAAGCTAAGCAACTTGACAATGAACATTTTGAAATAGAAGTGTGGGAGCATAAAACTCTTTTACATCATGGATCAGCTCGAATTATTTTAAATCAAAAAGAATTTTTGAAACTAAAAACCTTTGTGGAAAAAGTTCGTATAATGTTAGACCAACAAAAATCAAACAACATTTTCTTAAGTTGGAAAGGAAATAAACTATCATCTGGAGATGTTAGTAAACGATTACATAATTTATGGAAAAACTGTGGGAATTTTGAAAACAAAGCACCTATAAAAAACTTGACAGCTGGAGCATTTAGAAGATCAGCATCTACAGGTGTTCGTATACAAGGAAGCGTATACCAAAAAGAAGTAGCTGCACTTATGAGTCACACTAAAGAAACAGCTGATGAACATTATGAAATAATAGATAAAAGAAAAGCAGCATTAAAAGGTAGTAAAGAAGTAAGAAAAATGTTTCACTCAGTCATGATGCCCAGTGATATTTTAAAATCTTCACCTTTAAAAACAACAAATAACACACCAAGAAAAAAATGGTCTACAGAAGAAACAAATCTTTTACAAACGAATCAGAGTCCAATGCAAGATATTTTGAAAGCTGTGAATGCATCACCAAAACAAATTTATGATAAAATAAGATCATTAAAAAAAAAGGTAATTTGCTCATATAAAAAAAAATAGTAAAATAAGACCTTTTTCCTTAACTAGTTGTAAATCAAAAGTATTTATTGTTTAGGAGCACATTGAAGACAAAAAAAGCAGTGTAAAATCTCGAGTTAAATGGACAGAAACACAGAAACAAGAGTTGAGGGAAAAAGCAATAGAACTAATTAAGGATCCAGAAACAATAATAACTAGAAAAAACGTTGAACTTTTATTACCGAACTTAATGAAAAACTTTAGTTTTGTTCAAATTAGGACAAGAATCATGTATGAAAGACAGATTTTTAAAAACTAGACTTGAAAATCTACACACACACAGATATATATATATATATATATATATATATATAATATATATATATATATATATATATATATATATATAAAATAATTTATGTATTTGTATTTGAAAAGATGAAAAAAAATTCTTAAAATGACAAATTTCGATTCTATCACACACAAACACACACACATACTGATGCAAGCACACTGCATATGGTCTACACAGTGCTAACAAAGCATCTAAAAAAAAATAAATAAAAAAGTAGAAAAACTACAAAAAAAAAGTTACTTGTCAATTTTAATTTAAAACGATATAAAAATTTAATAACATTATTATAGGAAAAATATTTTCAAAAATATCAATCTATTTATGTGGGTATCTAAAAAAAAAAATTGAGTTTTTGCTTTAGTGGTACCCAATAGCTTGTGCACAAGTCATTTTGTATACACAATTCCATAGCCAGTTTATAATAATGACTTAAAACTTAATCAGGTCAAAACACATGTCAACTACTATGTGATTTGATAAGAGGGAAAGGACATTTTTCTAAACACTCTTTAACATATATTTTACTAAAAATTGAGGACTTATAAATATAGGGTGCTGATTTTTTACCGCAAACTTATCATATTTAATTATTTAAATTTCGTATCTACTTTTCCACAATATATAGCAATATATTAGGCAGCAGTTGTTAGTTGTGTTGAATAACACAGTTGTGTTATTCAACACAACTGTTAGTTGTGTTGAATAACACAACTAACAGTGTAGACTTCCAACTCTTTTGCTATTGTATTGTAGCTTTAAATTTTCAAAACATTTGTGGATATCTATTTCTCTAACCTCTTCTTATTTTGTCATTCTTGAAACTCAATTTATGTTAAATTAAAAAAACAACACCATTTTTTTAAAACTGAAAACAAAATAAATTCAAAACTAAAATATTAATACAAGCACTAAAAAAAAAAAAGATGTACTTTTTCTTTCACATTTATTTCACAAGCACCCTTTATATACATGACTTTTAAAATGACTTTATTTAAGCACTTTTCAGTACAAAAGCAACTAAAAAAACAAGATTTTTTTTTTGCTATAAAGAATAACTTTTTTTGTTGCCATAATATATATCTTTCAAGCATAAATACTACTTAAACAATAACTCAGAAAATATTTCAGTCTCAATAAATTCATCATTTATCGCATATATATATACACAACAAACACACATACTTATGCTAGCAAACTGCATATTGTCTGCACAGTGCTTATAAAGCATGTACATAAAATAAATGTGAAAGAAGAAAAACTACTAAAAAAAAAATATATTTAGCAATATAATAGGAGCAGTTATATATATTTAGGAATATAAAGACAGATAAAGACAAAAAAAAAAAAAAAAAAAAAAAAAATTAATACAACCACTGAAATAAAAAAAGTAGTATTGGATCTTTCACATTTATTTCATGAGCATCCTTTATATACTAGTGTTCATGACTTTTAAAATGCAGACTTTAATCAACCATTTTCAGTAAAAAAGCAATTAAAAAAAACAAGATTATTTTTTTGCAATAAATTTATTTTTTTGCCCTAACCCTAAAACTTTATTTGTTGCCATAATATATATCAAGCGAAACTACTACTTAAACAATAGGATATATGAACTGAAGCTGATCAATCAGTACAAAACATTCAGTTGCATCCAGCACTCGGGTTAAGGTCAACATTCATCAATGAGAGCATAAAAGTGTTTGAGGTCAGCAAACTAATGGCGACCTCATTTGTCCTAATTTCAAGGTTTGGTTGCATCTCATACAAATACAATATTAAAAAAAAGCCTACCCTTAGTAAATAATGAACACATTTATTTTACATCACAATTTAAATATAATTAATATAATTGCCTTATAGTATGCTATTTTGCCTCATAGACTATTAAACAATAATAGACTATTAAATAGTATTTATTGATCGTTATAAGATATACTTAAATAACCAATAAATAAATATATTATTTAACTATGAATTTAATTCAGCACTAAACATCAATTTCAACTCAATAAAAAAAAAAGTAAAAGTTTTTACAAGATATTAAGCTATTTTTTTATCAATAATATCCAAAACCAATAATTTCCAAAAAATCAATTTATCAATAATATCAATAATATCAAAATAATCAATCAATAATTTCCAAAAAATGAAAAAATTCTAAAAATTAAAAACAAAACAAAAAAAATATTCACAGCTCTTCTCTAGATCATAAAGTTTAAAACTTTTAGGCAGCCCTTTTCTAAATCAAAACTTGGCGCTTGGGCATTAGCTTTAAATTTTATACTTATATAATGCAATACAATACTTATATCAATCAACAAACAGTCCCTATAACTGTAAAAAAATCTTTATTGTCCTCTTACTATTTTGCCATTCTTCAAACTCAATTTATGTTAAATTAAAAAACAGAAACATTTTTATAAACTGTAAACAACTTACAATCACAAATAAAAATGATTTAATACAACCACTTGAAAAAAAGAAATATTTGTTCTTTCACATTTATTTCATGAGCATCTTTGCCTTATCTCTCCTGCTTCTACATTAATGCCACCTCTCTTAATCCATCAAAACTGATTGAACTCTCCTTACTTGCAGAAACCAATTTCTTTGATATTATTTTTATCACTGAACCACTTGAAAAAAAGAAGTATTTGTTCTTTCACATTTATTTCATGAGCATCCTTTATTTTATTTTTTTAAGTTATTTTACGTGCTCCCAGAAGTCTTTACGGTCTTATCACGGAGCACCGCGGAAAGGTATTTAACTAGAAGTTCACGCCTCCTTCCTTACCAATGTCGCATAGTTGGGCTAGAGCCGGCGTCGAACCTCTGGGTTACTGAGCCAAAACTCTAACCACTGCGCCACAGTTGCTCTAATAAAATATTAAAAAAAAAGAAGCTTATTTAAGTAAATAATGGAAATAGGTTATTTTACCTCATAATTTAAATATAATTAATATAACTGCCTAATAGTATGCTATTTTGCTTCATAGACTATTAAACAATAATAGACTAACTCATAGTATTATTTGATAGTAATAAGTTATACTTAAATAACTAAAAAATAAATATATTATTTAACTATGAATTTAATAGCATTATTCTAGTTCAATCTCCCTCAATGCTACAAACTCTTCAACTCATTTACCTTATCTCTCCTGCTTCTACACTAATGCCACATCTCTTAATCCATCAAAACTGATTGAAACCAATTTCTTTGATATTATTTTTATCACTGAAACATGGTTTACTGAAAAATCAACTCCCACTCTTTTAAACTATAACCTCTATCGATCAGACCGTCTCAACCGAAATGGAGGAGGTGTAGCCATCTACATAAACAACAAGCTCGTCTCAAACCAACTTGAAGATTTCCAACTATACAAAGATTTCATTTGCTACTATTCAGAACAACTGTGGATTGAACTAAAGCTTCCAAACAAAACTCTGCT
The DNA here is from genome assembly GCF_022113875.1 of Hydra vulgaris. Taxonomy (NCBI): domain Eukaryota; kingdom Metazoa; phylum Cnidaria; class Hydrozoa; order Anthoathecata; family Hydridae; genus Hydra; species Hydra vulgaris. The sequence continues at coordinate 10,785,965 of NC_061170.1, forward strand.
TTTAGGCTGTATTTACAGGCCTCCATTTTTCTGGTACCAAAACCTTCTCTGAAATTTCCAATGCTATCTTTCATGCCAAAACAGCAATATTAACCAAAAAATACAATGGCATCATTATTGCTGGTGACTTCAATTTCCCAGAGATTACTTGAACTTTCAATTCTGTTATCTCCTCTACCAATATGGTCTCAGTTCATTGTTTATTTCTCTTGTTCAAGATCTTTATCTACATCAAATCATCACTGTCCCAACTTTCAAACCTGCTCATCATCCGATGACAAAAACTCTCGATCTTATCATTTGCGACTCTTCTGATCGTGCTAATGAAATCAACACCGATCCTCCACTCGGCTTGCCTGAACAGTATCATTGCTCCATCACTTGGCAATACAAACTGGCTTTTAGTGACAAATCGTCACATTTCAACAGCTCTAAATTCATTTACAAGCTTGGCAACTACAAAAAAATCAATGAAGAATTCAACAAAATTGACTGGTCATCTGTCTTTAAAAACTTAAACGTGGAACAATGTTAGCAGTTTTGGCTCAACAAATACAATGAATGCTGTCTTTGATTTATCCCATGTATGCCAAACAAACCATAACGCAAAAAACAACCATGGATGACAAAAGAACTTTTATCTCTGATTCGTCTTAAAAAGTCACTATGGGCCCTCAATGTCAGCTCAAAATGGAAAATTGTATCCCTGGTCCATGAATATAATCAAACAAGAAAGTTTGTCAAAAAATTAAGTCGTTCTTCTCTGAAATCCTTCGAACTTGCTCTGGCCAATGATAAGCGCAACCCAAAAAGACTTTTTTCATACATAAATAGTAAGCACTCTGTAATAAATCAGATCTCATCAATGCAGGTTACCAGTTTCAGTGAGATTATTAGCTCTGACAAAGTTACAATAGCCAACTCACTTAACAATCAATTTCAATCAGTTTTCAGCAAAGAGCTATCTGATGACAATCTTCCTTTCTTTAGTCGTCGAACCAACTCAATCATCAACAGCATAACATTTGACTCTCAGGCTACTCTCCTGGAGCTTTCATCTCTTGATCCATCCAAATCGCTTGGTGTAGACAGCGTCAGTCCTTATGTCCTACGCTCGTGTTCTACTTCCATGACTACTCCACTTACCCTTATCTTTCAAAAGTCATTTGACAATGGTGAAATTCCAAGCTCGTGGTCTAAAGCAAATGTAATGCCTTTGTTCAAGAAAGGCTCTCGAATCGATCCAGCAAACTACAGACCAGTCTCCCTTACCTCAATCCCATATAAAATAATGGAGAAACTTATCAAAAAAGCGATCATGATGCATCTAAGATTGAACAGCCTTCTTTCAAATTGTTAACATGGCTTTGTAGAGAAAAAGGCATGCGTCACAAATCTGCTTGAAACAATGAACTTTTTGACCGCGAACATGGCCAGAAAACTACCAGTTGATGTCGTATTCCTGGATTTTGCCAAAGCATTTGACAAAGTACCACATCAACGGTTGCTCTATAAACTAAAAATGTATGGAATCAAAGGAAATCTTCTTAATTGGATTAAAGCTTTCCTAACCAACAGATCTCAACGAGTTATCCTTGGTAACACTCAGTCGAATTGGTTACCAGTGACTAGTGGTGTTCTGCAAGGTTCAGTCTTGGGTCCAGTTTTATTTGTCATTTACATCAATGACCTACCAGATGTCTTAAGCAAAAAAAACATTTGTAAAATCTATGCTGATGACACTAAAATCCTCAGCGTTGTCAATACACTTGCAGCTCAGCTTCAACTGCAATCAGACATTGATGAAATTGTTCTTTGGAGCAAGTCTTCGCTCATGGAGTTAAACGTAAAAAAACGCAAAGTCATGCACTTTAGTCAAAAAAATTCAATTCCCTTCGAGTACTCAATGGAAGGAACTGGCTCTAATTCGATAGTGACGCAAACAAATTTGGAAAAAACCACCTCTGAACATGACTTGGGAATCCAAATTACTAATGATCTTAAAGTGGAAAGCCAATCCATCATCGCATCATGTAAAGCAAACCAAATGCTTGGTATTTTAAAACATACCTCCCATTGTCGTGATGCTTCTCTGTGGAAACAACTATACTCCACCTATGTCCGTCCTCTACTTGAATTTGCTACCTCAGCTTGGAACCCTCATTTGGTTAAAGACAAGCAAGTTATTGAGAAAATACAACACAGAGCCACAAAGATACCGCACAAATTAAAAGATTTAAACTATCAGTCTAGATGTGAAAAACTTGGTCTCACATCTCTAATTGACCGCCGTAAATGAGGTGACCTCATTCAGAAATTTAAAATTGAGAAAAACATTGACTTAATTAACTGGCATTTTCCTCCTATTACAATTCCGCCGAGAGCTAACCACAGAGAGAGATTTCACCGGGAACAATATAACTCAATTTAATTTTTTTAATAACCGAATTGCCAACACATAGAACAGCTTGCCAGATAATGTAGTCTACTCTTCATCTGTCAACAGCTTTAAAGCGAGACTTGATAGGCTTCAAAGTTACAACAGCTTGCAATTCCCTTTGATGGAAGTTGCATTATGAGCTTCACAAATGTTATCTATGATTTGACAATCTACATTTGTATTCTGTCATTTGTCTTTACATTTGTTGTAACAAATATATACTACTACTACTACTACTACTACTACTACTACTACTACTACTACTACTACTACTACTACTACTACTACTACTACTACTACTACTACTACTACTACTACTACTAATACAGCACTAAATAAAAAGTTAAACCTAATAAAAAAATAAAATAAAAGTTTTTAGCAGATATCAAACCATTTTTTTAAATCAATAATTTCCAAAAGATAAACAAATTCTAGAAATTAAAAACAAAAAAAATTATTCTCAGTTCTTTCCTCGATCATAAAGTTTAAAAGATTTAAGCAGCCCTTTTCTAAATCAAAACTTGACGCTTGGGCTTTAGCTTAAAATTTATATTTATATAATGCAAGACATTCCTCATATTAATCAACAAACAGTCCCTATAAATGTGAAAGAATCTTTATTGTCCTAAATCAGTCCCAGAAAAAAATTGACTCATAGTCCCAATCAGAATAAAAACCCAAATTCAAACGTTTAAAAATGTCCCAGGGGCAATTCAGTCCTCATTTATCGCAAAACAATCTATATATTAGCGCAAAACAATCCATATATATATATATATATATATATATATCTTCCAAGCATAAATACTACTTAAACAATAACTCAGGATATATACACTGAAGCCAATTATTTACTATAACATAATTAGTTGGATCTAGCCAACGGAATTGGTTCAGCATTAGGGCATTTCTAACCTAATAATATATGTGGCAGCAAAGTAATGCTGACCTCATTTTTCCTAATTCGGAGGGTTGGTTCCATTTCTTACAAATATAATTTTAAAAAGAAAAAAGCTGATTTATGTAAAAAATGGAAATCGGTTATTTTACCTCATAGTTTAAATATAATTAATATAATTCATCAGCCAATATTGTTGTTGTCGGTGACTTCAATGTTCATCACACTGAATGGCTTGGCTCTAGTGTCAGTGACTATGCAGGCATTAAGGCCTACAACTTTTGCCTCTCTCAATCCCTAACTCAAATAGTCAACTTTCCAACTCGCTTACCAGATAACCCAAATCATTTACCTTCTCTACTCAACTTATGTCTTGTTTCTGACCTAGTCAGTGCTCAGTTGCTCCACACTCACACTTAGGTGCATCCAATCATGGTTTGGTCTCTCTAAAACTATTATCTCATTCTTCTTTATCATCAGAATCCCCTTATCATTGTATATCTTACAACTACTTTAAAGCTGACTAGGACTCTTTCCGTGAATTTTTTCGTGATAGCCCAAGGGTAAAAATCTTTCGTCTTCCTATTGACAAATGTGCTTCTTACATAACTTCGTGGATTCAGGCTGGCATGTAATCCTTTATTCCCTTTCGATGATTTCAGGTCAAGCTTCACTCTTCTCCATGGTTTTCCTTGCATTGTGCTGCTGTAATAGCCAATTGAAACCATTACTTCCATATCTATCAACAAAACAATTCTCCAGAAAACAGACGCCTGTTTATTACTGCTAGGAGCCATTGTAAAAAGGTTTTGTCTAACGCCAAAGCCCGCTATTCTCAGATCATGAAATCTCGTATTTCATCACAAAAGTTAGGCTTTTGCGACTTCTGGAGAATCTTTATTAGTATCAATAATAAGGGCAAGTCTGTAATTCCACCTATTTTGTATGGTATTGAGATATTGTCTCCTCACCAAAAGACAAAGCTGAATTGTTTTCTAAGAACTTTTTATCAATATCATCTCTTGACTCAATTAGTTGCGTTCTACCTGATATAGCCAAAAAACAGGTTGATGCATTAGTTGACATCTCACTCCATTAGTTGACATATCACTCCAGCTTCTGTATCTAAAGTGACTTCCTGCTTAGACTCTTCGACAGCTTGCAGCCCGGACGACATACATGTTATAGTCTTGCAGAAGTGTTCTCCAGAGCTGTCGTCTATCCTTTCAAATCAATTTAACAAGTGCTTATCAGAGTCTTGTTTTCCAGCCTGCTGGAAAGCAGTATCTGTTATCCCTATTTTTAAAAAATCTGGAGAGCGATCTGATTCATCTAACTACTGTCCCATTAGTCTTCTTCCTATCATAACCAAGGTTTTTGAATCTTTATTTAACAAACACTTAATCTCTCATTTTGAATCTCATAACCTACTTTCTGATCATCAATATGGATTTCGATCTTCTCGTTCTACGGCTGATTCGCTAACAGTAATAACCAGTAATAACTCTCCACCTGTATCTAATGCATTAGATACAGGTGGAGAGGTTAAGGCCATTGGTCTTGAAATTTCTAGAGCGTTTGATAAAGTTTGGCATGCTGGTCTTCTCGATAAGCTTTCTACTTACGGTGTATCTAGAAACATCTTTCAGATAATTTAATCCTTTCTTTCCAATCGTAGTATAAAAGTTGTCTTTGATGAACAGCACTCATCTTCTTATTCTGTAACCTCAGGAGTTTCTCAAGGTTCAATCCCTTGTCCTATACTCTTTTTAATATACATTAACGATCTTCAAGATATTCTCACATATAAGGTGGCATTGTTCGCTGATGATACTACCATTTATTCTTGTCACGATAAGAAGCCAACTCCTTCTGATTGCTTGCAGGGGGCATTTGAGCTTGAAAAGGATCTCACTTCTGATACAGAATGGGGCTCACAGTGGCTGGTGAACTTTAATTCAGATAAAACTCAATTTTTATCAGCCAATCATTATCGCAATAATTTAGACCTTCCGATATTTATGAACAGAAAACTAATCGATGAGTCATCTACCCTTTATCTTCTAGGATTAACTCTCACTTCTGATCTTTCTTGGAAATCTTATAACAAATCCGTTGCAAAATTAGCATCTGCTAAAGTCGCATCTCTTTATTGAGCTCAACACTCTCTTACTCTGGATTTTATTCTCTATCTCTATAAATTTCAAATCCTGCCTTGTATGGAATACTGTTGCCATATCTAAGGTGGATCTTCGAATGATGCCCTTTCTCTATTAGACAAGGTGCAAAAACGCATTGTAAACATAGTTGGACCTGCTCTTGCAACCAACCTTCAACCTCTGTCACATCGTCGTAATGTTTATCTTTATCTTTTCTACAAATACTATAATGAGCACTGATCTAAAGAGCTAACATCTCATG
>NC_061170.1:10797721-10807567 GCF_022113875.1 Hydra vulgaris
ATATATATATATATATATATATATATATATATATATATATATATATAAAATAAATTAATTATTTAACTTTATATACCAAATTTATATATATACCAAAAATAAATAAAAATATTCAAATATAAATTTAATACAGCACTAAATAAAAAGTTCAACACAATAAAAAATAAAGTAAAAGTTTTTAGCAGATATCGAACCATTTTTTAAAATCAATAATTTCAATAAGATGAACAAATTTTAGAGAATTAAAACAAAAAAAATTATTTACAGTTCTTTCTTCGATCATATAGTTTAAAAGTTTTAAGCAGCCCTTTTCTAAACTAAAAAATGGTGCTTGGGCAATAGCCTTAAATTTATACTTATATAATACAATACATTCCTCAAATCAATCAACAATCAGTCCCTATAAATGTAAAAGATTATTTATTGTCCTAAATCAGTCTTAGAAAAAAACTGACTCACAGTCCCAATTAGAAGAAAAACCTAACTTTCAAACGTTCAAAAATGTCCTATGGGCAATTCAGTTCTTATTTATTGCAAAACAAACATTAGACTTTGCGCAAAACAATCCATATATATAATTAACAAGCATAAATACTACTGAAACAATAACTCTGGAGATATACACTGGAAACAAAAATTTACTATAACATAATCAGTTGCTTCTAGTCAACAGAATTGGTTCAGCATTAGGGCATAGCTAACCTCAAAATGTATGTGGTAGGCAAAGTATTGCAGACTTAATATTTCCTAATGCAGAGGGCTGTTTATATTTTATACAGAAAAATTACTTAAAAAAAAGCTAACATATGTAAAATATAGAAATTAGTTATAATACCTTCTATTTTGAATATAATTAATACAATTGCCCAATAGTAAGCTATTTTGCTTCATAGACTATTTAACAATAATAGACTAATTCATACTATTAATTGATATTAATAAGTTATACTTATAAAACTAAAAAATAAATTTAATATTTAACTATAAATATAATACAGCACTTAATAAAAAGTTCAAACCAATAAAAATAAAAGTATCCATTTTAGCTAATATCGAACCATTTTCTAACATCAACAACTTATAAAAGATTAAAAAATTCTAAAAATTGAAAAGAAAAAAAAAACAATTAACAGGTCCTTTCTCAATTATAAAAATCAAAAGATTTAAGCAGCTCTTTTCTAAATCTAAACATGGCACTTAGTCATACTTAAATAATGCAATATAGACCTCATATCAATTAACAAACAGTCCCGATAATTGTAAAAGAATCTTCATATTCTTAAAAAAGGTCCCAAAAAAAATTGACTCATAGTCCAAATCAGAATAAAAACCCAATTTAAAACATTTAAAATAATCCCAAGGGCATTTCAGTAAGTATTTATCGCAAAAAAAACCTTACACTTAGCACAAAATAATACTGAAAAAAAATAAATATATATATATATATTATATAAAATAAAGTTATTATTTAACTTGATATATAAAATTTAAATATATACCAAAATTAAATAAAAATAATCAATTATGAATTTAATACAACACTAAATAAAAAGTTTAACAAAATAAAAAAAAAAAGTAAAAGTTTTCAGCAGAAATAGGACCATTTTTTAATATCAATAAATTCTAAAAGATGAACAAATTCTAGAAATTAAAAACAAAAAAAAATTATTTATAGTTCTTTTCTCAATCATAAAGTTAAAAAGTTTTAAGCAGCCCTTTTCTAAACAAAAACATGGCGCATAGACATGAGCCTTAAATTTTATACTTATATAATACAATACATTCCTCATATCAATTAACAAACAGTCCCTATAATTGTAAAATAAGCTTTATTGTCTTAAAAAAGGTCCAGAAAAAAACTTGACTCACAGTCCCAATCAAAATAAAAACCCACAGTTATAATAATCCCAAGGGCAATTTAGTATTTATTTATTGCAAAACAATCCTTACACTTAGCGCAAAATAATCTTAAAAAAATATATATATATATATATATATATAAAATGAATTTATTATTTAAACTTATATATAAAATTTATATATATACCAAAAATAAATAAAAATATACAACATTAAATTTAATACAGCACTGAATAAAAAGTTCAACCCAATAAAAAAAATAAAGTTAAAGTTTTTAGCAGATATCGAACCATTTTTTAATATCAAAAATTTCTATAAGATAAACAAATTCCAGAAATTCAAATCAAAAAAATTTATTTACAGTTCTTTTCTCAATCATAAAATTTAAAAGTGTTAAGCAGCCCTTTTCTAAACTAAAACATGGCGCTTGGGCATTAGCCTTAAATTTAATACTTATATAATACAATACATTCCTCATATCAATCAACAAAAAGTCCCTATAAATGTAAAAGAATATTAATTATCCTAAATCTGTCTCGGAAAAAAACTGACTCACAGTCCCAATAAGAAGAAAAACCTGAAATTCAAACGTTCAAAAATGTCTTAAGGGCAATTCATTTCTGATTTATTGCAAAACAATCTTTAGACTTAGCGTAAAACAATCCATATATATATATTACAAGCATAAGTACTACTGACACAATAACTCAGGATATATACAATGAAAACGATCATTTACTTTAACATAATCAGTTGCATCTAGCCAACAGATTTGGTTCAGCATTAGGGCATAGCTACCTAAAAATGTATGAGGTAGGCAAAGTAATGCAGACCTCATATTTCCTAATGCAGAGGGTTGGTTTCATTTTATACAAAAAAAAATATTGAAAAAAAAGCTTATTTATGTAAAAAATAGAAATCGGTTATATTACCTCATATTTTGAATATAATTAATATAATTGCCTAATAGTTAGCTATTTTGCTTCATAGAACATTAAACAATAATAGACTAAATAATAGTATTAACTAATTGTAATAAGTTAGACTTATAAAACTAAAAATTAAATTTAATATTTAACTATAAATATAATACAGCAATTAATAAAAAGTTCAAGCTAATAAAAACAAAAGTAACCATTTTAGCTGATATCGAACCATTTTATTTCATCAATAACTAATAAAAGATTAAAAAATTCTAAAAATTAAAAAGAAAAAAAAACTATTAACAGGTCTTTTCTCAATTATAAAGTCCAAAAGATTAAAGCAGCTTTTTTCTAAATCTAAACATGGCACTTAGACATACTTATATAATGCAATACATTCATCATATCAATCAACAAACAGTCCCTATAATTGTAAAAGAATCTTCATATTCTTGAAAAAGGTCCCAAAAAAAAATTGACTCATAGTCCAAATCAGAATAAAAACCCAATTTAAAACATTTAAAATATTCCCATGGGCAAATCAGTAATTATTTATCGCAAAAAAAACCTTACACTTAGCACAAAATAATACTGAAAAATATATATATATATATATATATATATATATATATATATATATATATATATATATATATTATATAAAATAAAGTTATTATTTAACTTAATATATAAAATTTATATATATACTAAAAATAAATAAAAATTATCAAATATGAATTCAATACAACACTAAATAAAAAGTTTAACAAAATAAAAAAAAAAAGTAAAAGTTTTTAGCAGAAATCGGACCATTTTTTAAAATCGATAACTTCTATAAGATGAACAAACTCTAGAAATTAAAAACAAAAAAAAATTATTTATAGTTCTTTTCTCAATCATAAAGTTAAAAAGTTTTAAGCAGCCCTTTTCTAAACAAAAACATGGCGGATAGGCACGAGCCTTAAATTTTATACTTATATAATACAATACATTCCTCATATCAATCAACAAACAATCCCTATAATTGTAAGATAGGCTTCATTGTCTTAAAAAAGGTCCAGAAAAAAACATGACTCACAGTCCCAACCAAAATAAAAACCCACATTTATAATAATCCCAAGGGCAATTCAGTATTTATTTATTGCAAAAGAATCCTTACACTTAGCGCAAAAAAATCTTAAAAAAAATATATATATATATATATATAAAATGAATTTATTATTTAAAATAGTGATTGCCCTTCTGACATTTCAAAAATATCCTAGGGGCAATTCAGTTCTCATTTATTGCAAAACAATCTTTAGACTTAGCGCAAAACAATCCATATATATAATTTCAAAACATAAATACTACTGAAACAATAACTCAGGATATATATACACTGAAAACAATCATTTACTATATCATAATCATATGCATCTAGCCAACAGATTTGGTTCAGCATTAGGGCATAGATAACCTTAAAATATATGTGGTAGGCAAAGTAATGCAGACCTCATATTTCCTAATGCAGAGATTTGGTTCCATTGAATACAAAAAAATAATTAAAAAAAAAGCTTAATTATGTAAAAAATAGAAATCGGTTATATTACCTCATATTTTGAATATAATTAACATAATTGCCTAATAGTAAGCTATTTTGCTTCATAGAACATTAAAGAATAATAGACTATTTCATAGTATTAACTAATAGTAATAAGTTATACTTATAAAACTAAAATAATAAATTTAATATTTAACTATAAATATAATACAGCACTTCATAAAAAGTTCAAGCCAATAAAAATAAAAGTAACCAATTTAGCTGATATCGAACCATTTTCTTACATTAATAACTTATAAAAGATTAAAAAACTCTAAAAAGTAAAAAGAAAAAAAAACGATTAACTGGTCCTTTCTTAATTATAAAGTTCAAAAGATTTAAGCAGCTCTTTTCTAAATCTAAACATGGCACTCAGACATACTTATATAAAGCAATACATTCCTCGTATCAATCAACAAACAGTCCCTATAATTGTAAAAGAATCTTCATTGTCTTAAAAAAGGTCCAGAAAAAAAATTGACTCACATTCCCAATCAGAAGAAAAACCCACATTTATAATAATCCTAAAGGCAATTTAGTATTTCTTTATCGCAAAAGATTCCTTACACTTAGCGCAAAAAAATCTTGAGAAAAAAAAAAGAGATATATATAAAATGAATTTATTATTTAAACTTATATATAAAATTTATATATATAACAAAAATAAATAAAAATATTTAACTATGAATTTAATACAGCACTAAATAAAAGGTTCAACCCAATAAAAAAATAAAGTGAAAGTTATTAGCAGATATCGAACCATTTTTTAAAATCAATAACGTCTATAAGATAAACAAATTCCAGAAATTAAAAACAAAAAAAATTATTTACAGTTCTTTCCTCAATCATAAAAGTTAAAAGTGTTAAGCAGCCCTTTCCTAAACTTAAACATGGCGCTTGGGTATTAGCCTTAAATTTTATACTTATATAATACAATATATTCCTTAAATCAATCAACAAACAGTCCCTATAAAGGTAAAAGAAGAAATATTGTCCTAAATCAGTCTCAGAAAAAAACTGACTCACAGTCCCAATCAGAAGAAAAACCTAATTTTAAACATTCAAAAATGTCCTAAGGGCAATGCAGTTCTTATTTATTGCAAAACAATCTTTAGACTTAGCGCAAAACAATACATATATATAATTTACAAGCTTAAATACTACTGAAACAATAACTCAGGATATATACACTGAAATCGATCATTTACTATAACATAATCAGTTGCATCTAGCCAACAGATTTGGTTCAGCATTAGGGCATAGCTAACCTGAAAATGTATGTGGTAGGGGAAGTAATGCAGACCTCATATTTCCTAATGCAGAGGGTTGGTTTCATTTTATAGAAAAAAATTATTAAAAAAAAAGTTTATTTATGTAAAAAATAGAAATCTGTTATATTACCTCATATTTTGAATATAATTGCCTAATAGTAAGCTATTTTGCTTCATAGAACATTGAACAATAATAGACTAATTCATGGTATTAACTAATAGTAATAAGTTATACTTAAAAAACAAAAAAATAAATTTAATTTTTAACTATAAATATAATACAGCACTTAATAAAAAGTTCAAGCCAATAAAAATAAAAGTAACCATTTTAGCTGATATCGAACCATTTCCTTACATTAATAACTTCCAATAGATTAACAAATTCTAAAAATTAGAAAGAAAAAAAAATTATCAACAGGTCCTTTTAAAATTATAAAGTTCAAAAGATTTAAGCAGCTCTTTTCTAAATCTAAACATGGCAGTTAGGCATTAAATTTGAACTTACATATATACATATATACATATTATATATACACATATATATATATACACATATATATACATATATATACACATATATATACATATATATACATATATATATACACATATTATATATTCACATATACATATTACATATATACATATATACATATATAATGCAATACATTCCTCATATGATTCAACAAACAGTCCCTATAATTGTAAAAGAATCTTTATTGTCTTAAAAAATGTCCACAAAAAAAATTGACTCACAGTCCCAATCAAAATAGTTTTAAGCAGCCCTTTTCTAAACAAAAACATGGCGCATAGGCATGAACCTAAAATTTTATACTTATATAATAAAATACATTTCTCATATCAATCAACAAACAGTCCCTATATTTGTAATATAAGCTTCATTAAAAATAAATAAAAATATTCAACTATAAATTTAATACAGCACTAAATAAAAAGTTCAACACAATAAAAAACAAAGTAAAAGTTTTTAGCAGATATCGAACCATTTTTTAAAATTAATAATTTCTATAAGATGAACAAATTTTAGAGAATGAAAACAAAAAAAATTATTTATAGTTCTTTCCTTGATCATAGAGTTTAAAAGTTTTAAGCAGCCCTTTTCTAAACTAAAAAATGGTGCTTGGGCAATAGCCTTAAATTTATACTTATATAATACAATACGTTCCTCAAATCAATCAACAATCAGTCCCTATAAATGTAAAAGCATATTTATTGTCCTAAAACAGTCTTGGAAAAAAACTGACTCACTGTCCCAATTAGAAGAAAAAACCTAACTTTCAAACGTTCAAAAATGTCCTAAGGGCAATTCAGTTCTTATTTATTGCAAAACAATCTTTAGACTTTAAGCTAAACAATCCATATATATAATTTACAAGAATAAATACTACAGAAACAATAACTCAGGATATATACACTGAAAACAATCATTTACTATAACATAATCAGTTGCATCTAGCCAACAGACTTGGTTCAGCATTAGGGCATAGCTAACTTAAAAATGTATGTGGTAGGCAAATTAATGCAGACTTCATATTTCCTAATGCAGAGGGTTGGTTTCATTTTATACAAAAAAATTATTAAATAAAAAGCTTATTTATGTAAAAAATAGAAAGCGGTTGAATTACCTCATAAATTAAATATAATTTATATTATTGCCTATTAGTAAGCTATTTTCCTTCATAAAACATTAAACAATAATAGACTAATTCATAGTATTAACTAATTGTAATAAGTTATAATTATAAAACTAAAAAAAATTTATATTTAACTATAAATTTAATACAGCCCTTAATAAAAAGTTCAAGCCAATAAAAATAAAATAAAATAAAAAAGAAAATAAAAAAGAAAAAAAAACTATTAACAGGTCCTTTCTCAATTATAAAGTTCAAAAGATTTAAGCAGCTCTTTTCTAAAACTAAACATGGCACTTAGACATACTTATATAATGCAATACATTCCTCATATCAATCAACAAACAGTCCCTATAATTGTAAAAGAATCTTCATTGTATTAAAAAAGGGCCATAAAGAAAATTGACTCACAGTCTTAATCAGAAGAAAATCACACATTTAAAAAAATAAGGGCAAATCAGTATTTATTTATTGCAAAAGAATCCTTACACTTAGCGCAAAATAATCTTAAAAAAAAAAAATTATATATATATATATATATAAAGAATTTATTATTTAAACTTATATATAAAATTTATATATATACCAAAAATGAATATAAATATTCAACTATAAATTTAATACAGCACTAAATAAAAAGTTAAACCCAATAAAAAATAAAGTAAAAATTATTAGCAGATATCGAACCATTTTTTAAAATCAATTACTTCTAAAAGATAAACAAATTCCAGAAATTGAAAACAAAAAAAATTATTTACAGTTCTTTCCTCAAGTATAAAATTTAAAAGTGTTAAGCAGCCCTTTTCTAAACTAAGACATGCGCTAGGGCATTAGCCTTAAATTTTATACTTATATAATACAATACATTCCTCACATCAATCAACAAACAGTCCCTATAATTGTAAAAGAATCTTTATTGTCTTAAAAACAGGCTAGAAAAGAAACTGACTCACAGTTCCAATCAAAATAAAAACTCACATTTATAATAATGCCAAGGGCATTTTAGTATTTATTTATCGCAAAAGAATCCTTACACTTTTTTTTTTTTTTTTTAACATCTTTACTTCCAACAAGGCTGCAAGCAACCACTATAAGAGTTGGAAGTTACTGGAAGAGAAAAGACTAAATCTGTAGAGCAAGATAACGATTGACTGATGACTTAAAAGATTGCAAATTATATGAATCAGGAAAGCAAGATGAAGGAAGCGAATTCCAAAGAACTGATGTTCGAGGAAAAAAACTAGAAGAATAAGAGTTTTTAAAGCACTTAGGAACAGTCACAGAAAAAGGATGAGACTTAATTGAATGGCGAGTAACACGAGAATGAATTTTAGTAGATGGCACAAGGGACGCTAGCTCTTTAGAGCAGTGCCCATTATAGTATTTGTAGAAAAGAGAAAGAGAAGCAACATTACGACGATGTGACAAAGGTTGGAGATTGGCTGCCAGAGCAGGTCCAACTATGTTTACAATTCGTTTTTGCACCTTGTCTAAAAGAGAAAGAGCATCATTAGAAGATCTGCCCCAGATGTGGCAACAGTATTCCATACAGGGACGGATTTGAGATTTATAGAGATAGAGAATAGAATCTGGAGTAAGAAAGTGTCGAGCTCGATAAAGAGATGCAACCTTAGCAGATGCTAATTTTGCAATGGATTTGATATACGGTTTAAAAGAAAGATCAGAAGTAAGAGTTAATCCTAGGAGATGAATGGTAGATGACTCATCTAGTACATTACCATTCATAAATATAGGAAGATCTAAATTATTACGATAACGATTGGCCGAATACAATTGAGTTTTATCTGAATTAAAGTTCACCAGCCACTGTGAGGCCCATGCTGTAGCAGAAGTGAGATCCTTTTCAAGCTCAGATACCCCCTCCAAGCAATCAGAGAGTGTAGGCTTCTTATCATGACAAGAGTAAATGGTAGTGTCGTCAGCGAATAATGCCACCTTAGATGTGAGAATATCTGGAAGATCGTTAATGTAAATTAAAAAGAGTATAGGGCCAAGGATTAAACCTTGAGGAACCCCTGAAGTTACAGGATGTGAAGAAGAGTGTTGTCCATCGAGGACAACTTTTATACTACGATTGGAAAGAAAGGACTCAATAATCTTAAAGACGTTATCAGCTACATCATAAGAAGAAAGCTTATGGAGAAGACCAGCATGCCAAACTTTATCAAAAGCTTTAGAAATGTCAAGTGCGATAGCCTTAACCTCTCCACCTCTATCTAATGCACGGTAAACCTATCGGTTATTACTGTTAGCACATCAGCTGTAGAACGAGAAGACCGAAATCCATATTGATGATCAGAAAGTAAGTTATTTGATTCAAGATGAGAGATTAAGCGTTTGTTGAATAAAGATTTAAAAACCTTGCTTATGACAGGAAGAAGACTAATGGGACGGTAGTTAGATGAATCAGATCGCTCTCCGGAATTTTTGAAAATAGGTATAACAGATGCTGTTTTCCAGCATGATGGAAAACAAGACTCTGATAAGCACTTGTTAAATAGTTTAGAAAGTATGGATGAAAGCTCCGGAGAACACTA
>NC_061170.1:10808566-10941066 GCF_022113875.1 Hydra vulgaris
AATAGTAAGCTATTTTGCTTCATAGAACATTAAACAATAATAGACTAATTCATAGTATTAACTAATAGTAATAAGTTATAATTATAAAACTAAAAAAAATTTATATTTAACTATAAATATAATACAGCACTTAATAAAAAAATCAAGCCATTAAAAAAAAAAATAAATAAAAAAGAAAATTAAAAAGAAAAAAAAACTATTGACAGGTCCTTTCTCAATTATAAAGAACAAAAGATTTAAGCAGCTCTTTTCTAAAACTAAACATGGCACTTAGACATACTTATATAATGCAATACATTCCTCATATCAATCAACAAACAGTCCCTATAATTGTAAAAGAATCTTCATTGTCTTAAAAAAGGGCCATAAAAAAAATTGACTCACAGTCTTAATCAGAAGAAAATCCCACATTTAAAAAAATAAGGGCAATTCAGTATTTATTTATCGCAAAAGAATCCTTACACTAAGCTCAAAATAATCTGAAAAAATATATATATATATATATATATATATATATATATAAAAAGAATTTATTATTTAAACTTATATATAAAATTTATATATATAACAAAAATGAATATAAATATTCAACTATAAATTTAATACAGCACTAAATAAAAAGTTAAACCAAATAAAAAAATAAAGTTAAAGTTTTTAGCAGATATCAAACCATTTTTTAAAATCAATAACTTCTATAATATAAACAAATTCCAGAAACTGAAAACAAAAAAAATTATTTACAGTTCTTTCCTCAAGTATAAAATTTAAAAGTGTTAAGCAGCCCTTTTCTAAACTAAGACATGGCGCTTGGGCATTAGCCTTAAATTTTATACTTATATAATACAATACATTTCTCACATCAATCAACAAACAGTCCCTATAAGTGTAAAAGAATCTTCATTGTCTTAAAAAAGATTCCCGAAAAAAAATTGACTTATAGTCCAAATCAGAATAAAAACCCAATTTTAAACATTTAAAATATTCCCAAGGGCAATTCAGTAACTATTTATCGCAAAAAAAACCTTACACTTAGCACAAAATAGTCCTGAAATAAAATGGATATATATATATTATATAAAATAAAGTTATTATTTAACTTTATATATATAATTTATATATATACTAAAAATAAATAAAAATAATCCAATATGAATTTAATACAACACTAAATAAAAAGTTTAACAAAACAAAAAAAAATAAAAAAAGTTTTTAGCAGATATTGGACCATTTTTTAAAATCAATATTTTCTATAAGATAAACAAATTCTAGAAACTAAAAACAAAAAAAAATTATTTATTGTTCTTTCCTCAATCATAAAGTTAAAAAGTTTTAAGCAGCCCTATTCTAAACTAAAACATGGCGCATGGACATAACCATTAAATTTTATACTTATATAATACAATAGATTTCTCATATCAATCAACAAACAGTCCCTATAATTGTAAAAGAATCTTCATTGTCTTAAAAACAGGCTAGAAAAGAAACTGACTCACAGTCCCAAACAAAATAAAAACCCACATTTATAATAATCCCAAAGGCAGTATTTATTTATCGCAAAAGAATCCTTACACTTAGCGCAAAATAATCTTGAAAAAAAAAATACATATATATATATATATACAAATATAAAATAAATTTATTATTTAAAATAGTGATTGCCTTTCTTACATTTCAAAAATATCCTAGGGGCAATTCAGTTCTCATTTATTGCAAAACAATCTTTAGACTTAGCGCAAAACAATCCATATATATAATTTCAAAACATAAATACTAGTAAAACAATAACTCCGGATATATATACACTGAAAACAATCATTTACTATAACATAATCAATTGCATCTAGCCAACAGATATGGTTCAGCATTAGGGCATAGCTAACCTTAAAATGAATGTGGTAGGCAAAGTAATGCAGACCTCATATTTCTTAATGCAGAGAGTTGGTTCCATTGTATACAAAAAAATTATTAAAAAAAAAGCTTATTTATTTAAAAAACAGAAATCGGTTATATTACCTCATATTTTGAATAAAATTAACATAATTGCCTAATAGTAAGCTATTTTGCTTCATAGAACATTAAAGATTAATAGACTATTTCATAGTATTAACTAATAGTAATAAGTTATACTTATAAAACTAAAATAATAAATTTAATATTTAACTATAAATATAATACAGCACTTCATAAAAAGTTCAAGCCAATAAAAATAAAAGTAACCAATTTAGCTGATATCGAACCATTTTCTTACATTAATAACTTATAAAAGATTAAAAAACTCTAAAAAGTAAAAAGAAAAATAAACTATTAACTGGTCCTTTCTTAATTATAAAGTTCAAAAGATTTAAGCAGCTCTTTTCTAAATCTAAACATGGCACTCAGACATACTCATATAAAGCAATACATTCCTTATATCAATCAACAAACAGTCCCTATAATTGTAAAAGAATCTTCATTGTCTTAAAAAAGGTCCAGAAAAAAAATTGACTCACATTCCCAATCAGAAGAAAAACCCACATTTATAATAATCCTAAGGGCAATTTAGTATTTATTTATCGCAAAAGATTCCTTACACTTAGCGCAAAATAATCTTGAGAAAAAAAAAAGAGATATATATATAAAATGAATTTATTATTTAAACTTATAAAATTTATATATATACCAAAAATAAATAAAAGTATTCAACTATGAATTTAATACAGCACTAAATAAAAAGTTCAACCCAATAAAAAAATAAAGTGAAAGTTATTAGCAGATATCGAACCATTTTTTAAAATCAATAACGTCTATAAGATAAACAAATTCCAGAAATTGAAAAGAAAAAAAATTATTTACAGTTCTTTCCTCAATCATAAAAGTTAAAAGTGTTAAGCAGCCCTTTTCTAAACTTAAACATGGCGCTTGGGTATTAGCCTTAAATTTTATACTTATATAATACAATACATTCCTCAAATCAATCAACAAACAGTCCCTATAAATGTAAAAGAAAAAAAATTATCCTAAATCAGTCTCAGAAAAAAACTGACTCACAGTCCCAATCAGAAGAAAAACCTAATTTCAAACATTCAAAAATGTCCTAAGGGCAATTCAGTTCTAATTTATTGCAAAACAATCTTTAGACTTAGCGCAAAACAATCCATATATATAATTTACAAGCATAAATACTACTGAAACAATAACTCAGGATATATACACTGAAATCGATCATTTACTATAACATAATCAGTTGCATCTAGCCAACAGATTTAGTTCATCATTAGGGCATAGCAAACCTGAAAATGTATGTGGTAAGCAAAGTAATGCAGACCTCATATTTCCTAATGCAGAGGGTTGGTTTCATTTTATAGAAAAAAAATTATTAAAAAAAAAGTTTATTTTAGTAAAAAATAAAAATCCGTTATATTACCTCATATTTTGAATATAATTAATATAATTGCCTAATAGTTAGCTATTTTGCTTTATAGAACATTAAACAATAATAGACTAATTCATGGTATTAACTAATAGTAATAAGTTATACTTAAAAATAAAAAAAATTTAATATTTAACTATAAATATAATACAGCACTTAATAAAAAGATTAAGCCAATAAAAATAAAAGTAACCATTTTAGCTGATATCGAACCATTTCCTTACATCAATAACTTCCAATAGATTAACAAAATCTAAAAATTATAAAGAAAAAAAAAATATCAACAGGTCCTTTTTAAATTATAAAGTTCAAAAGATTTAAGCAGCTTTTTTCTAAATCTAAACATGGCAGTTAGGCATTAAATTTAAACTTTATACATATATAATGCAATACATTCCTTAAATAATTCAACAAACAGTCCCTATAATTGTAAAAGAATCTTTCTTGTCTTAAAAAAAGTCCAGAAAAAAAAAATGACTTTCAGTCCTTATAAAAATAAAAACCCACATTTATAAAAATCCCAAGGGCAATTCAGTATTTATTTATCGCAAAAAAATTCCTTACACTTAGCGCAAAATACTCTTATAATATATATATATATATATATATATATATATATATATATATATATATATATATATATATATATATATATAATAATTAATTATTGAACTTTATATACCAAATTTATATATATACCAAAAGTAAATAAAAATAGTCAACTATAAATTTAATACAGCACTAAATAAAAAGTTCAACAAAATAAAAAATAAAGTAAAAGTTTTTAGCTGATATCAAACCATTTTTTAAAATCAATAATTTCTATAAGATGAACAAATTTTAGAAAAATAAAACAAAATAAATTATTTACAGTTCTTTCAACGATCATATAGTTTAAAAGTTTTAAGCAGCCCTTTTCTAAACTAAAAAATGGTGCTTGGGCAATAGCCTTAAATTTATACTTATATAATACAATACATTCCTCAAATCAATCAACAATCAGTCCCTATAAATGTAAAAGAATATTTATTGTCCTAAATCAGTCTTAGAAAAAAACTGACTCACAGTCCCAATTAGAAGAAAAACCCATAATCAGTTGCATTAACAGACTTGGTTCAGCATTAGGGCATAGCTAACCTAAAAATGTATGTGGTAGGCAAAGAAATGCAGACCTCATATTTCCTAATGCAGAGGGTTGGTTTCATTTTATACAAAAAAATTATTAAAAAAAAAAGCTTATTTATGTAAAAAATAGTATTTCCGTTATATTACCTCATATTTTGAATATAATTAATATAATTGCCTAATAGTAAGCTATTTTGCTTCATAGAACATTAAACAATATTAGACTAATTCATGGTATAAACTAATAGTAATAAGATATACTTATAAAACAAAAAAATAAATTTAATATTTAACTATAAATATAATACAGCACTTAATAAAAAGTTCAAGCCAATAAAAATAAAAGTAACCATTTTAGCTGATATCGAACCATTTTTTTACATCAATAACTTCCGAAAAAATAACAAATTCTAAAAAAAAAAAACAAAAAAAAAATTATTCACAGGTCCTTTGTCAATCATAAAGTTCAAAAAATTTAAGCAGCCCTTTTCTAAATGTAAACATGGCACTTAGGCATACTTATATAATGCAATACAGACCTCATATCAATCAACAAACAGTTCCTATAATTGTAAAATAATCTTCATATTCCTCAAAAAGGTCCCAAAAAAAAATTGACTCATAATCCAAATCAGAATAAAAACCCAATTTAAAACATTTAAAATATTCCCAAGGGTAATTCAGTAATTATTTATCGAAAAAAAAACCTTACACTTAGCACAAAATAATACTGAAAAATATATATATATATATATTATATAAAATAAAGTTATTATTTAACTTAATATATAAATATTCTATATATACCAAAAATAAATA
The DNA here is from genome assembly GCF_022113875.1 of Hydra vulgaris. NCBI lineage: Eukaryota > Metazoa > Cnidaria > Hydrozoa > Anthoathecata > Hydridae > Hydra > Hydra vulgaris. The sequence goes on from NC_061170.1 coordinate 10,813,920, forward strand.
AAAATTATCAAATATGAATTTAATACAACACTAAATAAAAAGTTTAACAAAATATATTATATATATTTTGTTAAACTTTTTATTTAGTGTTATATTTTATATGTTATATAAAATAAAGTTATTATTAACTTAATATATAAAATTTATATATATACCAAAATAAAATAAAAATAATCAAATATGAATTTAATACAACACTAAATAAAAAGTTCAACCAAATAAAAAAAAAAAGTAAAAGTTTTTAGCAGATATCGAACCATTTTTTAAAATCAATAATTTCTATAAGATGAACAAATTTTAGAAAAATAAAACAAAATAAATTATTTACAGTTCTTTCAACGATCATATAGTTTAAAAGTTTTAAGCAGCCCTTTTCTAAACAAAAACATGGCGCATAGGCATGAGCCTTAAATTTTATACTTATATAATACAATACATTCCTCATATCAATTAACAAACAGTCCCTATAATTGTAAAATAAGCTTCATTGTCTTAAAAAAGGTCCAGAAAAAAACTTTACTCACAGTCCCAACCAAAATAAAAACCCACATTTATAATAATGCCAAGGGCAATTTAGTATTTATTTATCGCAAAAGAATCCTTACACTTATAAATATATATATATATATATATATATTTATATGTGTATATATATATATATATATATATATATACAATGAATTTATTATTTAAACTTATATATAAAATTTATATATATACCAAAAATAAATAAAAATATACAACTTTGAACTTAATACAGCACTAAATAAAAAGTTCAACCCAATAAAAAAATAAAGTTAAAGTTTTTAGCAGATATTGAACCATTTTTTAATATCAATAATTTCTATAAGATAAACAAATTCCAGAAATTAAAATCAAAAAAAATTATTTTATAGTTCTTTTCTCAATCATAAAATTTAAAAGTGTTAAGCAGCCCTTTTTTAATTAAAAACATGGCGCTTGGGCATTAGCCTTAAATTTTATACTTATATAATACAATACATTCCACATATCAATCAACAAAGAGTCCCTATAAATGTAAAAGAAAATTAATTGTCCTAAATCAGCCTCGGAAAAAAACTGACTCACAGTCCCAATCAGAAGAAAAACCTAATTTCAAACGATCAAAAATGTCCTAAGGGCAATTAATTTTTTATTTATTGCAAAACAATCTTTAGACTTAAAGCCAAACAATCCATATATATAATTTACAAGAATAAATACTACAGAAACATTAATTCAGGATATATACACTGAAAACAATCATTTACTATAACATAATCAGTTGCATCTAGCCAACAGACTTGGTTCAGCATTAGGGCATAGCTAACTTAAAAATGTATGTGGTTGGCAAATTAATGCAGGCCTCATATTTCCTAATGCAGAGGGTTGGTTTCATTTTATACAAAAAAATTATTAAAGAAAAAAGCTTATTAATGTAAAAAATAGAAAGCGGTTATATTACCTCATAATTTAAATATAATTTATATTATTGCCTAATAGTAAGCTATTTTGCTTCATAGAACATTAAACAATAATAGACTAATTCATAGTATTAACTAATAGTAATAAGTTATAATTATAAAACTAAAAAAAATTTATATTTAACTATAAATATAATACAGCACTTAATAAAAAAATCAAGCCATTAAAAAAAAAAATAAATAAAAAAGAAAATTAAAAAGAAAAAAAAACTATTGACAGGTCCTTTCTCAATTATAAAGAACAAAAGATTTAAGCAGCTCTTTTCTAAAACTAAACATGGCACTTAGACATACTTATATAATGCAATACATTCCTCATATCAATCAACAAACAGTCCCTATAATTGTAAAAGAATCTTCATTGTCTTAAAAAAGGGCCATAAAAAAAATTGACTCACAGTCTTAATCAGAAGAAAATCCCACATTTAAAAAAATAAGGGCAATTCAGTATTTATTTATCGCAAAAGAATCCTTACACTAAGCTCAAAATAATCTGAAAAAATATATATATATATATATATATATATAAAAAGAATTTATTATTTAAACTTATATATAAAATTTATATATATAACAAAAATGAATATAAATATTCAACTATAAATTTAATACAGCACTAAATAAAAAGTTAAACCAAATAAAAAAATAAAGTTAAAGTTTTTAGCAGATATCAAACCATTTTTTAAAATCAATAACTTCTATAATATAAACAAATTCCAGAAACTGAAAACAAAAAAAATTATTTACAGTTCTTTCCTCAAGTATAAAATTTAAAAGTGTTAAGCAGCCCTTTTCTAAACTAAGACATGGCGCTTGGGCATTAGCCTTAAATTTTATACTTATATAATACAATACATTTCTCACATCAATCAACAAACAGTCCCTATAAGTGTAAAAGAATCTTCATTGTCTTAAAAAAGATTCCCGAAAAAAAATTGACTTATAGTCCAAATCAGAATAAAAACCCAATTTTAAACATTTAAAATATTCCCAAGGGCAATTCAGTAACTATTTATCGCAAAAAAAACCTTACACTTAGCACAAAATAGTCCTGAAATAAAATGGATATATATATATTATATAAAATAAAGTTATTATTTAACTTTATATATATAATTTATATATATACTAAAAATAAATAAAAATAATCCAATATGAATTTAATACAACACTAAATAAAAAGTTTAACAAAACAAAAAAAAATAAAAAAAGTTTTTAGCAGATATTGGACCATTTTTTAAAATCAATATTTTCTATAAGATAAACAAATTCTAGAAACTAAAAACAAAAAAAAATTATTTATTGTTCTTTCCTCAATCATAAAGTTAAAAAGTTTTAAGCAGCCCTATTCTAAACTAAAACATGGCGCATGGACATAACCATTAAATTTTATACTTATATAATACAATAGATTTCTCATATCAATCAACAAACAGTCCCTATAATTGTAAAAGAATCTTCATTGTCTTAAAAACAGGCTAGAAAAGAAACTGACTCACAGTCCCAAACAAAATAAAAACCCACATTTATAATAATCCCAAAGGCAGTATTTATTTATCGCAAAAGAATCCTTACACTTAGCGCAAAATAATCTTGAAAAAAAAAATACATATATATATATATATACAAATATAAAATAAATTTATTATTTAAAATAGTGATTGCCTTTCTTACATTTCAAAAATATCCTAGGGGCAATTCAGTTCTCATTTATTGCAAAACAATCTTTAGACTTAGCGCAAAACAATCCATATATATAATTTCAAAACATAAATACTAGTAAAACAATAACTCCGGATATATATACACTGAAAACAATCATTTACTATAACATAATCAATTGCATCTAGCCAACAGATATGGTTCAGCATTAGGGCATAGCTAACCTTAAAATGAATGTGGTAGGCAAAGTAATGCAGACCTCATATTTCTTAATGCAGAGAGTTGGTTCCATTGTATACAAAAAAATTATTAAAAAAAAAGCTTATTTATTTAAAAAACAGAAATCGGTTATATTACCTCATATTTTGAATAAAATTAACATAATTGCCTAATAGTAAGCTATTTTGCTTCATAGAACATTAAAGATTAATAGACTATTTCATAGTATTAACTAATAGTAATAAGTTATACTTATAAAACTAAAATAATAAATTTAATATTTAACTATAAATATAATACAGCACTTCATAAAAAGTTCAAGCCAATAAAAATAAAAGTAACCAATTTAGCTGATATCGAACCATTTTCTTACATTAATAACTTATAAAAGATTAAAAAACTCTAAAAAGTAAAAAGAAAAATAAACTATTAACTGGTCCTTTCTTAATTATAAAGTTCAAAAGATTTAAGCAGCTCTTTTCTAAATCTAAACATGGCACTCAGACATACTCATATAAAGCAATACATTCCTTATATCAATCAACAAACAGTCCCTATAATTGTAAAAGAATCTTCATTGTCTTAAAAAAGGTCCAGAAAAAAAATTGACTCACATTCCCAATCAGAAGAAAAACCCACATTTATAATAATCCTAAGGGCAATTTAGTATTTATTTATCGCAAAAGATTCCTTACACTTAGCGCAAAATAATCTTGAGAAAAAAAAAAGAGATATATATATAAAATGAATTTATTATTTAAACTTATAAAATTTATATATATACCAAAAATAAATAAAAGTATTCAACTATGAATTTAATACAGCACTAAATAAAAAGTTCAACCCAATAAAAAAATAAAGTGAAAGTTATTAGCAGATATCGAACCATTTTTTAAAATCAATAACGTCTATAAGATAAACAAATTCCAGAAATTGAAAAGAAAAAAAATTATTTACAGTTCTTTCCTCAATCATAAAAGTTAAAAGTGTTAAGCAGCCCTTTTCTAAACTTAAACATGGCGCTTGGGTATTAGCCTTAAATTTTATACTTATATAATACAATACATTCCTCAAATCAATCAACAAACAGTCCCTATAAATGTAAAAGAAAAAAAATTATCCTAAATCAGTCTCAGAAAAAAACTGACTCACAGTCCCAATCAGAAGAAAAACCTAATTTCAAACATTCAAAAATGTCCTAAGGGCAATTCAGTTCTAATTTATTGCAAAACAATCTTTAGACTTAGCGCAAAACAATCCATATATATAATTTACAAGCATAAATACTACTGAAACAATAACTCAGGATATATACACTGAAATCGATCATTTACTATAACATAATCAGTTGCATCTAGCCAACAGATTTAGTTCATCATTAGGGCATAGCAAACCTGAAAATGTATGTGGTAAGCAAAGTAATGCAGACCTCATATTTCCTAATGCAGAGGGTTGGTTTCATTTTATAGAAAAAAAATTATTAAAAAAAAAGTTTATTTTAGTAAAAAATAAAAATCCGTTATATTACCTCATATTTTGAATATAATTAATATAATTGCCTAATAGTTAGCTATTTTGCTTTATAGAACATTAAACAATAATAGACTAATTCATGGTATTAACTAATAGTAATAAGTTATACTTAAAAATAAAAAAAATTTAATATTTAACTATAAATATAATACAGCACTTAATAAAAAGATTAAGCCAATAAAAATAAAAGTAACCATTTTAGCTGATATCGAACCATTTCCTTACATCAATAACTTCCAATAGATTAACAAAATCTAAAAATTATAAAGAAAAAAAAAATATCAACAGGTCCTTTTTAAATTATAAAGTTCAAAAGATTTAAGCAGCTTTTTTCTAAATCTAAACATGGCAGTTAGGCATTAAATTTAAACTTTATACATATATAATGCAATACATTCCTTAAATAATTCAACAAACAGTCCCTATAATTGTAAAAGAATCTTTCTTGTCTTAAAAAAAGTCCAGAAAAAAAAAATGACTTTCAGTCCTTATAAAAATAAAAACCCACATTTATAAAAATCCCAAGGGCAATTCAGTATTTATTTATCGCAAAAAAATTCCTTACACTTAGCGCAAAATACTCTTATAATATATATATATATATATATATATATATATATATATATATATATATATATATATATATATATATATATATAATAATTAATTATTGAACTTTATATACCAAATTTATATATATACCAAAAGTAAATAAAAATAGTCAACTATAAATTTAATACAGCACTAAATAAAAAGTTCAACAAAATAAAAAATAAAGTAAAAGTTTTTAGCTGATATCAAACCATTTTTTAAAATCAATAATTTCTATAAGATGAACAAATTTTAGAAAAATAAAACAAAATAAATTATTTACAGTTCTTTCAACGATCATATAGTTTAAAAGTTTTAAGCAGCCCTTTTCTAAACTAAAAAATGGTGCTTGGGCAATAGCCTTAAATTTATACTTATATAATACAATACATTCCTCAAATCAATCAACAATCAGTCCCTATAAATGTAAAAGAATATTTATTGTCCTAAATCAGTCTTAGAAAAAAACTGACTCACAGTCCCAATTAGAAGAAAAACCCATAATCAGTTGCATTAACAGACTTGGTTCAGCATTAGGGCATAGCTAACCTAAAAATGTATGTGGTAGGCAAAGAAATGCAGACCTCATATTTCCTAATGCAGAGGGTTGGTTTCATTTTATACAAAAAAATTATTAAAAAAAAAAGCTTATTTATGTAAAAAATAGTATTTCCGTTATATTACCTCATATTTTGAATATAATTAATATAATTGCCTAATAGTAAGCTATTTTGCTTCATAGAACATTAAACAATATTAGACTAATTCATGGTATAAACTAATAGTAATAAGATATACTTATAAAACAAAAAAATAAATTTAATATTTAACTATAAATATAATACAGCACTTAATAAAAAGTTCAAGCCAATAAAAATAAAAGTAACCATTTTAGCTGATATCGAACCATTTTTTTACATCAATAACTTCCGAAAAAATAACAAATTCTAAAAAAAAAAAACAAAAAAAAAATTATTCACAGGTCCTTTGTCAATCATAAAGTTCAAAAAATTTAAGCAGCCCTTTTCTAAATGTAAACATGGCACTTAGGCATACTTATATAATGCAATACAGACCTCATATCAATCAACAAACAGTTCCTATAATTGTAAAATAATCTTCATATTCCTCAAAAAGGTCCCAAAAAAAAATTGACTCATAATCCAAATCAGAATAAAAACCCAATTTAAAACATTTAAAATATTCCCAAGGGTAATTCAGTAATTATTTATCGAAAAAAAAACCTTACACTTAGCACAAAATAATACTGAAAAATATATATATATATATATTATATAAAATAAAGTTATTATTTAACTTAATATATAAATATTCTATATATACCAAAAATAAATAAAAATTATCAAATATGAATTTAATACAACACTAAATAAAAAGTTTAACAAAATATATTATATATATTTTGTTAAACTTTTTATTTAGTGTTATATTTTATATGTTATATAAAATAAAGTTATTATTAACTTAATATATAAAATTTATATATATACCAAAATAAAATAAAAATAATCAAATATGAATTTAATACAACACTAAATAAAAAGTTCAACCAAATAAAAAAAAAAAGTAAAAGTTTTTAGCAGATATCGAACCATTTTTTAAAATCAATAATTTCTATAAGATGAACAAATTTTAGAAAAATAAAACAAAATAAATTATTTACAGTTCTTTCAACGATCATATAGTTTAAAAGTTTTAAGCAGCCCTTTTCTAAACAAAAACATGGCGCATAGGCATGAGCCTTAAATTTTATACTTATATAATACAATACATTCCTCATATCAATTAACAAACAGTCCCTATAATTGTAAAATAAGCTTCATTGTCTTAAAAAAGGTCCAGAAAAAAACTTTACTCACAGTCCCAACCAAAATAAAAACCCACATTTATAATAATGCCAAGGGCAATTTAGTATTTATTTATCGCAAAAGAATCCTTACACTTATAAATATATATATATATATATATATATATTTATATGTGTATATATATATATATATATATATATATATATACAATGAATTTATTATTTAAACTTATATATAAAATTTATATATATACCAAAAATAAATAAAAATATACAACTTTGAACTTAATACAGCACTAAATAAAAAGTTCAACCCAATAAAAAAATAAAGTTAAAGTTTTTAGCAGATATTGAACCATTTTTTAATATCAATAATTTCTATAAGATAAACAAATTCCAGAAATTAAAATCAAAAAAAATTATTTTACAGTTCTTTTCTCAATCATAAAATTTAAAAGTGTTAAGCAGCCCTTTTTTAAACAAAAACATGGCCCTTGGGCATTAGCCTTAAATTTTATACTTATATAATACAATACATTCCTCATATCAATCAACAAAGAGTCCCTATAAATGTAAAAGAATATTAATTGTCCTAAATTAGTCTCGGAAAAAAACTGACTCACAGTCCCAATCAGAAGAAAAATCTAATTTCAAACGTTCAAAAATGTCCTAAGGGCAATTCAATTCTTATTTAATGCAAAACAATCTTTAGACTTAGCGTAAAACAATCCATATATATATATATTACAAGCATAAATACTACTGAAACAATAACATAGGATATATACACTGAAAACGATTATTTACTATAACATAATCAGTTGCATCTAGCCAACAGATTTGGTTCAGCATTAGGGCATAGCTACCTTAAAAATGTATGAGGTAGGCAAAATAATGCAGACCTCATATTTCCTAATGCAGAGGGTTGGTTTCATTTTATACAAAATAATTAAAAAAAAAAGCTTTTTTATGTTATAAATAGAAATCGGTTATATTACCTCATATTTTGAATATAATTAATAGAATTGCTTAATAGTAAGCTATTTTGCTTCATAGAACATTAAACAATAATAGACTAATTCATACTATTAATTGATAGTAATAAGTTATACTTATAAAACTAAAAATTAAATTTAATATTTAACTATAAATATAATACAGCACTTAATAAAAAGTTCAAGCTAATAAAAACAAAAGTAAATGATTTTAGCTGATATCGAACCATTTTATTACATCAATAACTAATAAAAGATTAAAAAATTCTAAAAATTAAAAAGAAAAAAAACTATTAACAGGTCCTTTCTCAATCATAAAGTTCAAAAGATTTAAGCAGCTTTTTTCTAAATTTAAATATGGCACTTAGACATACTTATATAATGCAATACATTTCTCATATCAATCAACAAACAGTCGCTATAATTGTAAAAGAATCTTTAGTCTTAAAAAAGATTCCCAAAAAAAAATTGACTCAGAGTAAATCAGAATAAAATCCTAATTTTAAACATTAAAAATATTCCCAAGGGCAATTCAGTAATTATTTATCGCAAAAAAAACCTTACACTTAGCACAAAATAATACTGAAAAAAATATATATATTATATAAAATAAAGTTATTATTTAACTTATATATTTTACGTATATATATTAAATTTATATATATACCATAAATAAATAAAAATATTAACTATGAATTTAATACAGCACTGAATAAAAAGTTCAACCCAATAAAAAATAAAGTAAATGTTTTTAGCAGATAACGGACCATTTTTTAAAATCAATAATTCCTATAAGATGAACAAATTCTAGAAATTAAAAACCAAAAAAAAATATTTATAGTTTTTTTCTCAATCATAAAGTTAAAAAGTTTTAATCAGCCCTTTTCTAAACTAAAACATGGCGCATGGGCATAAGCCTTAAATTTTATACAATATTATACAATTTTATACAAATTATATAATACAATACATTCCTTATATCAATCAACAAACAGTCCCTATAATTGTAAAATAATCTTCATTGTCTCAAACAAGGTCAAGAAAAAAAATTGACTCACAGTCTTAATCAGAAGAAAAACCCACATTTATAATAATCCCAAGGGCAATTCAGTATTTATTTATCACAAAAGAATCCTTACACTTAGCGCAAAATAATATTGAATTTATATATATATATATATATATATATATATATATATATATATATATATATATATATATATATATATATATATATATATATATATATATATATATATATATATATATATATACAGGTGCTTTCATAAATTTAGACGCATTCATTTTTATTTCATATATGTAAGATAATACTCAAAATAAAAATAAAATAAAAGTACTACAGCTATGTTTGATATATAATTTACAAGAGGAAGTGAAACTCTATTATAGAGTACCTTAATTTTTTTAACAGGATGTTTATTACTTATTCTATACCGATTATCACAAAAATGTTAATTAATAAGCTTGATTTCATTTTGTTCATAAATTTACGCATAATCAAAAAAGTCTTATATCTTGTTAATTGATAGTTAATTAGTAGTTTTTCCCCATATTTCTCATTAATAGGCCTAAATTAATTGATTTTGACAAAAAACCTTATATAAATATGACTCACCTGGAATTATTTAATCATTATTTAATAAATAAACAAAAGTCAAGTTAGTTTTGCACTAAAAAGACGCGAAAATTGGGCAAAAGACGTATTACTCAAGGTGAAAGATGGCAAATTATTGCGCACATCAAAGAAGAAACCAAAAGTAATAGAAAAATTGCCAAGTTAATTGGAGTTTCTGAGAAATGCGTTCGGACAACGAAACAAAACTTTCTTCACACTGGTGGTGCCAGCGAGAAAACGAGGCCAGGTAGACCCTTGTCAACCACCAGAATGGACGATAGTGTTCATTTTAGAGCTGTCAGAGCTAATCCAAGAATTAGTTACAAAGAGTCAACCACAGAATTCAATACAACGCAAAATACATCTATTTCTCAAAGCACAGTCCGCTGAATACTTATTAAATACAGGATTGGAGTCTACACTGCTTTGAAGAAACCACTTCTGCGTCCATATGTTAAACAAAGGAGACTAAAATGGTGTCGTGAAAGAAGGTATTGGACAATAGAACAATAGGAAAACATTATGTGGAGTGATGAGAGTAACTTTGAGCTTATCAATCGCAAATCTAACATAACAGTCAAAAGAATGGCTCATGAAAAGTATTACGCCAGGTACATTAGACTGACTGTACAAAGTGGAGGAGACTCGATAGGAATCTGGTCATGCTTCAATTACAAAGATGTTGGTATATGCCGAACATACACCAGAAGAATCAACTCCAGAATTACGTAGAAGTACTGGAAAACAACTTAATTCCATAAATTGACCTGCTTATGCTCAATGATAAACCATGGAAACTTTAACATGATGGCGCTACTGCACATACTGCATACCAGGCCTTGCAATGAATAAGAACTGCGCGACGCATAAGCACGACGTGATTTTTGACGTCATTAAATTCTTTTTATTTGCTTTTCATATTTATCAACATTAACTTAACCAATTTACTTAATTACTGCAAAACTACTTTAAATCGTTTATGTTATTATTTAAAAATGTTTTGGAATGTTTCGTTTTTTAAAATGTAAAAACATTTGTTTATTTTCTAGACGTTTGTCACGTTTTGTCTATACTAAACGAATAAAAAACATTTTAACTTAAATTTAAAAAAGATTATAAAATATGCTAATATTTGATTTTTTTTTTCTTAAATATGTAATTTAAGGTTTTTCAAATAATTATTTTTTCTTTTTAAAAAGTCAGCGAGTAATAAACTGGAAATTTTAATATTGTACGATTAAAAACTGATATTTTTACAAGCGATTTTATATAATATTTATTTTTATTTATTTTCATAAAGCGGTTGATAAGCACAACCACTCATATTTATAAAAAACTTGAATGAACGTTTTGAATAGATTTTTAATGTTAACAAGGAATTTTATTTCTAGTAAAATAAAATAAAATGTTAGAATAAAAATCTTATAGGTATAAAAGAAATATTTCAGCGAAAAAATTATTCTTAAAAATTATTATTAAAAATTATTCGAAAAACTATTGACGTTTTATTTTTCAGCAGCTGTTCTTGAGCACGCTTCGTTGAGTTTCGTTAACTTTTAACATAAAAGCGATCGTTATTATTTAAGTAATTTTTTTGAGTTACTTTTTACAAAAATTTTAATAACAGTACTTTTTTATTGAATCAAGTAGAATACATTTTAATATTAATCTTTTTTTTTTTTTTTATTTGCGCTCACCAATTTTTAAAATGTTTCCTCGAAATTACTCTTAAATACTTTAAATACGTCTAACAGTTAATAAATATTTTTAAATCTATGGAATAATTTTAATACCTAACAAACCCCGTAAAATAATTATTTAAGTTTAAAATCTAAAACTAAAAGAAAGTATTTTTGTTCAATTTTATCGACAACTTTGCTATTGCTGAATAATTTCATTAAAATGTTAGCTTAAAATATTTAAACTTTTTTTTTAATCTGAATTTTTTCTACTTGTAAATAATGAGCATATTTAATTTTTTTTAATTCAAACTTTTATTTCAACTGCGTGCGGTTTTTAAAATACTTTATTAAATGTTAAAATAATCGTAAATTACTTCATTAAAATTCCGGTCAAAAATATCTTTAAATATACTCAAACAAAAAATTTTTTGCTCGACACAAATAGCCCTAGCTACACGCAAAATCGCTCTTGGACGACGTAAAATTCACATTGCCCGACGCTTTATCGCAAGGCCTGCATACTATACAAAGGAGTGGTTCAACAATAATAGTATCATGACAATACTGTGGCCTCCATACTCACCTGATTTAAACCCGATTGAAAACATTTGGGCTTGGATTGACTGTGAATTAGCAAAAGTTCAAATTTCCACACTTATTCAGCTGAAAGAATTCCTTAAGGGAACCTGGTATGGGGTCCCAGAAGCGATGTGCAAAAATTTTGTTGAGTCTATGCCTAGAAGAGTTCTTAGTTGTATTAAAGCAAAAGGCGGATACACAAAATATTGATTGGTTCATAAATTATGCCTTCTTATGTATCGTGCGTCTAATATTATGAATAATTTTTTTTGTTTAATTTTTTTAATACCATGTAGTTGTACCTAATTATTACTTAGTATTTCATTTTTTTTGTAAACTTTTTTTAAATTTTGTATTCTGATTGTATTTATCTAATAAAAAAAAAAAAAACTAAACCAAAATCTTTTTTCGTCATTGTTTTATCAATGAAAAACTTCAAATTTCTAATCTCAAATATGAATGCGTCTAAATTTATGAAAACCACTGTATAATGAATTTATTATTTAAACTTATATATAAAATTTATATATATACCAAAAATCAATAAAAACATTCAACTATAAATTTAATACAGCACTAAATAAAAAGTTCAACCCAATAAAAAAATAAAGTAAAAGTTTTTAGCAGATATCAAACCATTTTTTAAAATCAATAACTTCTATAATATAAACAAATTCCAGAAACTGAAAACAAAAAAAATTATTTACAGTTCTTTCCTCAAGTATAAAATTTAAAAGTGTTAAGCAGCCCTTTTCTAAACTAAAACATGGCGCTTGGGCATTAGCCTTAAATTTTATACTTATATAATACAATACATTCATCATATCAATCAACAAAGAGTCCCTATAAATGTAATAGAATATTTATTGTCCTAAATCAGTCTCAGAAAAAAACTGACTCACAGTCCCAATTAGAACAAAAACCTAATTTCAAACATTCAAAAATGTCTTAAGGGCAATTCAGTTCTTATTTATTGCAAAACAATCCATATGTATAATTATAAGCATAAATACTACTGAAACAATAACTCAGGATATATACACTGAAAACAATCATTTACTATAACATAATCAGTTGCATCTAGCCAACAGACTTGGTTCAGCATTAGGGCATAGCTAACCTAAAAATGTATGTGGTAGGCAAAGTAATGCAGACCTCATATTTCCTAATGCAGAGGGTTGGTTTCATTTTATACAAAAAAATTATTAAAAAAAAAGCTAATTTATGTAAAAAATAGAAATCGGTTATATTACCTCATATTTTGAATATAATTAATATAATTGCCTAATAGTAAGCTGTTTTGCTTCATAGAACATTAAACAATAATAGACTAATTCATAGTATTAACCAATAGTAATATGTTATAAAACTAAAAAATAAATTTAATATTTAACTATAAATATAATACAGCACCTAATAAAAAGTCAAGCCAATAAAAATAAAAGTAACCATTTTAGCTGATATCGAACCATTTTCTTACATCAATAACTTATAAAAGATTAACAAATTCTAAAAATTAAAAAGAAAAAAAACTATTAACAGGTCCTTTCTCAATCATAAAGTTCAAAAGATTTAAGCAGCCCTTTTCTAAATCTAAACATGGCACTTAGACATACTTAAATAATGCAATACATTCCTCATATCAATCAACAAACAGTCCCTATAATTGTAAAAGAATCTTCATTGTCTTAAAAAAAGGTCCAGAAAAAAAATTAACTCACAGTCCCAATCAAAAGAAAAACCCACATTTATAATAATTCTAAGGGCAATTCAGTATTTATTTATCGTAAAAGAATCCTTACACTTAGCGCAAAATAATCTTAAAAAAATATATATATAAATATATATATATATATATATATATATATATATATATATATATATATATATATATATATATATATAAAATAAATTTATTATCTAAATTTATATATTAAATTTATATATATACCATAAATAAATAAAAATATTCAACTATGAATTTAATACAGCACTGAATAAAAAGTTCAACCCAATAAAAAATAAAGTAAATGTTTTTAGCAGATATCGGACCATTTTTTAAAATCAATAATTTCTATAAGATGAACAAATTTTAGAATATAAAAACAAAAAAAATTATTTACAGTTCTTTTCTCGATCATAAAGTTTAAAAGTTTTATGCAGCCCTTTTCTAAACTAAAACAAGGTGCTTGGGCAATAGCCTTAAGTTTTATACTTATATAATACAATACATTTCTCAAATCAATCAACAAACAGTCCCTATAAATGTAAAAGAATAAATATTGTCCTAAATAAGTCTCAGAAAGAAACTGACTTACAGTCCCAATTAGAAGGAAAACCTAATTTCAAACGTTTAAAAATGTCCTATGGGAATTCAGTTCTCATTTATTGTAAAATAATCTTTAGACTTAAAGCAAAACAATCCATGTATATAATTTACAAGCATAAATACTACTGAAACAATAACTTAGGATATATACACTGAAAACAATCATTTACTATACCATAATCAGTTGCATCTAGCAAACAGACTTGGTTCAGCATTAGGGCATAGCTAACCTATAAAAGGTATGTGGTTGGCTAATGCAGACCTCATATTTTTTAATGCAGAGGGTTGGTTTCATTTTATACAAAAAAATTATTAAAAAAAAAGCTTATTTATGTAAAAAATAGAAATCGGTTATATTACTTTATATTTTGAATATAATCAATATAATTGCCTAATAGTAAGCTATTATATTGCTTCATAGACTATTAAACAATAATAGACTAATTTATAGTATTAATTGATAGTAATAAGTTATACTTATAAAACTAAAAAATAAATTTAATATTTAACTATAAATATAATACAGCACTTAATCAAAAGTTCAAGCCAATAAAAATAAAAGTAAATGATTTTAGCTGATATCGAACCATTTTTATACATCAATAACTTTCAAAAGATTAACAAATTCTAAAAATCAAAAACAAAAAAAAATTATTTACAGTTCCTTTTTCAAAAAAAAAGCTTAAAAGATTTAAGCAGCCTTTTTCTAAATCTAAACATGGCACTTAGGCATTAAATTTGAATTTTATTTTTATATAATGCAATACATTCCTCATATCAATCAACAAACAGTCCCTATAATTGTAAAAGAATCTTCATTGTCTTAAAAAAGGTCCCGAAAAAAAATTGACTCACAGTCCTAATCAGAATAAAAACCCAATTTAAAATATTTAAAATATCCCCAAGGGCAATTCAGAATTTATTTATCACAAAAGAATCCTTACACCTACTGCAAAATAATCTTGAATATATATATATATATATATATATATATATATATATATATATATATATATAAAATAAATTTATTATTTAACTTTATATATAAAATTTATATATATACCAAAAATAAATAAAAATATTCAACTATGAATTTAATACAACACTAAATAAAAAGTTCAACCTAATAAAAAAAATAAAGTAAAAGGTTTTAGCAGATAACGGACAATTTTTGAAAATCAATATTTGCTATAAGAAGAACAAATTCTAGAAAATAAAAACAAAAAAAATTATTTACAGTTCTTTCCTTGATCATAAAGTTTAAAAGTTTTAGGCAGCCCTTTATTACATCAAAACATGGCGCTTAGGCATTAAATTTAAATTTTATACTTATATAATGCAATAAATTCCTAATATCAATTAACAAACAGTCCCTATAATTGTAAAAGAATCTTTATTTTGTTCAAAAAGGTCCCGAAAAAAAATTGACTTACAGTCAGAATCAGAAACAAAAAACCCAATTTTAAACATTTAAAATATTTCCAAGGGTAATTCAGTATTTATTTATCGCAAAAGAGTGCAAAATAATCTTAAATATATATATATATATATATTTATATATATATTATATATATATAAATATATATATATATATAAATATATATATATAAATATATAAATATATATATATATATATATATATATATATATATATATATATATATATATATATATATATATATATATATATATATATATATATATATATAATTCAACCTTTTATGTGTATGAAATCAAAAAAATTTTTTTTTTTACCTTCGGCTATGTTATCAAATATATTTTAAAATTGGCATGTTTAGCACTAAATTTGTTTTATGCGTAAATTTTTGTTTTCACTTTGAAGCAATGACGTATGCTACATCAAATAACTTTAAATGCGTTACCAAATCACACTCTTGTTTTATTTTTGTAAATAAAACAAAATAAAACTATAAATAACATACAAAATACAAATTTTGTATTTTATTCTTTTGAAAAGCGTTGTCTGTAATTTTTTGAAATTTTGTTGTCTGACTTTAATAATATTTGTATCGGTTCACATACAATTTAAGTAAAATTTTTTTGCTTTGAAAATGTTCTAAGAATGATAATATTACAAATGAAACAACAAAAATATATTATTTTTTTGATTATTTTGCTGAAAAGTAACATTTCTTAAAATCAACTAAGTTCTTCATTTCTGCAGATCTATTCAAAAATCAAAGAAAGTTTTGATATATTATTAAATGTTAAAAAATAAAACATTTTAATGGTTTTATATTCTTTTTACAAAACGAAACTATCTATAATATTTCAAAAGTTATAAAATTTTGAGTAACACCCCTTAAGCTAGTAATTTAAAAAATTAACAAGAAGCCTTATTGAAAATGAATCCACCTTGAAACAGCGGAGCTGAAAATGTTTGGCTTAGCTTTAAAACTCTTGACCTTAAAACTGACATAACATTAAGGCTAGGTGCTAATGTGATTATTATTATTATATTTCTTTTTTATACTTGATAAGAGCTGGATAGATTGCCTTTAATTTATACTAAAGTTTTATTTACAATAGCTAATATAACCAATCCTTCTTCCGCTCCTCGAGTGATCAAGGTGACCAATTTTGATGGGGATGTAAGTTTATAAAACAATTCAAAATAAATAGAAAAATATTTATTGGAGATACACCTAATTATAATATAAATATAATTTATAATATAAACTATAAATGCAAATAAAAATATAATATAAATTATAAATATAATTTATATTTATAACTTATATCATATTTATATTATTAATAAAAATGTCCAACCAAACAAATATGTCCAACTGAGCTATGTTCATCTTAACAGATGACACACAATCAGGGATATCTCCAATAAATAGTTTTATACTAACAAATTTGTTACAAACTAACTTGTTATTATTTTGTCTAACATTAGTTATGAAAGGCAAATTAACAAGTTAGTTTGTAAAAAAAGCTTACACTTAGAAAATAATGGACATATGTTATTTTACCTATTAATTTAAGTATAATTAATATATTTGCCTTATAGTATGCTATTTTTCCTCATAGACTATTATATAATACTATATAATAACAGACTATTAAATAGCATTTATTGAACGTATTAAGTTATACTTAAATAACCAATAAATAAATATATTATTTAACTATCAATTTAATTCAGCATTAATTTAAATTCACTAAAATAAAAATAAAAGTTTTTACCAGATATTAAACCATTTTTTAAATCAATATTTTCCAAAAGATGAACAAAATCTAGAAAGTAAAATTAAAAAAGATCATTCACAGTTTTTTTCTAGTTTATAAAGTTTCTAAGTTTACAAGCAGCCCTTTTCTAATTCCAAATTTGGCACATGCGCATTAGTTTTAAATTTTATATTTTTCAAGTGCAATACAATCCTTATGTCAATTAACAAACAGTCCCTACAGTCGTGAAAGAATCCTTATTGTCTTAAAACAGTCCCGGAAAAAAATCGACTAACAGTCCCGGTCGCAATAAAGTCCCCATTTCAATTCGTAAAAAATGTCCCGGTCGCAATTCAGTCCTCATTTATCGCAAAACAATCCTTAAACTTAGCGCTTAACAATCCTGAAAATATTTACGCTCATTCTTATTATTATTATTATTATTATTATTATTATTATTATTACATGGTTTCTTTTCATAAAAAAATACTAAACTTTTTAAAAATGATATAGTTCTTGTGTAGAAACACGCCAATTTTAATGGAGCAAAAGTTCGGTATAAAAAATGGCTTCCACAAATATTAAAAAAATAACATATAAAATAGCAGCATCATTCAAAATTTATTCTGAAAAAGATAATGGCCCAACTAACAAGAAAAAACCTAACAGTTTTAAAAAAATTAATTTTGCTATTAGAGCTGGGTAACTACAAAACTTTTCAAAAGTGGTGCAAAGTAACCCCCGATGGAGTAAAGTAGCCCCGGTTGACGGTAAACAAAGCCCCGGTTGACGGTACTACTATTTTTTATTTACTTTATTATTTGTTTAAATTACAGATTATTGTCGACTACTCTTATAAAATGATTAATTAATTTCCATTAAATAAGAAATAATTAATTAAAGTTAAGAAACTAAAAAAAAAATTTTTCTGAAAAACTTTTTTTTAGTTTCTACAGCATGAATACTAAATAAACAAGTTTTTCTTTTTTGATAAAGGAAAAACTTGTTTAGTATTTAAATAAAAGCTATTACTGATTTTTCTTTCGTGTTATGAAATGTAAAATTGTGGCATGGATACTTTACAAAAGGTTTTATTCCTTGAGACAGAAATAAAAAAAATTTTTATTTCTATCTCAAAGAATGTCATTAATGGTGCTACTGCTTCTTCTGCTGAAGTTAATTTTGATTTTATTGTTGCACTGTGTATAACAAGACATGTTTTTAATATAATTTTTTTAATTACACGATTGTGCAAGCAAGTATTAATAATATTTTTTATAGTTTAAATCTTATTCAAGCATTAAAAGATTTTGTCTCTATACTTAGAAATACTATTAATCAACACCTCCAAATATGCTTTAAACAAGCCTAAAAATTGCATTTCAAGTTATTTTAATTGGGATATTACTTTTTCTTTGCTAGACCATCTGATCACTGAGTTTAACACAAGGTTTGATTAATACAGTTTTGAAGTGTTTTTCAAGCACCTGTATTTTAATTTCTTCTTTCTAATCTTCAGTTTCTTCTAAAAATAATTGCAGAAATTCATTGTTTTGTTATGCTAGTTTGAAAGACCAAATCATATATTTAAGTGATTTTTTATTTAACCAAAGACTTCATTAGCTTTATTTATTATTACCAAATCAAAGTTAAGTGAGTTTGAAATGTGGGAAGTTTAGTATTTATAAAATTATATCACAGAAAATTATATCACAGGCCTCGGCGGGAGGTAGCCACAGAGCAGGCCTCGACGGGAGGTTGCCACAGAGCAGGCCTCGGCGGGAGGTTGCTACAGAGCAGGCCTCGGCGGGAGGTTGCCGTCGGCGGGAGTAAATGAGTGCAAGAGCGGAGAAAACCTAAAACAAACATGGCGAACATGGTAACGAACATGGCGAACTATGCAAGCTGCTTGTCTAAACAGTTTCTTACAAGAGCTTTTGTTTTTTACACGAGCATTCATTAAAAAAGTTGCTTATTAAATACAAAATTTGGTTTCAAATAGGGATGTACCGGAGTTCCAGCCGGGTTTTTTAACTTTTAGGTTATTCAGGTTCCGGCTGTAATTAAAATATTTCCGGCCCCAATGCCGGAATTTTTTTTTTACTTTATTTATTTAAGACATGTGACACAAACTGTGTTAGTTAAATGAAAAAATCATTGTCCTACTGGGCATTGAAGAACTATGGGTAAACCTAGGTAAAAATACAAAGCTCTTAACAAATAGAATGTAATTTTAGGTAAAGCTACAGTTTAGCGCTCTAAAATAATTTTACTTTTTCGCTTGTTGCGCTCTAGTTAGTGGAGAGTTTTAAACATTAGAAATTTTAATTGAAATTATAAAAGAAAAAAGATTGCTGCTCTATGCCAAATCCTCAATGTAGCAGCAATTCCTTGTAGAAGTAGGCTATAAGATAGTCGATGTAGCAACACTCCCTTGTAGCAGCAGGCTTTAAGATAATAGACGTAGCAGCACTCCCTTAGCAGTAGGCTATAAGATATTCGATGTATGTATTAAACCCAATAAATATTTTTTATGTTTATATTAAAAAGTGTGGAGAACTGCTCTAAGTCTGACCGCCCCTAACTTAAAGCAGTTCTCCACACGAAAGCCGCAACAAGTTAAAGTTAAAGTTAAAGTTAAATTACACGGAGGGGGCGCTTGTTTCGTAAGCCCATCAACAGCTAGCCGTGCTAGCTCGTGTGAAATTGCACGGAAGATGATGCGCTGTAGTAATTATTAAAGCTGATCGAATTTTGCTTGTGTGGTGAGCCACGCGGTTGTTGAAGGAGTTATAGCGAACGAGGCAGTTGTTGTCCATTTCACGATGAAAACGCTTGCGATGACCGTAGCTAGGTGGGATGTTAGGTGGATATGCCAGCTAATTGAGTCGATACTGTTTTCGAATTTATATTTTTGAATGAGGTCGCCGCGTAAACGTCTATTTAATAGAGAGGTGAGACCGAGTTTGATGCATCTTGTCTCGTAATCGAAGCGCTTTATTTCGTGCGGTACTTTGGTAACCCGGTGCTGAACACGTTCTATGACATTTATGTCTTTTTCAAGATGCGGGCACCAGGCAGTAACTGCAAACTCGAGATGTGGGCGTATATAAGTGGTGTAAAGTTTTTTCCATATTTTGGTATCTCTGCTTATAAACGTGTTTTTCAAGCGATAGAATAAAATTATTTTAGACCCATATGTGAAGCTTTGTCTAATTTTATTTGCAGTAATCACTTATGTATAGATTTCTAAAAGTGTAGGAACATTGTGGTGCAAAAAGAGTTGCACCACAATATTGGGCAATTTTGGGGAACAGTTTTGGGCAACAAACAAGCTTATTTTTCATCAAAAATGTATTATAGGTTATTATATTATAGGTTATAAATATATATTATGTAGCCACGATGCTAAAGTCCAGGTTTTCACTTTTCATTTTTAAGGTAAAAACTACATAAATATAAAACTCGAAAAAATTTAGAAATGGCGAAAGCTATAAAGCGACTTGTTTATCAGATAACCTCAGTTTACAACTTGTTTTAAAGTTTACAGAAAATAACTTGTTTCAAAGTTTTCAAATAACAACTTGTAAAAGTTTAAATCTAGCTTCTACTTATTTAAATATCGTGGTCTATTTATTTTTGCAAATTGATTTTAAACACTATTAAAAATGAACCTACTCTTCAAAAGCTTATAAATAAATGGAAACAAGTATTACTATTTATCCATTTTAATAAATCCAATTTAAGGTTGTTATTTTAAAATAAAATTCAATTACATAAAAACAAAAATAAACAAAAAATAAAAATGCATAATGACATGCCATATTGCAATTATATTGCATATCAAACATCGCACTTTGTGAGATAAATGTGCTTGATGTGGTTCATGAAAATAGTGAAGGTATTTAATAAAGGTGTGAAAGGTGAAAATAGTAAAGGTAGGGAAGGTGCCTTTTGAGGTTTTTTGCGTAAAAATAGTCAAGGTGCTAAAAACAGTTAATAAACATAAGTTTTAAATTTATAAAACCAAATAAAATTTCTTAATCTTACTTATAATGGTTAAACACACGATAATAAATTATTACTTTCTCATACAACATCCTAACTAGTTCCATTTATAACTTAATAACATCACATTCTAAGTTAGAAGTAGTGTTTTTAGTTTTTATAAATTAATATGTTAATATGCAAAGAGAAAATTCTTTTAAAAAATTTTTAGTTTAGATTATCAGTAACGTGGATTGGACAGCACAAGCAACACAAAGTTTTCCTAACGGAAGTATTGTAACCGCTGATGGCTTTTGTGTATTACCAAGAGGTATTTGTTTAATTAGTTGCATATCTTGATTTAAAATTTTCAAAGAATTAGCACCGTTGTCACAAACAACTAAATGATTATCGTTATCAAATTTGAGGCTTGTAGGGCACGAAAAAAGGCGCTTTCCATTTTTGTCATATTCAACAATATCCATAAACCTACCGCTTTCACTAAATACTTGCAGTCTGTGATTTAAAGTGTCTGAAACTATAATTCTCTTATGAACCTCATCAAAAACAACATCGTGCGGAAACATAAACTGACCAGGACGTTGGCCGATTCCACCAAATACGCTTGCATGGTAACCATCATCCTCGATAATGAAGATCTCTCTACGTTCGACATCTGTTACAAGTGTCTTATTACTTTTTGTAACGCAAATTCCGTGTGGGGCTTGAAAAAGACCTTGTCCTAAATTTAATTAAAAAATTAGGTTTTTCAAAGGTTTAAAATCAATGGTAATCATTTAAATACCAATAAATCTTATTAAATGACCAGTGGAGGTCAATTCATTATTTATACAATTTACAAACTACAAAAGAAACCTTTAAATTAAAAAGAGGATTTAACAAAGTGGGTCAAAGAAGATTAAAATTACAAAAGATTAGATACAGATTAAAAAAATACAATTACAATTACATATCTAAGTTTAATTCCTAGAATATAGTCAGAAATATATATATATATATATATATATATATATATATATATATATATATATATATATATATATATATATATATATATATATATATATATATATATATATATATATATATATATATATATATATATATATATATATATATATAATATATATATATATATATATATATATATATATATATATATATATATATATATATATATATATATATATATATATATATATATATATATATATATATAAAATATGCAAAAAAGTTTTTTTTGCATAACAGCACTTAAACTAGCACTACTGATGAAACATTGAAAAGCCTCTAGTGTTAAATATATTTTGTAGTATTTTGTTAAATATCTTTTTAGAAATATAAAAAACTTTTTCTGAAGTTGTTATTTTGCTTGACATACACTTTTCATTTTATTGGTTAAATTATATTAATAGTTATATATATATATATATATATATATATATATATATATATATATATATATATATATATATATATATATATATATATATATATATATATATAGTTATATATATATATATATATATATATATATATATATATATATAATATATATATATATATATATATATATATATATATATGTATATATATATATATATATATATATATATATATATATATATATATATATTTATATATATATATATATATATATATGTATATATATATATATATGTATATATATGTATTTATATGTATATGTTATGAATATATATATATATATATATATATATATATATATATATATATATATATATATATATATATATATATATATATATATATATATGTATTTATATGAATGTTATACAAATATAAATATTTAAATATATATATATAAAATTTCACTGAGCAAACAAAAGATATAAGTAAACCTTTTAATAAATATCACAAATAAAACAAAAGACATGAGTAAACCTGGAATAAAATTACAAACAACTTGGTATACTTAAGATGATTTATAAATTATTTGAATTCTTAAACTTAGAATTTACTTAATTTGATTAGCGTATTGTGTCAAAACAAAAGCGTTAGGCTTCATAACTTTTTTTGCGTCAGGTTTTTCAAATGATTAAAGAAACTTTTCTTTAATTTTAGTAATTGTTGAAAATTTTTTACTAACACTAACACATGATTTTAAAAACACTATTTTGGAATCTTTAGATTGAAATCGCTCAATAGCGCCGACTAGAAACTAGTTAAATTTTTTTGTAAAGTGTCGTATTCAATTTTAAATACTAGTTCTGGCCTATACAGTTACATATCAACTAAATATATTTTTCAAAATACAACATTTTTATAAAATTTCATGCAAAACTTAAAGATACCAATCCGAAAGGAACAAAAAATCTAAAAAACTGCCATTGACCTTTAAAAACAGGTCATATTATTATAATATGAAGTTCATTTCACCTAAAAAATTAATATTTTTAATTATTTCTCGTTCAGAAATAACTCATTTAAAAACCTCTATCATTTAGTGACCAGACTGTTTGATACAATTATACCATGATCAGTAAAAAATCTGACAGACACAATAATATTTTAAAAAACTATGCGCATAAGTGTCCTACCAATTATCAAACAAGTGTAAAAAGCTTACCAGATGAAAAACTAAGATTTAAACTAGCATTTACATATTCATAAAAACAGTTAAAGGCAAAATGAATATTTTGTTTAAATTTTCTTAAGTGTAATTTTTTATATATAAGTTTTGATACTTTCATTCAAAGAAAGATAGGGGAAAGGCGCCTATGATGGCATACCGGTCATATTTTCATAAATAATGGTCATGGCAAAAAAGTAATTAGACCAACATGTCTATACTGACTTTATATTAGTTTTAGTAAAAATACTTCCCTTATGCACAAATATTGCTTTTATAATCAAGAAAAATCGATTTTGGGATGTGTTGTTGCATTTTTAATGCCTTTAAATATTTGATATAGTGATTTTAATATTAGTTGTGCAGAAATAAAATTTGTATGCATTTTATTTCCAAGTTTTGTGAATTTAGTGGAATACTTATTTTAATTTTATCTTTTGAACAAGGCAGACACAGCTTGTTTTAATGAAAATGATGACTTCTTCCCATGATGGAATACTAACGAGTTAGGTGTGTTGCAATATTGACGAGTGGAGAAAACCTTTTTTATCATAAAAACAACATACTTGTTATTAAAATAAAAAGGAATTTTTACTTCGCTAAAAAATTTATGGTTCAAAAAACACATAAAACGCAATACCTTTTATGCGCATGCGCAAAGTTTGACACTGCTGCTGTGTAGCACGAATGGGTTAATTAGGATGATTACGCGTAATTTCTGGCATTTCTGAGGGAAGAATTTTAGGTCAAATGAAATTGTCAAGTTACCCTTGATACTAACCAACCCCATCCTCCCCTATGCCATCATAGGAGCAGTAATTGCCTATAATGGCATACTTGTGCTTTTTTTTATTAAATAAAAATAACTAATAAAAAAAGAAGACTGATGAAAACTCCTAAGGTTATTATTGTTCTACATGTAACAAAGAATGTATCCATATCAAAACTTTAGTTCTTGGTCTTCAGGATACTGAATAATGAAGCTTCAAAGTTAAATATGCCATCATAGACGCCTTTTCCCTATTTTTCACAGACGTTTTAAAACAAAGTTACTTATCTAGCTTTAGCTGTTGCGTCATTTTTGAAGCTAATATACTCAAATAGGGAAACTGGCTGTATAGTTAATATTCTTTTATTGTTGTATAGTTAATATTCTTTAATTGTTTTACTGTTAAAAAAATTAACCATCCCCGTTATAATATTTTATTATTCAATATTTTGTAATTACGTCAGAACGAAACACTTATTTTTTTTAATCAAAAATTTATTACATCTTTAATATTTTATGCTTATCTACTGCTAATTCCATGGGTTACATGAGATAATACATAAGTTGTTGTCATGCTATTTAAACTATGGTAATACTTGGTGAAGATGCTTAAGATAATACGTTTTTAGACGCTCATGATGAGATGTAGGAAAAACGCGTTTTTCTTAAGTTATTCTCCACGGAGCTTTATTTTGATATTTCAAGAGCAAAAGTTTTTTCAAAAAAAAACTTTTGCTCTTGGTTTCCTAAGATGAGATGATTGGGTGTGTTAATAACGTAATTTTTGGTATAAAGGTTTTTTTTTAAATGAGTTATTCATTCATAATCTTTAAGAAAAAAAAATATTAAATTATGATAATTTGCAAAAGTAAATATAAATATTATAATATATCGGCTGCAAACAATACACTGTTAACATGCTTAACATACGCAACCTTCCCCAACTATTCTTAGGGGTCGTCCATAAATTACGTCACGCAATTTTTGACCATTTTTGACCTCCCCTTGTCACAAAATCGTAACACTTTAGTAGCAAGTTTTGTATGAGCCGTCACAAAACCACTGACCCTCCTTATTTTTTTATCTGGTTTTGATCGGAAATTTATTTCTAACTGGTTCTCGAAAATTTTTTATGAAGTCAACTTGACTAAAGACGATTTTAATAATCAATATTTATTTTTAAAATTTAAGTTCTAATTATCTTTAAGACGTTTAAACGTTTTCTAAACGTAATTTGCGTTAGAATATTTAAAAGACGTTTAAAAGACGTTTAAAAGACATTCAGCCGTTTTAAAGACGTTTAAAAGAAGCACCCGTGGCGCAGTGGTTGCGCACTTGTCTCAGAAGCAAAGGATTCGTGGTTCAAACCCC
Organism: Hydra vulgaris; assembly: GCF_022113875.1. NCBI lineage: Eukaryota > Metazoa > Cnidaria > Hydrozoa > Anthoathecata > Hydridae > Hydra > Hydra vulgaris. The sequence continues at coordinate 10,840,412 of NC_061170.1, forward strand.
ACCTTTGAGAAAGTTTTGCGACATCGGTTAGGAAGGAGGCGTGAACTTCCAATTAAATGCTTAATCCGCGGTGCTCTGTTATAAATATATATATATATATATATATATATATATATATATATATATATATATATATATATATATATATATATATATATATATATATATATATATATATATATATATATATATATATATATATATATATATATATATATGTATATATATATATATATATATATATATATATATATATATATATATATATATATATATATATATATACATATAAAAAAAGGTATAAATATACCGACGCTTACAATAGAAAAAGGTAAAAGTAAAAATGTTTAAGGTAGTAAAATGTACTCTAGATAAAATTAACTCTAAAGTACTTAAACAAAAGATCATACATATATTTCCATAGTTTCCTAAAGAAATGCGATTTTATAAGTCAATTTATAAGCCTAAATTGAATAGCAAATGAATAGCAAAAGCCTAAATTGAATAGCAAATAGTCTTAGTAATAAGCAGTAGATTCTATAAAAGTTCATGTATCGAGTTGATTTTAAAATTTTATGCATCTTTAATTAAAATTTTGCATCGATTTTGATAGATTGAAATTCTACGTGGTTTTTTTATCTCAACTCAATAGAATTAAAGCACTTATAATATTTTAGATGATTGCGATATTATAAGACTAGGATGCGTTCTACATGCTAGTGCTCTATATTATTGATTGGGTAATATTTTTTTATTAAAGAAGATATTTAGATCTGCTCTCTATTTTCAAACATTTTGCTTGAAAATATTTGGCGCAAATAACTGATGGCATCCAGTTGCAATTATACACAAAGTTTTTCGTTTTCAGAAGGTCAAAAAGTCGCAACACCATTTCTTAAATAGTTTAATCAGCAGTCAAAAACTTATAAACCATGTTTTGTAACTATCATTTATTTAATACCGGAGCATCGAATTCTGTTTTTTTAGCGTTCCTACTACAAAAGCAATTTTTTGAAAATGATTACAGATTAACAAAAAAATAATGGACTATAAAATTTTGCGTAATAATATGAAAATGTTGTCGCCACATCATATTTTCATTTTCTTAAACAAAGTTAAGTCTTCTTTTTTTTAGCCAATTTTTTTATAATTGAGTTCGTTTTTGAGATTAAGTTTTTATTACCAGAATCCGAATGAGATATTTTAGGGAAAAGCAAACCACTATTATGACTTAAAATGCCACAACAAATTTCTGAGTCTCAAAAGTTCACTCGACTCGTATTTTTTTTTAACTCGTTTTTCTCGACTTTTCGACTCGTTCTCTATTATAATGATTGAATTTATCTACAAACTCAAAATTTTTGCCACTTCAAAACAAAATCAGGTTAAATCGATTTCAAAAGTGTCATGGTTTCAAAAGTTGTCATGGTTTCAAAAGTTGTCACGGTTTCAAAAGTTGTCATGGTTTCAAAAGTTGTCATGGTTTCAAAAGTTGTCATGGTTTAGTTTTTGAAAGTAGTTTCAAAAACAATGGTTGTGGATTTTGGAAGTAATTTCAAAGGTAATGTGCTGTGTAACAAATATATTAAATCTTAGCATTATTATGTTGATAACAAAATACAAATAAGTGAGATGATTATATTTTAAACAAATGTTTGATGTTGTTTGAGTAAAAGAAAAAAGATTATATATAAGAAATAAAACACAGAAATAAAACACAGAAAAAAAAAATAATAAAACATAGAAATAAAGAAGTAAAACAAAGAAAAAAAGGAATTAAAAAAACAAAATACAGAAAATAATAATAATAATAAAACACAGAAATAAAGAAATAAAAAGCAAAAAATATAATATACCAATATGTGCAACTGGTTGAATATCTTCTTTGATGTTAAATATTTGAACGCGAGCTTGGGATTGACTTCGAGCATCGCATAAAAATAAACTGTTTTCCGTAGAGTTAAGTGCCAAACCCGATAGAATGGAGTCTTTGTGCTCAGCATGTATTGATTCTAAATGGGTACCACTGGGATCATAGACTTTAATTGTATCTGTTTGACTTGTAATTAATATTTTACCTTTTAAATAAGTCAAAAATTGAGGGGAGCAATCAACGGGAAAAGATTTCGAAGATTTTGCGTTTTCTTCAAACGCTTCAACAATGTATTGAATTTTTCCTTTTTTGTTATGAACTTTTTGAGATTTTGGTACAAATACGTTTTCATTATATTTAACACCAGAAGTCTTCTTTTCTGATTTTTTAAGTGTTTTAAACCAAGACATTTTAGATACAAAATAATAACAGTGTTTAAATATAATATAAAAGGTTTTTAGAGGATCTGAATTTCTTTAATATGTTTTTGCTAAACTTCTTTATATGTATTTATCTTCTTATGTAATTCTTCTATATATATATATATATATAATATTAACTACACAATTTATTACAAGCACACGGTAATTCGATGTGTTCTGTAAATTTTATCTTCAAAACTTTTTGTAAGAAGTTGCGAACTTAAATTCTTAATGATATTAAAAACTTTGAAAATATTTCAATCAAAAGGAGATTTAAATATTTCTTTATCAGATACGGAAATGCGTTTTATTAAAAAAAAGTTTATCAATGCTATGAATAGAATGCGTATATTTCAATATTAGCTGTAATCCGGGATGATAAAATCGTCAACAATTAATAATATGGTAAATAACATTATTGGTTGCCAACGGTATCTATAATTAGATGTATTTTGAAAGTTTTATAAATATTTTAATCATAATTTTAAAAAATTTTTAAAAATTCTTTTTAGTTCTATATTTTTTTTATATCAACATTGCATTTTCCTTTTATTTTTATATTAAAATAAAAGGAAAATTTTTATATTAAAAATATTTTTAAATTCTTACCTCCCTTAAAGTTATAATACTTTTACCTCATACTCAGTACAATAAAAATTCATAACCTTAATCTCATTATTTAAATAAAAATTCATAACCTTAATCTCATTACTTAAATATACTTTTGTCATATTCTCTCAGTAAAAGCTTCGATATTATTTTATCAACCGTCAAACATTGCTAAGCTTTGTTCTTTGTCACCATAACGTTCTTGCTTTTCACCATCAGCAGGGTCATGCATAGTTTACCTCGTCCTAATATTTTAATATATAATGAAAATAACCAATTGTGACTTTTATTTTCATGTTTAAAAAATAAAATTTTGTCTTGTTTATTACACACAATGTTACGAGTTTTTACAAAATTTTCGCGCATTGTAAATTTTTTATTGTTTATTAATTTACTCTAATAACTTCAAAAATGTAAAAAAAAATTCTGTATCGTCAACCGTTTTTACGTTAAAGCGTTTTAGCGTCTATCGGCAACTGGTACATTGTCAGTGCCGAATAAAACATTTCATAAAAGGTTGCTAATGAGCTTCTCTTGCAGCCTAGGCTTGGGTGAGGAAAGAAATGTAGCGAGTTTCAAGATATTTTATAGACGGAAAAATACATCAGAAATAGATACTAAATAAATACAAGGTTTTCCGTTTTTGTATCGTAAAACATTACAAAAATCGCAAATCGTTGTGCGTGCCTGTTATCCAATTATCGCATTTAAAATTTGATCTCTCAATCAAAGTAATTTGTTTTGAAAACATTTTAAGCTACTCTGAATTAATACCTAATACGTACCTAGAAACTTTCCTGATATAATTTGGTATGCATGTAGAACTGAAGAACCATCACAGTTACTGTTACTTCAATATGACTGATATTACAAATGATAAAAAAGCTAAACGGAGACTTTTCAATATCCATTCATATCATCATCATCACCAACCATCATCATCCAATCATCATCATCACCACAAAATGCAAAAATACTTCTTACTATTCTCTCCAAAAGTTCTAGAATTTGATTTGTTTATTTCATGTTTAGTTAAACATGAAGTATTTACTTATATTTGCAATAAATGGACAATATATAAAAATAGATAACCATGTTTATGTTGAAGTTGCTATATACTGTTTTTTTCTTTTATTTAGGAGGGAAGATGTAACTAATATTTTATCTCAAGAATTAGCAGCGAAGAAATGATGAAAGATTTTTTTTTTACCAATAACAACTTTTTAGCTTCACTTTCCGAATCAGAGTGGGCCAGGGGCCAATTTAAGAAATGAAAGGAGGGGGAGAGGCTTTTTTTTTTATAAAAGTCCTCAAAACTAAAAAACTGAGATGTATCAAATACCCGACTAACCGAATATATTTATAAAAAACCGACTACAACTTGATAATAACTTGGGGAAGTCACACACCACTTTATCGGCACTTAAGTAAGCTAGATGATTAGATCAGGGTAACAATATCACTTTTTACCATGCCTTATAAGATCTGTCCAAAAACATCTGTAAATACAATGAAGTATAATAGCATCTGTCCAACAACATCTGAAATTTCATTGATGTCTAACAACATCTGTGCAGAAATTAAATGAATATAACAGATTTAGTTACATCTTTTAAATTATTAAGTGCAACATCGGTGCAACAACATCTGTGGATTTTAAAAGCATTAACTAATAATGCATTTATTTAACAAGATGTTGCTGCATATAGGAATTTTTTCAGATGTAACTACATCTGGAGAAAATTCTTCCAGATGTTATTCGAATTGGAAAAAAATACCAGATGTAATTACATCTTTCTAAAGGTGTTATTAGGGGTTGTTGAATTTTCAGATGATATTGGATAGATATTGTTACAGTAAAAAAAATACAGATGATTTTGGAAAAAAGTGTATAGATGATATTAGACTATTCCACAGTTGTTGTTGGACAGATTTAAAAATCCTTTACCTGACGATTTAACCAGAAATTTAGATCTTACTTTAACTTCTTTCTTGAAGGCTAATGGATTAGGTGATGACTGATAGACACATGTGTACCGGAAACATAAATAATTTAAAACTAATTATGACTTGTGTAATGATTTATTTTATTGTAAAATTGTGACTGGTTTGTTTACTTTTTGAGCATGCTTACTACTTGACTTGAGCGATATGCACAATGGTGACTGTTTACTGAAGTCTCAAAATGCTGTTGCTTCACAATATAAAAAAATATTCCTTCTTGTCTTTAGCACATCCGGTACAGAAGAAAAAAGACTATAGAAATGTCAACGAACTTCTTGAAAAAATTATTTATTTTGAATTCAATGAGATGTTTGAATTGATTTCAATATGCTTGCTTTTTTACATGGCTTCCAAAGGTAATACACAAAGTACTTATGTTTCTTTTGCTTATGGGTCAGCAGGGCTGGTGATGACCATTACAAGAAAGTTGGTTGACCCCCACAAGTGAAACTACAGCCAGGATTGTTCAATCTTGACAAGCAGCCTCTAGTAGATACCGACAATGTCGAATTATTATTATTATTGTTATTATTAGGCATAAATAAAAATTTATGCTTAAATACTTATCGATGTTACGTAAAAACGAATGTGATTTTTAAAATCAGATGTGCAGATTAAACGATCATTTCTAAAGTGTGATGGTTATTTTTTAAAATGTTAGGTAATAAGTCATTAAAAATGGGGATTTAATTTTTAAAAAATCTTGAAGTTTTAGTTAAAGTGTAATCTAAAAATAAAAATTTAAATTATACTAAAAAATATAGTACATTTGCCTAATAAAGATAAAATAACCAGTATAATAGTTTGTGAAAACTAAAAAAATAAAACTTTGTAAATATCTTTCAATTTTTTGCTCTCCAATAACTCGATTTTTCGAAATTTTTAATCAGTTTCTAATTTAGGTTTTTGGTAATTGACAAAGTAACTTTGAGGGATTCATGCCTTCAATCTACACCTTATTTGGTATCAACACCATTTGTTTCTTGATAAGTGTTATGAAATACGATAGTTACTTTCAATGTCAGTTCAATGAGTTTTCAATTTCAATTAGAGGACAAAAAGCAGTGGAACAGTGTTTAATGAATTTAAGGCTAAATTTAGACAGTTATTACTAAAAAATTCATTACAAAACTATTTCTGAAATTGCAATATACCATTATGATTGATCAGTTACATTTATATATATTAATTTTAGAATAGATTGAGTTAAATGCACTAGTAATTTTTTAAATTTATTTATGTCCTTGTTTGATAGGTGTTGTTATTCTTTTTATTTTTTGATTCTTAGACTTTTTTTTTTTGTGTTCTGTAGTTTAAATTAAACTTTAATATTAAACTTTAATATTAAAAAAAAAAATTTAAATTCATGATTTTTCAATAAATAAAAATTAAATATTTCCGCACCTTTAGAAGAATATGTTCAAGACAAAATGCGCTTCTTGCTATTTCTTATAAATAGATGTTTTATTTATTTATTTACCACTTTTAAATTTATTTTATATAATTAACGGAACTGCTTATTCTTAAGTTAAACTTTATGTTTACGGAATTTATTAAGAGGCTTAGCAATAAGACATTTTTGTCTTCTTTTCGCCCCTTTTACCTATATGTCTTGTTAGTAACTTACAGATTGTATATATTTATATGGCAAAAAAAAAATCATCGTTTAGAGTAAGCAATATGAGTTTTCTACAAATACAAAAGTGTAAAAAATCGATATAAGTGAACTAGCTTTTAAAAAAATAATCTAATAATGCAAAAAAAAAATGGTTAAATACCGTTTTTTTTTTTCCTATTTTTCTTATACTTACCATTAAATAATGTTTTAACTAGATTTTAGTTTTCAAAAGGTTTTATATTGAATCAAAACCGAAAGCGAACCTTAAAAGATTTTAAATATAACAACAGAGCTTTTAATGACACACGAGGAACCGCATCAAATTGTCTCGTCGAGAACATGCGGTTTTCTTCGCTTCACTTCACGTTCACATAATTGTGCTACATCAATTTTAAGTTTACTCAGAAATAATAACAAAAGTAACATGATAATTCAAAACTAATAAACAAATTATTCAAAGTTAAAAGAATCTGTACCTGGCGTGATGTGTGCTCAGGGAAGTGTTGTTCTTTTATTCAATTGAGGACAACTGTGTTGAGCAAAGAGTTTTTTAAAAATTTTCAGTCAATCAGTTAATGGCTTTCTCGACATTTGACCGTAGGAATTTTTAAATAATTAGGTTTGCATTCATTATTTATTTTAGCTTTAACGTTTACTTTTTTTTAATTAGAATTCGTTGTCAGATTTTAAATTTCATATAAAGTAAATTATCTTATAAAAATAATTAATTAAAATTTATAAAAAGTGAATTCCCACAGAGCTTCGGTGAAAGTAAATGAGCGAAAGAGCGGAAAAAAGCACTCCTAAAACAAACATGGCGAGCCAAGCGAGCTGCTTCACTAAACTGCTTCTTACGAGAGCTTTTGGTTTTTACACGAGCTGTTTATTAAAAATATTTCTTATTAAATACAAAATTTGGTTTTATATTTGTTACAAGAATATGTTTGTAACATTAATGTTACATGAATATGGACATAAAAAGCGTCATTTATTGCGCCGGGAAAAATTCTTTAGATGAGTGTTGTTTCTGGGTTTTCGCATTAGCTATCCATATATTTATTAACAACATTACTTATTTGATAAAAACTTGAAAATTAGTTATCAAAGAGTGACAAAAGCAGATTTCTGTAAAATTTATAAAATTGCCTAACTATTCAGGTTTAGTTCAGTCAATAAATTTTGATCACCACGCATTTTTTTATTTATTTGATCACTACGCATCGCGTGTTGCGTCACCACAACGCAATGTAAAAAAGTAATACATATTATAAGTTGAGAAACAATGATAAAAATCGGTACTTATATAAGCTTGACAATTTAAGTAGATTTAGCCAAAAGCCATTTAAAACAATTGAGGAAACTAATTAAACATAATTTTTTTTTTAACAAAATTGATTTAGTTATTAAAATGAAATGTCGATTCATTTTAATAACTGATTCAGTTTACTATAAAACTATGAAAATGAAATTTGAAGTTGTATATGATATATATATATATATATATATATATATATATATATATATATATATATATATATATATATATATATATATATATATATATATATATATATATATATATATATATATATATATATATATATATATATATATATATATATATATATATATATATATATATATATATATATATATATATATATATATATATATATATATATATATATATATATGTATATATATATATATATATAAATATATTAAAGCTCTGGATATAAATATAAAATCAAAATTTGAAGACATTACAGAGAAATATGAACAGACAAATAAAATTATTGCAAATCAATAAAAGTTATAATACAAATTATGATACCGTAAATAGCATAGAAATAATAAGTAAATAAAACAAACCAAGTTTACAAATTTATTTTATAATGAACAGTTTGTTTATTTTAAGATGGGTTTTTCCATTTAATATAGAGTAATTCTTTAACTTTCAATTGGTTTTTGTTAGGATACTGGGTACTAGGTATCCAAAATTTTAAAACAGTTGTAGTTTTTAAATTTTTACAATCCACAGATGAAATGTTTGTAAACATTAGATTATTTATCGCTTGCAAAATGCTGATGAATTCTTGTTGTTAAGTATCTGAAGGTTTCTCCAATATAACTGGCATTATATCCAGCACGAGAAAATTTGTAAACAACATTGGATTTGAGCAGCTTAGGAAGTGGTTCTTTTATATTATTGGAATTTTATTTTACCTTACAGCTTTTATTATCTTATTTTATTATCTTTATTATATCTTGAAGCTTTTTATTCTTCTCAATCTTTAGCTGTCAGTTGTGTTAAATCACAGACCGTCCGACACAGAGCTGTCCTACACCCCTACCCACTTCGAGATGGCCCTGCCTCTATATTTAGTTCTTATATTCATCCAAAATATTTACAAAAGTATCATGATAAGATTTTCTAGTACGTGTTCCATTGGAGGAATGCCAAGAAGCTTTAAATCACCATCGATGTTTTTAAGAACAGCAAAACTCTTTTTTGTTTTGTACCGTTACAACAACACCTGTAATTGCAACTTCTTTTGCAAATTTTTTAGGTAATACTGTCAAAGCACTAGTACGTGATTTAAATTCGTTTGCTGAGTAGTCAGAATTCTGACAGGAAAAGAATCTCTTTATTTTGACGATAAAAGCTCAGTTTTCTCAGTTTGATCCTCTTGTCGCTCAATAAATGATAAATATCACAATCTTTGTGATATTTATCATTTATGTATATATTTATCATTTAAATGATAAATATCACAATTCTTCTATCTTTTTCATCTTTTGAAGATATGCTAAATTCTTTGAACCAAGTGTCACTTTACAATTTGTCATTTGATCTAATAAAAATTGCTTATCTGAATTTGATGTTCATTTGAAAATGAACTTTCTTAGCATTTTTTAAAAAGATGTTTCTAGCTAATTCTGCTGCTTTTTTATTACTATTTTTTTAACTAGATTATTTAATAGTTTTCTAAAATACACAATATTTATTAAATTTTTTTCTAATTGCTTCAAAACTTTTTTAATGTAACATCATATCAGACGCAGAGTGAAAAGAGTCAAGTTAACAAATTAATATAAGAAAAGTTAAAAGTCAGTAAAAATAAAATAACTATAATTATATATTATTTATCAAATCTGATTGTGCTTGTTATGAAATATGCCGCCGTCATATCCTCCATCAACCCACGGTTTTTTTTATAGCAAAAAGAATGCAGTTATGAGGACATAGCTTAAAATGTCTTTGAAAGTGATCTCGTAATTTTTGGTAGCATCTTTACTTTTTTTTTAAACCTTCTTTTTATCTTTTATTTCAAAGTAAAAGTTATAAATGGCAGTTTATAATAAAAATAATAATTCTTAGCTTAAGTAGAAGGCACGAATTTGTTTTTTAATCTTTTCTGATTTTTTTTTTTTTAGAATAAATAGTTCGAAAAATAAAGATTGTTTTTGTTTGTAACAGACGTGAGTTCGATTGCAAGCGTGACTCTAGTTTAATATACTTTAAAATAAAAAAAGTTAGTGCGTCTTTAGTTATTTTTCTTGGTCTAAAATCAGTAGCGGATTAAGCACACGAGGGGGCTGGGGCCAATAATTCTGTGGGGCCCTTATAAAGTAAAAGTGTTTTTACCACTTCATTGAAGTTTATTCCATTCAAAATTTTGCGCTCAATTGACATCAGTTTCAGATTATTTAATGTGTAATTGTTGATCTCAGTTCATTTTTAATTCTACTAAGTTTAGAAAAACTTCGTTCTCCTGTACAATTGGACACCATCAGGCTCAAATAAATACAAAATGTAATTTCAACATTGGAAAATGCTTTTTTCAGTCCATGGTCTATTATTATCGTCCATGGTCTACTATTATCAACTTGTAAATTAATAACTCTTTACTGTAATCTTCGTTCTTATACTGTTCTGCAAATTTGGCGAATTGAATTTTTAGATAGACGAAAAAAAGAACCATTTCATCTTTTAAACTTATTTCAATGTCTTCACTGTAAGCTAACATTTTCACATCGTTCCTTTATTGTGGTATCAAATTTGAAAGTGGTATTAAATTTGAAAGTGGAATGTGAGTGATTATTTTTAGAAGTGCAATTGGATGGTTAGGTTTGTTTAAAATTTGTTTGAGTGTGTTGATACATACGAAATCAATCAAAATGTTCTTCAATAGGAAGGATACCATAGTAGCTTGCATCATGTGGATCAATACCAGCAGCTTTTAGAAGGCGGTTTTGAAAGACTTGCATCCTAGATTTAGTTTTCTTGGTCGTTGATGTGAGGATAACTGCATTGTAAGTAAAGTGGTTAAGGCAAAAAGCGCGGTTGGCGATATAAACATGGTTTAAGACCATCCACCAAATATTCGGAGCTGCTTAAAACAATACTCATTAGGGATAATTTTCTTAAATAGACTACACCTTTTCAAGATGTAATTGAGAAAAAAAAAATTGTAATTAGGAATCGTAAGATGTAATTGAGAAAACAAAAGTTGTAATTAAGAAACGTAAGATGTAATTAAGAAAACGTAAGTTGTAATTAAGAAACATAAGATGTAATTTAGAAAACGAAAATTGTAATTAAGAATCGTAACATGTAATTGAGAAAATGTAAGTTGTAATTAAGAAATAGAAAGATGTAACTGAGAACACGAAAATTTTAATTTAGATATCGCTTTAAAGGAGTAAGTGTAAAATGGCGCTTAAAAAAAATGGCGCGTAAAAAAATGGAGCGTAAAAAAATGGAGCGTATAAAATGACGCACTTAAAAATGACGCAAGATTTGTAGCGTAAATTTAATTTTTTAGGGAAAAATTTAGGGAAAAATTTATAATTTTTGGGCAAATGAATTTAACATAATAAACACTAAAAACATTTTAGGGAAAAATTTATAACTCAATTAAAAATTATAATTAAAAATTATATAATTAAAAATCACTTCATTGATCATTTAAGCACCAACTTGTACGTCTTCCATATTTAAAATAGTTGCGTAGTGCGTGGTTGTGTGTTGTACCGCACGTGCACAATCTCTTCCCATTATAGTATTTTTCGCCTCAATTACAATTGTCTATGCAGTCTAAGTACTGCATGCGCTGTTCCGCAATCCCGTCACCTAATACAGGTGGAATGCGAATTGCATTTTTAACGTTACTTTTAATTTTGGACCAGATCGTTTCCGCCGGGTTCAACATTGGACTGTAAGGTCCCAAACGTAACAACTGAGCTGGTGAATTATCTAACACCCTTTGCAAACGAGCTTGACAAGGAGCATTATCTGTTACGACGACCAAATCCTCCAAACGATTCCCGGATGTAACCCACTGGTGAAACAACATCCACTCGTTACAGGAGTCTGCTTTAAATGATCCCCTGCGAGTTTCTATCATGACGACATTTGTAGTTGAAATAGCTGCGATCAAGTGTATGTTTAAACCTTTTGAAGCAGGTACTTTCATAATTGCTCTTTTTCCTTGTCTCGCGCGTCCTTGCGTTTTTCTACAAAAAAGGTTAAAATTTGTTTCATCCAACCAAACTATCTGACGACCATTTGTGATATGTTCGTTGATGTTTCTAACATATTCAGCTCTTTTTTGTTTGTTTTCATAACTGTTCATTGTAGAAGGCTCCTTGTGCACTTTTTTTAATGAGAACAATCTGCCTTCGAGGTAATTTGTTATTGTTGTTGTGCTAACGTTTATGTTAAATTGTCTTAATATCTTTGTTTTGATGGCCACCAATATTAATTGACAATCATTTTCAATCCATGTTAATGTTTCTTCGATTTGATCTTCGGTCAACTTTTTCGGTTTAAAACCTCCTTTTCCGATGAAATTTGAATTTCCGCTGCGAATCCAATTGTATGCTGTCTTATATTTGATACCTAGCGTTTGCGCGAGATTCACCCAATCTTCAAATCGCTCCGCACATTTAACAACTCTTCTCCTGTCATTTGGAGAAGATAAAACGTAACGTTTCCTTTCAACTTGTTCAGTTGTGTGTATTTCATGCCGACAAATCGGACAACTTGAATCTGGTTGTTCCAGAACTGGACGTAAACAAATTTGGTGACATAAATGTTGACGCGGATTTAGCATAATCACAGACTTTCGGGTCATAGTGTATTGGCATATAACACAACGATCTTTCTATTCCATTATTATTACTTGTGCATACAAAAGCAAAATTTAAGATTATAACTTAAATTCATGTCTAAAAAGACCTTTTGTAACAACCTACAAACTTAGACTGAATTTGCTATTTTAATTTATGTGTTCTCAATTACAAGTTACGATTTCTCAATTACATATTATGATTTCTCAATTATATCTTACGTTTTCTCAATTACATGTTGTGTTTCTTAATTACATGTTACGACTTCTTATTTACATGTTGTGTTTCTCAATTACATATAACGTTTTCTCAATTACATGTTGTGTTTCTTAATTACATATTACGACTTCTTAATTACAACTTTCATGTTCTCATTTACATCTTGAAAAGGTGTAGACCATTGCTTGTCAAAATTGAGACTTAAGTTGAGATTGATGCTAAGGTATTTGTATGCATTTACAACATCAAGAACTTTGTATTTTAATGTTTTGACTGGTTTTTCATCTCTGCCAATATAAATAACTTTGCATTTGGCTATGCTGATATATATATATATATATATATATATATATATATATATATATATATATATATATATATATATATATATATATATATATATATATATATATATATATATATATATACATGTATATTATTTTAAAACATCAAGAAATACAGTTTCTCTCAATACAAATAATTTTATTATAAAAATTTTCGCTGGGTTATGGATACCAGCATCATCAGCTTGTAAAATGTTACAATAATTTTAATCGTTATAGTTTATATAAAAATGTTACTATTGAAGTCAGCGGTTAAATGGCTTCTTTTGATTTTTAAATTTTAAAAATGGCGTCCAAAACATAGTTTTGACATAATGGCCATCATCAAGATTAATTCCGCCGTTTCGTGCAGAGCACATGTTGTTTTGTATTTCTAGTGCCTCTCTAATTTTTCTTTCAAACTTTTTATTTTCTACCTTTAACGTTCTTGTTTTTTCACAAATAATATTTTTTTTGCAAAAGAAAATATTATTTGGAAAAGAATATATATATATATATATATATATATATATATATATATATATATATATATATATATATATATATATATATATATATATATATATATATATATATATATATATATATATATATATATGAAAAACCAATTCTTTTCTATAATACTTAATTTAAGATGCACGCTGAAATATTACAACTAATTATAATTGGTGGAATAACCATTTACTTATTACACACATCCCAGCGGGAATTTGTTTTTAAAAGTTACTTTCTAAATGTATTTTAAATATCTTTAAAACGTCTTCTAAATATTCTTAAGTAAAGAACGTTTAAAAGACATATAGAACGTAACTTTGAAAAGCAAATGCCTTTAGGAATAGTTATTAGCCTAAGTTAACTATTACTTGCATAATTATAAGCCTATGTTAATTATTACTTACATAATTATTAGCCCATATTGATTATTACTTGCATAATTATTAGCTCTACTAGTTCAAGTGTTATTTAGAATTAATTAACACCCTATTAAATTAAAACTAGTATTTCCTTTTCATGAATACAATATATAATTTCCTCATGCTGCCTCGGAGTCATCTCCCATGTGCTCTCAGCGTTATTTACATTTTAAAAAGATTTTTACGTTTTGTATTCATTTTTTTTTTTTTTTACTTAATTCCATACTTTTTCGATAAATTTTTTCTTTCCAAATCTCTCACGATTCTTTTATATTTTTGAAGACTTTTTCTTTTCTCTTTAATACCAGATTACTTTAAGTAATATAGTCATCATTTGACAAAAAATTATTATTTAGTATCCACGCTCCGTATTTTATAAATTTATTATTTAGTATCCACGTTCAGTGTTTTATCAATTTATTGATGAGTATCCACGCTCCGTGTTTTATCAATTTTTTGATGAGTATCCACGTTCTGTGTTTTATCACTTTTTTATTTAGTATCCACGTCCCGTTTTTTGTTATTTTTTAGCATTTGAGCTTTACAACAGTCTGTTAGAATAGCCTCCTCATAAAATGCGTTTAAAATTTGTCATATTTTTTACTTACGTTAAAACATAAGTAAAAAATCATCATGTGCAAAATACGTCATGACAATATTCTTTTAACGTAACGTTAAAAGAATATTGTCATGACGTCTTTTGCACAAAGTAGCTGTACCTAGGGTTTGAGGTGATCCTTATGATGCAAAAACATCGCCACGCCATTTATTTCTTATCATCCATAAACTTTCGTTATTAAGATGCGTTTCCTATTTTAAGAAAAAATCATGTTGTTTTTTTTAACGAGAAAATAGTTCGGAAATTAATTATTGACAGCGCAAATAAAAAAACTATTTAAATGCGAGAAGTATATGACGGCAGTGTCAAAAAAAAATTTAAGTTAGTAATATTTGTTTTTTGACGGCTAAACTACTCAATTTGTATAAACAATTAAGTAATGCAAAAAATGCAGTTATATGAATGTTTAAAATATTCTCATGTTTCAACATATGGAGGATAATTGGCAAAAATGTGAAGATTGCCCGTTTACTAAATTTCTCCACAAGCTATACATTTGTTATTTTTAACAAGCTGTTGCCTTTAACATTTAATAAACAAAGTTGCAGTAGCCAAACTGCTATGTAAAAGTCAAAAAAAGGTTTTTTGTGACGCAAGTTTCGATAAAAAAAAATTAATTCAGAAGCTATCAGGTTTTCAAACTTATTTTACAAACAATAACCTGTTATTATATAATTAAAAATTTTATCAAAAAAAGAAATTTGAATAATTGAAAAAAATTTACGGAAAAATTTTTTGTTTTTTGTTTGACCGGTGCGTCCGCAAAAAAGGACGCACCAATCTTTAAATAAAATGACAGGATCGCTTATAAAATAAAATGTGTAGAGGAGAACAGGGCTAATTGCAACAAAGGTATGTAAAAATGTGTTTCAAATAATGGTTTTTATATTTTGCTCCTAAATTTTTTTTTTCATTAGACAACTATAGTTATAATAGTTCAACTATAAAAAACATATTGTAATAAAAATTTCAAAAGTTAAAATTTTTTTTGGATTTTACTGTAAACTTTGAGGTATATGACCAAAATGATCGTAAGTTAAAAAAATATTTTTCAAACTCAAAAAGCTAATAAAAATTAGATTTGTTTTATGTAAACAATTACATTGATCAGAGCGATCATGATTCCTTTGGGGTAAGCAGCATCATGTTGCTTAGGATAAGTTGAATCATAAAAGTACTGTGGGTTTCATCAATTTTACGCACTTTCTTAGGTATTTTTAACTAAGTAATTACAATTGTGTATGTGTATGTGTGTATATGTATATATATATATATGTATATACACATGTATGTATGTATGTATGTGTCTATGTGTGTATGTGTATATATGTATATGTGTATATGTGTATATGTGTATATGTATATGTATGTGTGTGTGTATATATGTATGTGTGTATGTGTGTGTATGTATATGTGTATATGTATATATGTACATGTGTGTATGTATATGTATATATGTGTATATGTATATGTATATATATATATACGTGTATGTATGTGTGTGTGTATGTATGTATGTATATGTGTGTATGTGTATGTATGTATATGTATATGTGTGTATGTGTATGTATATGTGTGTATGTGTGTATGTGTATATGTGTATGTGTATATGTATGTGTGTATGTGTATATATATACATATATCCTTCTTATATATATTCTTCTTGTTTCTTTTTGTTTGTCTGTTTTAATTTTGTTTAAAAAAAAAATATGAGTAGATGAACTTAAATCTATAAAATGTTCAGAATCTTTTTTAATTCAAAATATCTTTTGTATATTTAAATATATATTATGAAGTTTATTGGATGTGTATACGCATATGTACGGATTTGTAAATTATTTTTTCAAAATTTTTTCTTTTTTATTATTTTCAAACTTTTTAGTTTTGTCAAACTTAAAAATTATTTTTTCAACTTTTTGATTTTTTCAAACTTTTTAATTTGTTTTTTTTAAACTTTTTTTAATTTCACTCTTTTATATATTATTGGAAATTGTAAAATTTTTTTTATTTTTTTTTATTTTCACGAAGGGGCTTGATGATAAGACATTTTGTCTTCTACTTGCCCCAGTCAGCTTGTATTTGTATAAATTTATTTGAATGTAAGGTTAACATTGTAAAATGTGTCAAATGACGAAAAAATAAAAAAATTAAAAAAGAAAAAAAAAAAAAAATTAGTTATAGAATGCGAAAATCTGCTTATACCTCTACATCAACAAGAAAAACAATTTCAAATCTAAATGTTAAATTGAAATATAATCATTTCTTTAGTTTCTTTACACACTCGCGGAAAGTGTGGAGTTTTCCTCCACATATCGGTGTGTAACTATCACTCCTAGACACAAGTGTGGAGTTATTTTGCACACTTTTGTGCAAATAACTCCACACTTCTGTGCAGCAGTCGAGTTAGAAAAAGTTAATTTCCGCAAAAATGTGCAAATTAACTCCACACTTGAGTCTAGGAGTAATAGCTACACAGCGGTGTGGAGGAAAACTCGACACTTTCTGCGAGCGTGTAATACTTTCTAGTTAACCATTACAACTGGATCCTAGCTGGAATTGATCGGTATTGAGCTTGGATTACTGGAATTGAATTCGGGTTGGGAATCAATCTGGGTACCCGATGGATACCCATATGGTGTATCATATGGTGTAAAGTTATTGCCGTAAATTGAATCTTGGTTTCTACTGGTAATGAATGAATAGTTTACGGCTAATTTGAAGATGGAACTTGAGTTGTATAATGGTAGCGTGTATTTTCCAATCAAAAGTAGTTTTATTGGCATCATTTTCACTAAACGTTTCTCAATAAATAAGATTTAAAAGAAAATTTAAAAAGACCTGCAGTCTCTATAGATACCACTTGCTGTCTCTATAGATACCACGACTTTTTTACATATTCGCCTGTCTTAAAAAACATATAATAAAAATATTTGAATATTTTGATAGCAATATAGCAAATCATGCTTACCATGTATGTTATTTATGCAATAGAGTATGTAATAATAAGTAAATATTATAAAAAAACACATTAACTAAAGAACACGTTTACTAAAGAATACGTTAACTAAGAACTACTGCTTTTTATTTGTAACATTGATGCTATAAGCAATGATATTTTATGTAGTTTTTAATAAAACAAAATAAATCCATATACACACTAAAAAAAATGGTAGAAATTTTTACTTTAGGGTAGGATATGTGATATATCCTTTAGGTAAAATTTTCTTCCTTAAAAGGTAGAAAATTATACCTTACGAAGGGTATATCACATATCGTACTCTTATGTAGAAATTTCTACCTTTTTTTTTGAGTGTAGATTAAAGATGACTGCTTATTGTTGAAAACAACTTTTTTTAAATTTTTTTTCTTAAACTTATTCTGTTTAAAAGCTCTAATCTAATTTAACATTTCAAAGTTGTATGACATTCAATATTATTCTTTTACTTTGTTTAAAACATAAATTTAGTTAAAAAAAATTTCAGACTACACCTGACTTAGGCTTTGTTTTGAGCTGAACTTATTATGATTATTAAACTCAAATTTGCTTCCGGCACCCGGTTGTATTGTGTTATTGGCAAGGATTACTACCTAGAGGAAAAATGATTTAAAAGTCAATTTAAAAAATGTTTTCAGAAAAACTTTTGAAAAACTTTAATTTATAAAAATAATACAATATAAAAAAAAGTATAAAAAAACTAGATAAATTTTATTCTTTTTGGATATATGTTCACATAAATCTTGTAATTCAAAATAACTTGAAAATTTTGTTTGGATTTTAAAAAGGTTTAGAAGTAATATATATGATTAAAATTTTTTTGATGATTTTAAGATTTTGGTATTATGGTTATCCTGCAACTAATTGTCATACGTATGCTACATACCATAATCCGCAGAAGATAAGTGCAGCCCACCAAAGCCTTTCATAACAAAAAAATTTTAAGTAAAAGTTGGAAGTATTCGAATTTCAAAGATAGAATACGGAATTGTGTGTAAAAATATAAAGATATAAAAATATTGCATTTTGTATTATCAATATGTAATTTGATTGATTGATTTTATTGATGTCAAGCGGAAACAAACCGGTATCTTAAAGTCTAGTAATCATTTTGTAGAGTTTCATAACTTCATCAGAGCTGAAAAGTTTTGGTTGCAGTTGACTATAATTTTTTTTGAAAAAAAAACTGTTAAAGTAATTTGCACCAAGTTTTTTGTCATCGCAATAAACACCAAGAGACTGTTACCTTTATTAAGGCTGCAGAATATGAAACAAATGAACTGTTAAACAAATCAAATAAAGACAATTTTTTGATGCAACTAAATACAACTAAATACAACGATTAAATTATTATGTGTCTACTAATGAAATGTAATAGCTGTAACACGGTCCAACAGCTGTTTTTGTGCCGGGGGTAATTTGCAGCTAATTTTATATGAAATTGGTGTCATGAATTCAAATAAACTGTTAGATTTTATCAGTCAACTTAAATATTTATAGTTTTTAAAGCTTTAAAATTTTAAAGATTTTTAGAAAAATATACATTACTACATTTTCAGTGAAATCCATAGATCAAGTTGTGAAAGTAAACATGGAACTTTGATTATATTGTTATAAAAATGACAAATTATATAACATATTGCACTTTTATATATGTAATTTTTATATACAAAGATAAAAGAAAAAAAATGAGTATGAAATCAACAATATTGAACACTTTGAAAGCTTCTTTTCAGTGACATTCTTGAATGAATTTTGGAAAAGTTTCTTTTTAAGTTCCAGCAGTAATCTACCAGCATGTACATATCCCATCTTTCTTAGTAGCAGTCCTCCATAGTTTTAATATGTTGGTAAAATCTTTCACCTTGCTCCTCACTCAAGTGGTGCCCAGGTTTTATCTTCATCACAAAGCCTAACACTAAAGTATCCAAGATAAGCTCTCGTTACAAAGTCACACAATATTTTTTTGTTTTCTTCTAGCATATATTCTCCGTATGTGTAGCAAACACATAAAGGTGATTCACACAACTTCTTCTACTTGAATTCATTTTATCTAGATATAACAACAAAAACGCAATTATCTACAATATCCGCCAAGTGGATTTTCCTTTAACTAGCTGACCGGTAAATTGACAATATGAAAAATATGTAGAATACAGTAAACAATATCTTGTACTCAGGGCCAGCGCGCGTAGGTGTCACGTGGGGGAGGGGGTGCCATTACAACTTTTGCCGACTAAATAAAAAAATAAAAAAAGTCCTCGTTTTTGACAATTTGCCGACTGCCAAGACGACATTTGCCGACTAACTAGTCAAAAAGGGTCAAATTTGCCGACTAAACATCATTGATGAGGGGGGGGGGTCACACCCCCACACACCCATATCGCACTGGCCTTGCTTGTACTCCCAGCCAATCGCTTCGACATGTTATGATAAATACTTTGAATATGCTATATTTTCACTCAAAAAATCTTTTTATAGTAAACTTCTTTAGTTTAAGCTGTATATTAAGTCCGGAGTTACCAGGCGTTCGTGGCTACCCTACTTTCCTCAATAGTAGAATTTAAAAATTTATTATCACATTAAAGATAAAATGCAATATAAAAAAATAATTTCAAAAGTTAGTTTGAAAAAAGTGGTTGTTGATTTACTATTCCTTAAAATATATTTATTTCTATTCCTTAAAATATATTTATTTTTATTCTTTTAAATATATTTATTTCTATTACTTAAAATTTATTTATTTTTATTCTTTAAAATATATTTATTTCTATTCTTTAAAATATATTTATTACAATATCTTAATAACTACAAGTTTTGAAAAGAAACGGGTTATAACTGGCTTTTACATTTATACATAAAAAACAATTCCATAAATTATTTAAGATATATATATTGAGAAATATTCATTTCATATAAAAACATTTTTAATATGGCAATAAATTAAATTAAAAATAAATTAAAGAACGGCTTCTTGTTTTGTATAAAATACCCATGCTCTTTAAATTTAGACCGCATAACATAGCAATGTGGTTTTTCCAGTAAGATTTTTGTTGATATAAACACCTAAAAACCTTGTCACTAAAATTCTTTTAAATAACGTTATTTATAGTTAACCATATAATCGATAAAAAAAGTCGAGGAAAATTACCAAAAATTATTAAGAGGATATTAACAAAATATATTTTAGGAAATTAACAAAAATAAGTTTTTTAAGCTTTTGTTTAGAAGTATTGTAGTTACATTGTTAAATAAAAACTTGTGAAAAAGTTCTTTAAAGTTATTTCTAGAAAATAGTCCGCCAAGATCAATACAAAGTTTAATAAAAATTGTCAAAATTAAAATTATCATTGGGTAAAATGAATTTACTTTGATTAGAAACTAGGGACGAATTGATTTTAAATCTAAACATAAAACAAAGAATATTAAAAATGTTGAGCTCATGTATATGTGCATTAATAACTTTTATATCAACTAATAAAGGCTTGGCATGAGTAAAACGGTCTTTAAAATATATTAGACTGCTACATGCTATTGTTGTCAATAAAAAGTTTTAAGTTTACTTTTTTATTAGAAATATTTGAATTTATTGTATAAAATGCATTTAATTGCATTTTATCAATAAATTGTTAACAGAAAAGTGATTGTATATTATGTTGTACGAAATTCTGCCTAAAACTTTTTAAAATACAGAGAAGATTGAACAACAGTTTTTCACATTAACTTGTCCTCGTTCTTTAAATATCGAAGAATATTTGAAGATCATCAGAAAAAAATCCCAGTTGATCATTTAAAAATCTTGAAAAGTATGTCTTTTAAAACGACGAAAAAACTTATGACTATATTTAAATAAAATGAAAAACTAATTATAAGCAGGGCCGGGTTAAGTACTTTGTGGCCTCTTGGCACTTTAGGCTTCCTGGCCTCTGTTGCCCTACTAGCATTCAAATTTAACAGCGGTTTAAAATTAAAAAATCTTTGTAATTGTTGCGTTATAGCTTTATGATGTATTTTCTTTTGTATTTAAACTAGATTCTCGTATTTAAACTAGATTCTATTTATTATTAGAAGCACGTTGCAACTAGTATAGGTTTCAAAATACCTTTCGTCTGCATTTTATGCTTGCAAATGCTGATTTTAGGTAGATTAGAATCCAATACCCGTTTTTCTATTTGAACGAAAGAAAAATGCAAAAGACATTCAAAAGCTCCAAAAGGAAGACATTTGTTCAATAAGTTAAAGTTAAGATCAGTAGGATTCGGTCAACAAGATGTTGTACACTGCAAAGATATCCATGCTGCGGAGATTTGTAAAAAAACCAAACAGAGAGTTCAATTCAGAACAGGCTTTTTTTTCACTCATTAGTTTTATTAAAATAGCTGTTTCAAGTTGTTCCATTTTGGTCAAAAGTTCAAAAGGCCTTTGCTCTTGATTTTAATTTCTGATTGTCGTTAATATCAAGAAGAGCCGCCTATATAGAAAATATTTATTAATAAGTGTCCACAACTACAAATAAAAGATGTTTTTAATCGATTTTCTAAATTATTCTTGATCACCTTGTAAGTAGAATAACCCTTTTCAGTTGCTTAATAAGCATCAGCACGAGCTGACCAACAAGTTTGTGAGAGAGTCTAGGGAACCTTGAAACGTATTCCAGAAAGGAACTTTGACTTTAAGATGCGTTGATGCGTTAATGCAAAGAACTTTGACTTTAAGACATCGATGCGTTGATGTAGAAAAAAAAAATACATTTTTTGAAGAAAGCTAAAGAAATTAACATCAGCTCCGTTGGATTCCGCGGCACTCACTACTACAAGGTTTAAATAGTGAGCAACACACGGAATCTATTCGACGAATCTATAACGTTGATCTTTTTAATTCTTGCTTGTAATCCAAAGTAGATACCAGACATATTACTATCATTGTCGTATAACTGGCCACAGCCATTTTAAATGTTGATCGCATATCTAACTTTTTTAAAAAAAATTTCAAGGAAGTTGCAAAATGATTTTGTATTACGGACTTTCATAAGGGGTGGTTTAGACATATGAGATTTCGACGCCATCTTTATAGGGGATAAATGCACATAAACAAAACCAATCTCAGTTGTTAAGAGAATACGTTTTTTTTTAATTAAGAAGGTACAATGGGTAATTTTAAATAAAAAACAATTTTATAAAATGATTTTTAGACCGCGCATAAAAACAAAATAAAAGGCATAGTGACGTTTTGTAGTGGAAGTTTTCTTGGATTTCACAAGCATCCTGCCTTCAACTATATCTTTAATCAAAGATATAGTTGATTATAAGAGAAAGCAGTTTGGGGCAGCCAGAAAATCTGTGACTTTTAAAACGGATTTTAGATCAACAGGTTGATGTTCACGTTGCTTGTTAGTTATAAAAATCTTATGAAGAAAAATTCTTTCTGCTGTAGTCTTATTTAAAAATAAAATTCCACAGATATTTTATTTTGAATTGCTGGTTTCAATAAAGTTATTTTTGAATTATTGGTTTCAAAAAATGTTGATATGTCCTATTATTGTTATTACTTAGAAAACTTTCATGAAGCAAAGGAAAAAATATCATGAGTTCAAAAATAATATTGTCAAAGTAAAAGGCTTATTTTTTATGATCCCGTCTAACCAAATCAAACATATATCAGTACGCGTACTGATATGTACTGTTTTGTGCGTACTGTTTTGTGTTAAATTTTTTTAAAAGCAAGACGTATACGTCTTGCTTTTAAAAAAATTTAACACAAAACAGTTATTGTCATAAACCTAGAAAATTAGAAATTCCAGGAAGATGTTATAAAAACAAAATATCAAGTCAAAAATGAATGAAACAAACTTTTGAATTGCATTGTCACAATGTTTAATCTACATTATCTAAAATCTACATCACTATTTCTACTATCTCTTTATAAAAATGCCTTTTTTTCGATGCTTTTTCTTTATAAGAATGCGTTGTTATTAAAGAAAACTAAACTTATAATACTAACTTCTTCAGATCACAAAAAGTTTACTGTGAGAAGTAATATTATTTGCATAATGGGAAAAAAAATTATTCTGCTACAAAATCTACTAAAAACATTATTTTAATAAAATTATTATATGAATAATAACAAGAAATGTGTTCAAGCAAAGAAAACAATTTTTTATCCTTTCAACTTATTTACAATGATATTCAGCAACATATACAAAAAAATTTAACTGAAATAAATATTACCATTGAGAAAATATACATAACTGATCCTATTAAATATATAGATTATATATTTAGAAAAATTCAGACTCATGGCTAAACAAAGTAACTTGAGTCGAAATTCTTGTTGTGCGTATTCTGGAAAAAGTTCAAAAGCTTAATGTACCACACTAGTTTTCACTATCTGGTATTAAATAATATAGATATGTAAATATTGCTGAAAAAATACTACTTCCATGTGCTGAAATACCATTACGCATCAAACACCATAATACTTATTCAGTTTGTGTCTTATTATCCTTGAGGTCGCGATCGCGTCACAAAACGAGCTACCATCTTTGTAGGGGGAAAACATTGAGCAAGCGCATTATTAGCGCGTTTTTTTTTAATGCCTTAAATTTAAAACAATGAACAAAACTCGCTAATTACGCGTTTTCATCAATGTTTTCCCCCTACAAAGACGGTAGTTCGTTTTGTGACGCGATCGCGACCTCAAGTATAGTGAGGAAACTCAAGAGTGCTGAAATTAAAATTTGCAGTTTAAAATTGTGTTGAACTTTTTGAAATTGTGCACAGTCTATAGTCATTTAAGTTAAACGATGTCCATTATTGACAAATATTTTGCGAATTATTTTTCGATAAATTCGGATTCGGAAATGTAGTCGTGAAGCATGTTTTATATTGATGCGTTTCGGTTGATGAAGTTTGTTGTTATTGAAGTTTGTAATTTCTCTTTTTAGTTTGCACCATCTTGGTTGACTCTACAGAGAGTTCGGTCATTAATTTAGTTCTTCCAATTTTTTTTTCAACTTTAAAGTGTTGGAATAGATCTCCTTTAATAATTTGTTCTTCTAGGGTAGTAAGATACATTAAGGTGCATGTGCCAATTTATTTTCATTTCATTTTATTCATTGAAAAATCATTTATAAATATCGCAAATAGTGTTGCTTCTATTGCTGAAAACTAAGGTACACTACCAATTTTCAGCACTTCAATCAACTGTATGAATTATACCACATCTCAGGATTTTGTTAGGTTATAATGTAAGCTTTTGTAGTGTACTTTTTCAAAAGCTTTAGCGAAGTCGAGATCATGTCAAGTGGTTTTTTATTTGCCAAGCATTTTGTTGCAATGTTGAGACTTTACAGGAGAATTTTAATAAAGCTTTTTTTTTTTTTTTTCAGAACAGTTTGTTACTAGTAAAGAATTTAACTATTCTTTTTTTAAGAAATTATATAGCATACTACAGATGTTAGGCTAATTTGACGGTATTTTCCTGGTTTGGTGGTCCTTTCTTTTTATATATATATCTGTTTTGTTTGCTTCTCGCAATGCGTCAGAAACTTTGCCACATTCTAGTGATTTCTTGTAAGTTAAAAATACTGGATATGACCATTGTATAGACAAGGTTTGCAGAACGTAAGAATTTACTTTGTCCTTTAGTATTGTTTATATCGAGAGATTTTCAATTTTCATTTTGATCGATATTTATTTACGTTGAGTACCACCATATCAGAATTGTGGCAATTTATAGCAATGTTAGATACAGAGTTCTTTGATGTTTGTTGTTATCATCACTATTTTCGTGTTTTGGTTATCACTACTATTTTCGTTATTTTTATTTCTGTTTCTATTTGTAGTTCGGGGTACCTTATAATCTAGCAGGCTTGGACTGGGCCGCCGGGATACCGGGAGATTCCCGGTGGGCCGGTTGCCACAAAAAAATCATATTTTTAGTTAGGTCAAATTTTATTTTCCGTTGATTATTATAATAAACGGTAAACTAAAATGTAAATAAAAGAAAAATGTAACCTCTTAACCAAACACTGACATTCTGTATAAATTGAACAGTAATCAATCCGAGCCAAGTGATTAAAACAATTTAATTATTTAAAACAACTATAATTATTTTGTGAAACCCCTATCAGGTTTTTTGAAATCATTTTTTAAATTTCATTAAAAACTTGTTTTTCTTTGGAATTTAAAAAAATTTCATTTTTCAAATTCCAAAGAAAAACAATTTTGATCTAAATGTTAAAATTAATTAACTTTAGTTTTATTTTAGCAACAATAGGCCTCGTCACTGGCAAAGACACAAAAGCTGTTTTGTTCAATTTGCCTGGCATATATCAAAGCCTCAAATCAATCAATGTTTTTTTGTTGTTATAATTTTAAAATTTATACTTATTAAAAGTATCAGAACATAAAACCAGTGCTCTCCATGCAGCCTGCACAGAATCATATGTTTTAAAAATTAATGCTAAAGATGTTTGTAAGCATTTAGACGCGTTGACATGATGAAGAGGTTAAAGAAAATCGTTTAATTTTAAAATAGGTCATGGATACTTTGAAAGTTTTTGATAAGCGTGGATTTAGCTAGAGAGGTGCATAAGATTCTGGGTTGCTTGATGACGGTGTAAATGATAAGAGTTTTTTAAATATTCTTTTGCTTGTTGGCAAATGTAATCCGTTGTTGGAAGCACATATTGAAGAAGTGGTTAGAAAAAACGAATTCCGGCATGATTTAATTCGCAACAAAGTTTAAGAAGCTGTACATAAACGTGTAATATCGATAGTCAATTGCACATTAACAACTGGATAAGGAATGTGTGATTTGGTTTGTGGCGTTTTTGAAAAGGCAGACGTTTATATAAGTAAAGGTATTGGCAATGCAACCGATGGAGCCTCCAATATGCATTGTCAATACAATGGATTCGACTCCTGGTTAAATAGAGTCTCACCCGGGGCAGATTCATATATGGTGTTATGTGCATATCTTAAATTAAAAAATAGGTGAAGTTACTAAAAAAGCGGTTAAAATTGTTACCTTATTTTGTGTTTTAAACACATGTGCAGTATTTTCATTAGAATCATGCTTACGCTTCGATGTTTGGCATGAATTTAGCAAATTGAAATATATATTTGTAACCGGTGAAACCCGTTGGTGGGCGAAAGATAGAGTTCTTACTAAGATATTTGGAAGTTTCTTCATCAAAACCTCCAATCAAGAAACACAAGTTATTGATTATTTATACTTTGACATATTACAAATATTTCATGATACTTCTACATCAATCAAATTCAATAATGATGTCCGTTACAGAGCAAAAGTTCTTTTAGAATCCTTGGCAATTTTTGAATTTATTTTGAAGGCAAAATTGTTTTTGAAAGTGTTTGAGATCACAACGCCATCATCTAATTATTTGCAAACAACTGGAATGAATATAATACAATAAATTTGGATTTGAAGTTCAGACTGGTTTAAAAGAGAAAAGAATTAGAGCCAACAAATTACTTGAAAATGCAAAAAACAAATTTTGCGTTAATGTTCTCGACATTGTCATGATTTAAATAATTATTAGTTTAAAACAGATTATCTGAGCATGGTATATGCTGACTTATTTTGTTTAGATCCAAGAATTTTTTGAAAAAATGCCTAGTGATGCATTACAGCACCTCAGTGAGTTGCTCAGAAACTTTGATGCTTGTGTAACAATAGACCAGCTTCAAACGGTATTGTTGTACTTTGCAAGAAAATGTTTCAAAACATCTCTTAAAGCTGAGTATAGTTTGCTATTTGATACGGAAGTATCTAACTCTGTCTCGGACAACATCTGACAATCTAAATCCGTAGAATTCAAAACTGTATTTAGAATCCCAGCAGTAGAAAACAGCAACAGCCACAGAAATAAATGCAAATTTTGCAAAAAATGTATTATTTGTTGTTACTTTGCACTATAGAAGTTCAATTTGCATAATCTTGCGTATTCAAATTTGTTTCTGGTATACAAATTTTTGTTGACATTATCCTGTTCACAAGTTGCTTGTAAAAAGTCATTCTAAAAATTAAATATATTTTGAACAGATTAAGGAATTTGATGAGCTACTCAAATCATTCATGCTGATATTTTGTAATATATTGTGAAAAAGACCTTCTTACAAGAATTAATAACAATGCAATCATTGATGTTTTGCTATCGACTAGTCAAACGATGAAAAAGTTACTATACTAGTTAGTAGTGAATAGCGATTGTGTCTACTGTTTATAGACTTCAACTTACAGCAGTGTTTTAGATATGTTTGTTTTTTATCAATATTTAGGTAAAGAAGAAAAAAAAATTTTATACGTAAAATAACAATAAATAAATGAAACATAAGATGAGGTGGGTCACCGTGACCAAATTTCCCGGGCTGTTTTTTCAAGCCAGTCCAACCCTGTAATCTAGTATCGTCTTATCCCGTCTTACAAATTTATATATAAGTTTCTGTAGTCTTGTAGAATGTATCAGAAATCCGTTCAGACCGGAACGGAATTCCGTACACCTCTACCTTTTATGTTATTTATGCTGTCGAGAGTTATTTAACATTTAACGTATTTATTATTTTATTATTATTATTTTTTTTTTTATCTTAAAAACATTTTCTTTCAGTCTGTTTCTCTATATATACTTTAATTTGGTTTCTCTATTTATTTTCTATTTATATTTTGGTATTTGGTTTTTATTTATACAATATGGTTTTGGTTTTTTTTATAATTTTTTTTCTGTGTATTTATGTATACATCTGTTCTATCTGTTCTATTTTAAAACTAGTTTAAACATATTTAAAATATGTCTTAACAATCGTAATAGTTCGCGACCTTTTTTTCATATTCGAATTAGTGGCACGGTATAAACTCGAAAATAATTTTTAAAAAAACCTATGATATCCAAAAGGGTATAGTCAAACATACAACAAGTGTTCAATTAAGAAAATCTAATAAATTATTTATAACTACCTATTTTAATCGTAGTTTTTTTAACTATACATTATTAACTTTGAGTATATTTCTGTTAACTGTTTTCTTTATACATGTTTGCCGAAACTGTTGTATCCCGTGTCTTTCATTACGTTTTCGGAGGGTCTGAAGGACCCCTATCATTTAAGGAAAATGACGACCTAAGCGGTCGGATTCTTTAAAAACCGACCGCTTAGAAAAAATAAAAAAACTTAAGAAGAAGTTTAATAATAGTTCTTTTATTTTTACGCAGATAAAATTTATTTTATTACGTTTTATTAACTTTGTGATTTTATTATTTTTACCTTTTTATCTAATGTTTTTTATTTAAAATATATTTAATAAAATATATAATGTAAAAATTGAGATTTAAGCATGTTTTTTTTTATCATAAAAATCTATTTCAATTTTGTTTCAGTTTTCCTGCCCTTATATAAAAAACCCGGTGGAAAATTATTGTTTTTTTAATAAATGGTATAAAATTTTACAACTCTAACAACTTTGAGAGCTAGAGGACCCCTAAATGTTTTTCTTGTTAAACTTAAAACTTTCTTTCGTGAAAAAAAGATTTGTTAACGTTCCAATCCAAAAAAATTTATATGTATACATATTTGATTTATGATTATTCAAAATAAGAAATTTCAAAATTATAACATCTCAAAACTGCACAAAGTTATTTGCGGACAAAATCAATGTTTTACTCACAAGAAATTTTTAACTCTATATTTGCATTGCGTAGAGTAAATAATTAAACAGACTATTGGAAAAAAATGAAAAGCTGGAGTTCGGTTTTCCCATCTAAGCTTTATAATACTATATATTATATAGCCCTATAATAATCAAATCATTTACAACTGCTAAATAATGTAATGAAGCACTCTGAAAATAAAAAGATAACAAATAAATTAGTTAGAAAAAATGCGGAATAAAGTATATATATTTTCAAGTATACTATAAGTTGAATGATTTGAATCATTTTAAATTTAAGAAACGATTTTAAATCTAAGAAACTTTAAGATTTTATTACCAAAAAAATTTTTCTGCTTTCAAAACAAATTAATTTGCTATCTTTTTCAGCAACTGTTTTTAGGTCATGTAATCCTTATAGACTAATTCATACGAACTTAATACAAGCGATTTGGGGATTTAAAAAGCGATTTGGGGTTCAAAAAGCGATTTGGGGTTCAAAAAATAAAATTGTTTTAATTTGAAGTTTTAAAACGTACAACTAATTGAATGCTGGAGTTTTATCATATATATTTATAAATGACTAATAAAACATGCACACACACCTTGATTGTGTAAATGTCACCTTAACATACACGGATATCAAGGCGACATATACAGATATAAAGGTGACATAAACGGATTTCAAGGTGACATGTACGGATTTTAAGATGTATGTACAAAATCTCACCAACATTTTTTGGAAGAACGATATGAGTAAAATTGGTCTTTGGACCAAACAAAAATGTAATTATAGGAAGATATTTTAAGTTAAAATCTTACCTATTTTAAACAAAAAGGTGCCTTCATTTATCTATGAAAAAATATCCTTAAAAAATGGACTTTTTCATAATAATGTTTAATTTTTTATCGGATTTTTTAATTTTTATCGGATTTTTTAATTTTTATCGGATTTTTTAATTTTTATCGGATTTTTTAATTTTTTCATAATAATGTTTAATTTTTTATCTGTGACCATTTTATATACTTTAAATACTTTGTTGAAAAAAATTTAGTTAAAATGTTTTCTGATAAAAACTTTTTTTTTTTTTCATTTTTAAATATTTTTTTTAGAAGGGCTTTTTAAGAAACGAGGTCTAGACATTGTTTTTAAAAAAATGATTCTAACTGACAATCTAACTGTGGCTTAGAAAAAAAAGGCAAAAAAGTTATTGAAAAATATTGAATTTATTTCAAATTTATTTCAAATTTCACAAATTTTGATAATCTTTTGAAAAAGAAAAAGATAAAAAGAACAAAATAAGTCACTAAATAGAGTGTATTTTTACTTAAATGATTCAGCAATATTAAGAGATCAGCACACAAAAAATTGTTCCCTAAATTAGATGATTCACCGCTAGAGTAGCTGCTAAACGATTCTGAAGATAAAATGAGCTAATTAAATTAATTTACATGAATATTTTTTCTTCCAAAAATTTTTTATTTTTATTATAAATTAAATATATAATTTATGCGTATTTATTCATTAAGAGAAAGAAGAGTCCTCCAATCGTGCTTTTGTTTGTGATTGTTTGTAACTCTTGTTAACACAAGCACAAAAAAAAAAAAAATAACAATAATAACTGAAAAGATACAACCTTTTTTTAATACGTCAAGGGGGGATTTTCAATTAAACGGGATGTCGTTCATTTATGAATGATGAATCAGTTTTTCTTTGTTTAAATTTATTTGTTTGTTCTATTATAACCTTTTTTGAATATGCAAAAAAGTTTATGTAAAAACTCAGCGTGGTAGAAAATAAAGAAATAAACAAAAACCTGAATTTTTTTTAAGTTACATTTGAACGTTGAAGAAACATCGTTACTATATGAGAACAACTAAAAACTAAGTATACTAAAAAATTAATAAAGTATACTATAAGTATACATAACAGATATAAAAAATATCAATACAAATAAAGTAAAAAGCAAGATTATTTTAAAAAAATGAACGCTCTGTTTTTTCTATTTGCACTGTGGTTTTTTATAGTCTGTGAATGTTTTCAACTGCATGATATCGAGACAGATAAAACAAAAAATAGTTATGAAGTTGAACAAGATTGGACAAACATTAATTTCCGACCATGGCGAGAAGGTGATGTCCGTAGCAACACAAACAGGGTCCAAGTTATTAAAAAGCGTGGACGGCCTTGGAGAGAATTTCACTCAGAAAATGAAGGATTTCAAAATGATCAATATCAGAAAGATTTTGAATTTTTAAGAGAACGTCGACTCGCAAGTAAACCTTTAAAAGATGTTCGTAAAGCTAAAGTGCATAGAAGACCATTAACAAAACGCCGTGAAATGAATGAAAGCCTGGAAATCAGGGAAAATCAAGATCACAAAAAGCATTTAAGTTCTATAAATGTAAACTGAATAATTATTGAATATAGTCATTTTACGTTAATTGAAATTCTGATGAAATTTTTAAACATTTTCTATTAAAATATATACAATTATTTAATATTAATGTACTTTTATTTATAATTCGATAAAAAATTACAAACTGTAAAATGCTTTTTTTTTTTTTTTTTAAATCATACAGTAACTTTAGCGTTATCAAACATTTTTATGAGTTTAGTTTAAGATTTTGTATTTTAAACCAAGTTGTTACAATTTGTAACAATCCAAGTTTTTATAATTTATAAGAAACCAGGTTTTTATATTTTATCACAATTTGGTTTGTTATAAACCAAATTTTTATACACTATAACCAACTAAGTTGTTATAATTTATAGCAAACCAAGTTGTTATAATTTATAACCAACCAAGTTGTTATAATTTATAGCAAACCAACTTGATATAATTTATGAAAAAGCAAGTTGTTATAATTTACAACAAATTAAGTTGTTATATTTTATAACAAACCAAGTTGTTATAGTT
This sequence comes from Hydra vulgaris, assembly GCF_022113875.1. Lineage (NCBI taxonomy): Eukaryota > Metazoa > Cnidaria > Hydrozoa > Anthoathecata > Hydridae > Hydra > Hydra vulgaris. The sequence goes on from NC_061170.1 coordinate 10,872,752, forward strand.
TATAACAAATCAAGTTATTATAGTTATTATAAACCAAGTTGTTTTAATTTATGAAAACCAAGTTGTTGTAATTAAGTGGCAAGTTGAAAATGGGACAAAGTTTAAAAAGATGTGAAATGAATGAAAGCCTGGAAATCAGGGAAAAAATCAGTAGAAAAAATTAATAAAGAAAAAATTCAGTAAATAAATAAAAAAATTCAGAAAAAGTCAGTAGAAAAAATTAATAAATAAAAAATTACTCCCTCATTTTTTAATATTTTTCAAAAAACTAATATAATTCTATTAGAGCATTACATTCTTTATTGTAAAAAGTATTATTGATCTTCAATTAAGCCATGTCGTCGAACGAAATCAACAATAGCTGTAACTTGTTGAGCAAGACATTAAACGCTGACCATGTCAACTTCTTTGTGGCATTTCTCAATCTTTTTGCGCAGATAATCTAAACATTTTGCCTGACAATTCTTTGCAAAGATCTTGCTTTTCAGAATGCTTCAGAATTTTTCGATTAGGCTCAATTCTAAGACATTTGGGGCATTGTCACCTTTTTGGCCTCCAAGTAGGAAATGACGGATTTTGCGTAATGCGCCAATTCTAGCTCAGATCAAAATATATAATTGAATAGTGCTCTGCAATAAACTGCATAAATCTCTTTTGAACACAATTGCTCAAGTAGACCTACTGCTTGATTGCCATGCCGCTTGGTAGGAAGAAAGGTTTTGAAAATTCCATGCTCTGAAAAAGCAAAGCTAGACGAGAAGTTTCATCTTGTATTTGACTGTTGGGTCATACGTGACACTTGAAGGAGTAAATGAAACATCGCTGGTGAAAAAAAGGGAAGTAGATCCATCGTCCAAAATGCAACACTTTTTTTGCAACTTTTCACACAGCAGACGACATCTTGATTTAATATTTGCTTTCCGGTCCACCGTTCATTTCCGTTCATATATGGATAGAAGAATTATTTATGAGCGTTAGGAAAAGGTATTGATGACTGCATTGAAACTGTCAAGCTGTTTGGCATTGCAAAATGGTGTTCTCATGGTCAAACATTGCTTTAGTTGCTTTACGTTGGTTTCGGTCATGATTACCAGTTTTTTATGAAACCCTTGGCTCTTTGGTGGCCAGATTCGTTTTTAGCTTGGTCAATAATCCGGTAGATAGTACTTCTTGGCATTTTTTGAGCTATAAAGTGCTTAATGGTGAATGGTTTTTTGTCTGATTTATTGGCTAGATAAAAATTGCACATGTTTTTTTTTTGCGTCTCGTATTCATTTTTGAAAATAATTTCTAAAGCAAATGCAGATAATTGATTAGGATGAAATATGCTACAAAATAGGTAGCTGGCATTAACATAAATAATTTGATATGACATATTTTTTGTCTGCTAAACTTTGTTCCCTTTTCAATTTGCCACCCGATAACAAACCAAGTTGTTATAGTTTAAAACAAACCAAGCTGTTATAGCTTGTAATAGTTATTAATTAAATTATTTTATTGTTGAGAAATTTAAGTATTTAAATAATTACGATATACAAAAAATATTTGTTGTAAATTGTTTATTGTTTGTGGTCATATCTCAGTAGAACATGTTTATTTCCATCCCTGAATGCCAAAACTATATCGACAGCATATAACCTATGTTCTAATTTATCAGAACGTGAACAGTAATATTCTCAGGATAAGCAAAATTCATATTTTAGATATGGTTTAGAGGCTTTATTATCACTGTCATCTTGCTATAGCTAAAGTTGAAAAATGATTAAAAGTAAAATATGATCAGAACTGTATTGAGTGTAAAATATTTTATAACTATCCAACATAGTTTTCAGAAAATAACTTTATTGTTCCGAGAATTAATTTAAAAATCTGTTCTTATCAAATTCAATATCGAGGACCTTTTTTCTGAAAGAACTTTATCAAAAAGTTGAATAAAGAACACTACTCACTAGAAAAATTTAAAACCATTTCTAATAGAACTTAGATTTAATATAGAATATATCCTTTTAATAGAATCTTACTTCAATTAGATTTTAATACTTTTATTAGACTTTAAATATTTTTATTGAAGGTAATTTTAAAATAGAAAAAACGTTTCCATTAACACTAGGGGAGAGTGGGGTATTGGCGAACAGTTAAGCAAAAATGAGAATAAAAGACAACTATTACTATATATTGATGATATTTATTGCTTATTATTTAGTCTAACACGATATGTTCGGTAATTCCGAACATATCGTGGGGTATTTACAAAACACTGTTCGGTAATAGCAAATAAACTCAAATTTTCTCAAAGCAAATCAAACTTAATTGAAGCGCTGAAATATAAATGAATCGAATTTTAAACAAATCAACGCCAAAGAATCAAACATCAATAAATGTTATTCAAAGCAAATAAAATGTCAAATATCAATAAATGTTATTCAAAGAAAATAAAATGTTACTCCCATTAATTACGTGCAAAAATCACAGAGAAAACCTGGATGTGCTTGAGGAACTTGTGCACTTCTCATGGGACCAGGATTTACATATGTAACACATAACCCAGTCTTCAGTGGGTGGATCATGATACTTCTCTTCACAAATTAAACAATAGTAATCATTTTCTTTATCGTCTCAGGTTATTATCTTCTTCTTTGGTACATTATTAGCCTCAAACTTGTTAAAGTTTGTTTGTTAAAGTTTTAAACTTGTTAAACTTGTTAAAGCTCCCTCCCTTCCTTTTTTTACCAGCAGCCTTTTTTACTTTTTGTTCCTTTATACTTTTCTTTTGCTGCTTGTTCTTTAAAAAATCTTTCATTGGAGAACTAGTGATAATAGTCGAATGTTTCTTTCTTAAACTTTCTTTGGTTTTCCTTTTTGGCAAACTAGGTACAGAAACAATATTTAAAGGAGATATTGGCTGATTTGATCTAATTGAGACCAGTTCAGGGGCTACATTCACATCAGGTGACAGACCTACACTAGAAGGATTCAATGACAGATTAACTAACACTTCAGATGACTTGGCTTGAGTATCTGATTGATTCATTGTGTTTACCTGGAATTTTGAACTCTGAATGTTATAAAGTAATGACGTTTCAGGTGTAATAATAGTGATTAGAAATAAATCATTGAATTTTGTGGGATCTAACGGATAAATACCAGCTACTCGAAATCCATTGGCTGCTTTTTCAATATTGCTGAGATGGTTAAAAGCTTTTGTAAGTAGTTCAACAACTTCATATTGAGAAATTCTTCGGCCAATGTTTGTTGCCATAAAAATGTCACATTCTCTGTTGCATACAGACTTAAGTGGACCAAAGTATGTTAAATCTAATGGTTGCATTCTATGGGAAGTGTGTGGTGGAAGGGATAACAATACAATTACATTTCCACAGAGTAGATAGCAATCAAGGTTAGTATAGCTCTCATGGTTATCTAGGACTAATAACACAGGTTCGTCTTTGGTTGGTTTAGCAAATGAAATAAAGTGATTAAGCCAGTCCACAAATAAATTTTCATTGATCCAACCTGAGTCACTGACCACGGCAAGCATATCAGCATTGCCTCCCCGCAACAACTGGTTATTCATGCGTTTTCTTTTAAATACAAAAAATGGAGGAATATACTTTCCTGAAGCACTGAATGCACAAATAACTGTAGTTGTTGAACCCCTTTCTCCACTGGTTGCCATACCAACTTGTTTCTGGCCCTTAGAGGCTAAGATTTTGGAATTTCGTTGAACATTAGAAATACTGGTCTCATCAACATTATATATATGATTAGAGTCAAAGTGATAAGTTCTTTGTAGAGTTTCAAGATTTTTAAAAAACATTTTTACTTCTTCTATATATATATATATATATATATATATATATATATATATATATATATATATATATATATATATATATATATATATATATATATATATATATATATATATATATATATATATATATATATATATATATATATATAGGAAAAAACACTTATCAATTATTATATTCAAGTGATTTTACCTTTTATAGGGTGATCAGGATACTTTCTGATCCTACAGAAGGTAAAAGTACAAATCAAATACAAAACTAAATGTGTTTTTTACTATTTTATTAGAAAAGAAATTAATTTTTTTTTTGTAAAATTGTGTGTATGTGTGTGTATGGTTGTTTGTGTGTGTTTGCGTGTGTGTGTTTGTTTGTGTGTGTGTGTGTGTGTGTGTGTGTGTGTCAGAGCTGTTTTCAAGTCGCTTTGGAGCAAGTCTCAAGTCAAGTCTCAAGTCACTGAGGTCAAGTATCAAGTCAAATCTCAAGTCATATAGTGACATGTCAAGTCAAGTCTCAAGACAAGTCATATTACAATAAAAGATTCCCGTGCATGTGGTGGCTATCAGTGACGCGGCTAGGAGTTCGGAGGCCCCTTCCAAAACCTGTCATAAATAAGAAATTAAAATCACCGAACATTTATAAAAAATAAATTTCATGAGTTAAAGAAAAAATGAACCAATCAGAACGCACACAAAAAAGTTGGAATTTTTTGAAAACGAAAGAGCCTAAATGCGATATTTTTCTATGGATCTCGCTTAGACTACAAACCAGTTAAACGTAAGTTAAAATAAAAACATTCGAAAATAAAAAATAGTTAAATATATATATGATTAGGGTCAAAGTGATAAGTTCTTTGTAGAGTTTCCAGATTTTCAAAAAACATTTTTACTTCTTTTATATATATATATATATATATATATATATATATATATATATATATATATATATATATATATATATATATATATATATATATATATATATATATATATATATATATATATATATATATATATATATAAAATTCAATTTGGTTCAAAAAAAATAGGTTAATATCTTTAAATATTAAAAAAACAAAATGGATACTTTTCCATCCAAACTATAAAAAACAGATACTGCCTGTAAATATGCCTAATCTTTTTATAGACAATATCATTCTAAAAAGAGAAAAAGTGACAAAATTTTTGGGCGTTTTTTTTGAAGAAAATCTGTCTTGGAAGTCACACATCAATAATATTTCTAATAAAGTTGCAAAAAACATTGGAATTCTATACAAATCTAGAGGTATTTTAAACAAAAAGCAATTAACACAATTATATTACTCTTTTATTCACTGTCATATCAATTATGCAAATATTATATGGGGAAGTACACATAAAACTAAACTTAAATCTCTTTATCGGCATCAGAAACACGCAGCTCGCATAATAAATTTTAAAAATCGTTTTTCGAACTCTGAACCGCTTTTTAAAGAAATGGACGTTTTAAATGTTTATCAACTAAATGTATTTAATGTTTTGTGTTTTATGTACAAATGTAAAGAACTTATGTCCCCCAATGTATTTGTACACCTTTACAAAATTAAACCCCAAAACAAATATAACCTACGTAATAATAGCTTTTTAGAAAAACCTTTTTGCAATAATAAACAAGCTCAATTTTGTATATCTTATCGTGGACCTTTTCTCTGGAATGAAATAGTACGGCCTAATTTTATTTTTTCATCTAAAATGACCTATTCCTTTTTCAAACAATCTATTAAAAAAAACCATTTTTTCAACATAAAATATTTTTGATTTTTTTTTATTTAAAAAAAAAAAAAAAAAAATTTAGTTGCTATACTGCATAATGATTTGTTATGTTTTATTTTGAGTTTCACTTCTGAAGCATGTAGTGTCAAATTTATGATATATTTAGTGATTATATATTCTCGGTAAATATTTATTGTTAAGGGCTTCGTGATAAGATCATTACGATTTTCTCGAAGTCCTGTCCGTATAATATTATAAATCTTGATGTAAATAATATTATACGGCAAATTAAATAAAATAAATAAATACAAAAATAAAAAACAGTTGAATTAAAATAGAAGATAAATTGCTCTATTTTTGAAAAGACGGAAAATTATAATTTTAAAGTCGCTAAGCCGAAATTAGCAAGTCTTGAGTCAAGTCGCAAGTGTGTGTGTGTGTGTGTGTGTGTGTGTGTGTGTGTGTGTGTGTGTGTGTTACGGCTGTTTCAGAGTGGACATACGGCTTCTTGTTATTTTTTGAAAATAATTACTTAGGGGGTGTTACTAAAACTTTCATAGCTTTTGAAATATTAAAGATAAATACGTTCTGTAAAAAGAATATGAACACCGACTAAATGTTTAAATTTTATCATTCAATATAATAATGCAAGGCTGCTCTGATTTTTGAATAAACGCGCAAAATGACGAACTTGGCAGAATTTTGAAATTTTAATGGTACTTTTTAGCAAAAATAATCAGAAAAATTAAGTTTCTGTTAAAATTTCTGTTAAGTTTCTGTTAAATTTTTTTTTTATTAGAACACAAAAGCATTTATAGAAAAAAAACTATTACTTTAAAGTTATTGAATTTTTATACTTTATATGCCGAAATTTTTAAAAACTTTTTATGCGGAAACTCGTGACGTAATGCCCAATTTTACATTACGTGAAACAGCCGTGATGTGTGTGTGTGTGTAAATAGCAATGTGTGTTTTACAAATATAGTCCTTAATGCTCTCAAATGTGTATAAAGTACAGATCTCTAATAAAGTGTGTGTGTTTACACACACACACACATATGTAAGTATTATTTAATATATAAAAATATATATGCATTATACAATTTATAAAAATATATATGCATTATACAATTTATAAATATATATATATATATATGCATATATATATGCATATATATATGCATATATATATTTATAAATTGTTTAATGTTTAACTTTGTTTAAAGCTTAACATTGATATTTTACATTAATAAATAAAATAAATAATGTATAACAACTTTATTCAGTGTGCTATCATATACACAGAGAAAACAATAAGCGTTCGTGATTACCCAACTAAGATCTTTCGTTATTTCGCCGCTACCCAAAAAAAATGAAAATAAATGAATATAATGAGGGTGTTAAGATACCCTAAATATAATACGTGTTAAAAACTCAATGATTATGATACTTTGCAACGACATAATTTTTTTTTTGGTTTTGTATACGTAGTATAGCCAATACATAAATGTTTCGCAAGTAAAAATTAAATGAAACTAAGATAAAAACTTTGAATCAGTCTACAATCTCCACATCTATGCTACACTACTGCACGTCTGGAACTGAGCATGGAACTTACTCTTGCCAGAAAAAATAAGATGATCAACTATCTTTTTCTATCATGCCATAACCTAACAACTCTCTCCTAAATATATATTGTTAAGCATGTCTCAGATATATTTGTATTAGAATACAAAATTTTTTTTATTTTTAAATCAATATAAAAGTCATTCAAGATCAGGCAGCCGATCTTGAATCTAATCTCAAATTTGTAACAGGTTGGGACTCACAGTGGCTTGTAAATTTTAACTCCGACTAAACTAAAATTTTTACTGCAAACAAGTATTGCAATACTGTCAACATTCTTATATTAATGAATGGCAACCCACTAACTGTGTCGTTTTTTATACGTCTTCTTGGGTTATTGTTCACTACTGACCTTTCATGGAAACCATATATAGAATTAATTGCTAAATTAGCTTCTGCTAAGTTTGCTTTTCTTCACCGTGCTTACAATTTTCCTATTCCTGATGACATTCTGTACCTCTACAAACCTTTATTTGTTTAGTTTTTTTCCCCGCACTTCATCTCTTTGGAATCTTCTCCCATCTTCATGTTTTCCTGTCTCATGCAATCTACAACTTTTCAAGTCTTCTGTTGTTTTTATCCTCAAGTTTGACTTTAAATAAATGCTTTAAGTTTTTTGAATCTAGTATGTTTATAATAAACATTCTGTCAATAAAAAATTACTGCTATAGAATGCCGTGCACTGGCCGTCCGTTTGGCATAAAAATAGCTGAGTAAATCACAACTAAATTCGGTAAAATTTCTCTTTATTTGATATGCTTATCAGTGTAGTACTTTATTTATTAGTTTCTATTTATTAGTTTTTTTCAATAACTTTATTTTATCAAATCCATATATGGGGGCTCTATGAAAAGATTATGATTATGTATTGTCATTTGTTCTTTTCATCTTCTTTGAGCTCTTGAGTTTTAGAGCTGTACCCCCACTTTCATCTTCTGTTTAACTCTTTAAATTTAATAAAGAGCATTTTTTCTTTATTGCATATATCTTTATTTTTAGTAATTAAACTCTCAATAATTTTTACTAGTTAACCTTTACTAACTATCTTGATTTTTACTAATTAAGCAACTCAAAAACGCAGTGCTTAGAGCTCTGGATTTAAACTAAGAGGTCCGAGGTTCGACGCCAGCTCTAGCCCAATAAGCGACATTGGTAAGGAAGCTTAAACTTCCAAGTTAGATGCTCTTCTGTAGTGCTCTGTGATAAGACCTTAAGGACTTCTAGGAGCACTTTAACAGCAACAAAAAAAATGTTTGCCCCTCTCCCTCTCCTTAAAAATATTCTGCGGGTGCCGATGGAAGTTTCCTGCCTTCCAAGAGCGCCCACAAAAAGTTTTTTATCCTCTAACTTGTAGAAGATAAAAAAAATCTTGTATGTGATAAAGTTTTTCTAGCCAAAGAGCTATAAAGTATTTTAGAGTATAGAAAAATTTAGATTGAAAGAAATAAAATCACTGTTTGTTGATGGTAAAAAAAATAAAATTTTAATTCTTACGCATGATAAGACCACAGGAAACTTCAGAAAAAAATTATTAAATTATCCATGTTAAAACACGTGAAAATCACGCAATGCTAAACTAATAAGCAGCTCTAGCTTGCTTTGTAAGCAAAAGATCAAGGGCTTGTTGTTAGCTCTCGGCATGTTTTCGCGTCATCATTAAGGAAAGGGGCGTGAACCTCTTAATTAAGTACTCATTCGCGGTGCTCCGTGACATCGTTAGTTCTTCTTGGGGCACCTATAATAGATTAAAAAAAAAATGAAAAATAGAAGCTTGCTTTTTGATTTGCTTTTGCGAGGTGATTTTTATTGAAATTCATACAGTGCTATTTTAAATTTTGCTGTATTTAAATAGTCAGGGAGGGAAAACTTTAACAAATTTCAAGCAAATGTAAACATAATTGTTTAAATTTGCGAGAAGATGAAAATAATAAAAATATTTTTAGTTTAAATTTAGCGCACCGCATTAGTATTGATAAAATTTCTTCAAGCACGATATAGAAAAAGAAAAGTTAAAAATGAGATCATGATTTATGATTTCATGATTTATGCTGAGTATACTATATATCATACAATAACATCTTTAGTAAATTTTAATGAACATGTAAAATGTTCACTGAAATTTATGAATCTAAGTGTTCAGTTTCTTTAATCTTTAATTGAGAAATTTGTGAATGTAAATTTAATTCTGTGTATGTAATGTATGTTCTAAATGTAATGTATGTTTTAATTCTGTTAATGAATTAACGAATGTAAGTTCTGTATGAATGTAAGTTTTAATTCTGTTTCTATTATCTTGAACTGCGCAAAAAAAAATTACTCATTAATAAAGTAATACAACTTCAAATTTAGAGTAAAAACAAGTTACACCAACTTCAATGACATTATTTTGATGGATGGAAAGATAAAACTCTTGTTGTTGAAAAACTTGTTAAAAAACGAGTTCAAAACGGTTTGTAAGAACAATAAAAAGCAGGCATTACTTTTAACAGAAACATGAACAACTTACAGATTTTCTGTAAGTTGTTAGTTTCATTCTCTTTTAGGTCAACTAAAAGCATTATAAGCAGCATTATTTCATTTTTAAATTGGATTTTCATTGTATGAACCGGAGATAATTCGATGTGATGACATTGTAACTTACACCGTGGTGAAAAACTGTTTGAAAAACATGTTAAAAGTCTGCACTTTGCCTCTTGCACTTTAACTAACTGCCACTCAGACTTTTGTTTGAAACTTTAAATAGAGAAGCAACTGGATCAAAATCATTTAGTGGTCCAATCTTTTCTAACTATAAGAAGTCTTCTTTAGAACAGAGCCTCTTCTAATTAAGAAGGTTCTGTTACATGCTGTGATCACAAACTCAAGACAGGTCTTTAAAGAACGATTGATGGCACCCAGAAACTGAGAGATGCTTTTAGTAAAGCCAGCTCACTGACTATCCCAGCTAGCACACATACATTGGGCCAACCATTTATGTAGAACAATTGCGTACGTCGGCTGTTTTTCTCGATGCAAATTCAGCGTTGATCCAATGTCATTTTTTAAAAAATAATATAGGTAAAAGGTCGCAACGCACCAACGCAACTAAAAACAGCTTGCACAAATTGGGCCAACGTATGTATAACCACCGAAAAACTTGTTTGTTTTTACGATCTAAATCCAACGTTATTTCAATGTATATGGGTTTAGGTTGACCCAATGTATATAACCAATATTGATTCAATATATATGAATCAACGTTGATACAATGTATAGAACCTAACGTTGTGAGTGCAAAATTATATATTTTAAATAAAATCTTCCGTAAATATTAAAATATCAAACCGCAAGTAAAACAAACATCATTAATAATTGTAAATTTGATTGATGAATTTAACTTTAAAGTCCCTTTATAGCTTTTGTCATTTCTAACTTTTTCATAGTTCCTAGATTTTGTAACCATTACATTTTTAACCAAAATGATATAAAAACAACATGGTCGACCGATGTTGTGCCAACGTAGCCTGAAACATTGTTCGAATGTTGTACCAACGTATGTGTGCTAGTTGGGTACCAGGCTTCATAAATTTATTCACCAGACACAAAAGGTGATGATTGAAAGAAATCCGTATCTACAAATGAGGAGTCCCTACTCTTTGAAGCTATTATTCCATTACAAAAATCACTGCAAGAATTATCAGTTTTTTTAATTGTAAAACATTGTTTATTCAATTTGACATGTCAAAAAAAAAACAGTTTACTCAGGCAAGCAACCAATCAGTAGAATCATTCAACTGAACTGCTTATCTTTTCAGGTGTTTCAAGATCCTGGTTGACAACTCCACCAAACTCTTCTGATAAGACATTTTCTGCTTCAAGTCTTGCAATAACTGATCTTAGATATAACCTTGATAGTGACAAGGCAGTTAAACTTGTTTTTATAATTCAGAACTATTCCGCAATTAATAACAATGTCAAAAAGTGGTCCTTGAAACTAGAGAGTGAAATCTAAAGTGATATTAAACATAAGCTATGCCTATCATTGCCAACATTAACACAAGAAACTTCATAAATACCAAAAACAATACAACAAAGGAAAAATTAACAGTAGAAGATTTTTTAAAAAATTTTCTAGATGGTTAAAAAATGTTAACTAGTAAAATAAGACCATTTTTACTAATGGTATAGACATTTATTAGCGATACCAAATAATACGAGACTACCTCTCTAGATATCAACATACACAACATTGATTATCTTATTTCTCAATATTACTATGTCATTATAACCACGCGATTTTCTACGTGCTGCTTGTTCTTCGTTAATCTTGATCTTGGTTATTTTTTAATTAGATATACTAGAGATGAGTTTCTCTTCCAAAAATTCATCAAGTATTTTAATTGGAAACACAAGGTTTGATGCGCTATCATTTTAGCATGACCTTGGTAAGTCCAACATTAACAAAATGTTTGTTAAATTTTTGACATATTTATTTCATTTGAAAAAACTTTTTTATTTAACAGTTTTTTGTTTTTTTTTTAAGTAATTTTATCAAATTAGTCATTCATGGTTTTTGATTTCTTTTTTTTTTACATTTTTAAAAATATTTTTGGGCAGATATTATCAAAAATATTTTAGAAAGTTTTTTTTTTTTTTGAAAACTTTTTCTAATGTGTATTGATTTAATTTAAAAAGGATTTTAACATTTTCTAAAGAAATTTTTATTTTCAATTAACTGATTATGAATTTTTATTCATTTTCGGCGGTGGAAATGCACGCACCATCTCTTTAAATTCAGAAAAGTATACTCGTCTGTTTCTCTCCAATCTAAAAATAACGAATTATTTTTAATATTTTATAATTTTATTTGTAAATTTGATTAAATTAAAAATATCATGTACTTGACATAAACATTTTAAAACATATACCTATGATATTTTAAAACATATACCTATGATATTTTAAAACATATACCTATGATATTTTAAAACATATACCTATGATATTTTAAAACATATACCTATGATATTTTAAAACATATACCTATGATATTTTAAAACATATACCTATGATATTTTAAAATCTCATTTATAGCTCCCGGTGGGGCTTTTTCCATAACAAAAATTAATGCTTCCTTTATGTCATTGGACGCGATAAATCCTTCACCCATAAAATCGAATGCATTAAAACAATCTCGAGCTAAATTGCATAAACAGCTCGAATGATGTTATATGTCGTTGTTTAAAGTAAATAATGTTCATTTTATTTGAATTGGTGAAAAGAAGAACATTACTAGTTCAATATTTTCATTTCGAGATGTTTAAGTATTGTTCTTCGACTAGTTTAAATCTTATGGCAAAAAGTAATGAAAGAAAAATGGACTAATATTATTTTTGTATTACATTGAGAAATCGACATAAGTTAAATGAAATTATGAAAAAAACGTGCAAATAACAAAAAATGGACTAATACTGTTCTTCTTCTCACCAATTCATTTCTTAATAAATTTAATATTATATATATATATATATATATATATATATATATATATATATATATATATATATATATATATATATATATATATATATATATATATATATATATATATATATATATATATATATATATATATATATATATATATATATAGGTAGATAGATAGATAGTAAATCTTATCAGATATAACTATATGTTTTTATTATATGAACAGCAAATATATATAATTCAAAAAAATATATATTTCTGATGAGCAATTTTATTTTAAGTATAAATATCAATCAACTTAAAATTTACCTTCTTTTTCATTTTTTTCTTCCGTTTCTAATCTATCAATAATCTCTATGAACTCTTTGAAATCAATGCGTCCATTGCCATTATCAACAAGAATTGATGTATTTTCTAATAAAACATCAGTTGGATTATAGCCTATTGTTTTTAACATCTCTCGTAACCCTGTAACTGGCACAGATCCGTTTCCATCTTTGTCAAAAGCCTCAAAAGCATCCTTTAAATCCCGACTTAAATCAGCTGGAAATCGGTTCATTGTAGACACAAATTTTAATTCTGCAAGCAATCATTTTACTTTCTAGTCAGACTTTTACTGTTTACTTCTACTGTAATCTTTTTTTTCATTATTAATGTTAATTCAATATCCTATTTAACTTTTTTAATTCAGCTAACTATTCATTTTTTGGTTTATTTTTAGATAAATAATTCATTACTACAGCAATGGCCAGTCTCTCAAAATATAAACTATTTGAAACTAAGCATATTACTTCCATATAGTTATAAATCGATTTCTTTAGAAACTTCTAGAAAGAAACATTAAGAATACTAATAGTATGTAATTAAAAAAAAATCTTTGAAAAGTAAAGAAGTTTCCTTAATTGTAAAGAAATATGTTTTCTGTGAAACTAATGCATCTTTAAAACTAATAAATACAAAGGATAAAGAAATCTGAAATAAATAAAAACCTTTATAGGTTGCTATGCATAAGAAAAAGCGGATATTAGATGGCTTCATTATTGCATAAATCTATAAAATTACGCCTTTGCAAATATTTAAGTTTAACTTATCAAAAGTGAATAAATTGCATTGGCAAATTTGTTTGCAAATTTTGTACCTGAGCTAGCCGTAAAAAATACTTCAAATTTTTCATTATGTTTTATTTATTTATATTATTCTACTAGCTTTTTCATAAGCAATTGCATGAGTGAGACATTTATATCAAACTTTTTTTAAAAATAGAGATAATGATGAGGTTGCGTGTTTAATTCCCCTCTTTACAATTACTTTAGAAATATCATTGAGCCCTTAACACAAACTTTTACATTCATCTTTAAAAAAAAACAGTTTTAAAGTTACTTTTTCAATTTTATGTTTATGATAAACTCTTAAATGAAGAAAACTTTGTTTCTTGTTTAGCTAATTTTTTACTTAGATAATTTCTGTTGTGTTTTCACAGAAATTTTTTTTACCTACAGAACTAAAAAATTGAGAAAACCAAAACAACAAGAAAGATCCATAAGAATACCTGCTTAATCAACATATGCAAGTTTATAGCTTAGTAATAGTGGCTCAATCTATTTGACTTCGATTATGTTGTCATGTCTAGTGGTGTATGTCGTGATATTCACTAATTTATGTCGTGGAATCCATTGGTTTATGTCGTGGTACCCACTGGTTTATATTAATGTATCTACTGGTTTATGTCGTGGAGACAGATGTGTTTAATTTAGTTGTTTCATGATTATTACAGTTCACATGGTAAGTTAACATGTATTTACTTGACTCAAACATGCTTTAATTACCATTGGTGAGCTATAACAAGATGTTTGTAATACAGAGTTTCTTTTTTGGTTCTACTTACGAATAGGAACTTTTAACAAAACTTCCAGTCCAGATGCCCAAATATTGTTAAAGAATACTGATTAAAATGATTTCAACATTAGCAGTATGTTCAACAATTTTCCTCACTACAATGTTTTACTTTATAGATACAAACACATAAAAATATTTCAGAACCTATACAAAATTAAGCAACATATTTACTCAATATTGTCATTATAAAATTAACTATTAGTCAAAGTAAAAGAACTGCTTTCATGGATATTATACATGGATATTTCACATATCATTTTAATATGTTGTTCCTTAATTTCAATATCAATTAATGAAAATGCTATAATGAAAATAAAAAAATAAAAAAATAAGTAACTTAAGAAATTAGACAAACTACTTATTAGAAATGTTAAAGAATTTGTATGATATTTTTTAAATTAGATGAAGTTAACAGAAAAAATATATTAAAATTAATTTAATTAAAATCAATCAATTATAAATAAAGCAATTATAATCAATTTTTGTTTTATTTATAATATATTTCCATAAATCCATAATCCCGCACAAGTTCTAACAATTTTAGATCATCTTGTTTAAAATAATCTAGGGAGCTGCTGGTTTCAGCAAAAGAAACTAGGGAGCTGCTGGTTTCAAAAGAATCTAGGGAGCTGCTGGTTTCAGCAAAAGAAACTAGGAAGCTGCTGGTTTCAAAATAATCTAGGGAGCTGCTGGTTTCAAAAGAATCTTGGGAGCTGCTGGTTTCAGCAAATGAATCTAGGGAGCTGCTAGTTTCAGAATCTTGTGAGCTGCTGGTTTTAAAAGAATCTAGGGGGGGGGGGGAATAGCTGCTAGTTTCAGCAAATGAATATGAATAACAAAGAAAAGCTTGCTCAGTTCCTAAACTATTCCAGAAGTTTAACATATTTTGGCTACTATCACCACCTAGTTGACACTAATAGCGAAAGATTTTGAGCATATGAAATTTAGCTTTCCGTCAGTATCCAGTATCCAGCTTGCATCACAAAGAAGTTGAACAAACTTGTAGATGCTCATAAAAAATATTTAAAGAGAAAATCTACTGTAGATTTTCTAGTAGCGTTTGATATCCTCGACAAAAATAATAAATCGAAACGGAAAAAATGATCTTTTATGATCATCAAATCACTAATAGAAAGAGCTGTATATCGACCAGCCAACAGTTGTTGAGCATCATGCTAACAGGCAGTTGATAAAAAATATGAATCTTGATTATGTAAAGCAATTATATACTGGGTGAAGCTTTCAAAATGACAAAGACGCTAACAATTTTCAGATGTTGATGGAACTACCCAAAAGAAAGCTTAAATTAAAAGTAATTAATAGTTCTTTTCAAAATAAAAATAAAAAGTTTTTTTTATTATTTACAAAAAAAAAACACCTATTGACACCTGCTCTGTCAATACAGGATTAAAAAGTCCACGATTAAGAAGAATCATACAATGTTCTGCATAAAATGTCTTATCCTCCTCCAACTTTGAAAATCTGGAGAGATGATTATAAACTATTGACTGGGTTTATTTCTTTTAATTGTTTTAATAGTTACAAACTGCCAAGTTCTCACTTACAGAAGTTAAGCAACAGCGCAATTTGCGTCTTACTAAAATACTTTCTAATCTCTGAAGAAAGATCGACAGAAATAGCAAAGTTTATTAGCTGTTCCTAGTCGTGTGACCAGGAACAGGATCAGCATGGTTTAATATGAGAGGGGAGGAAAAGGAAAGGAAGGGAGGAAACCAATTGAACAAATCTGAAAAAAACCACTTAAGAATTGTTTCTTCCAGAATTTGTTTAAAAATTCCTTTTTGTTCTTTTGCATTTCAGCACTCTATTGTAGATTTCAAAGTTTGTTCAACTTCGGAGGGAATTTCACATTTAGAAAGTGCTATTTTTATCTTCTTTTTTTTATTTTGAATTAAATTTTGAAAATTTAGCATCCAAAAATGGCATACGTCCTGGATATCACCAACAAACGAATGTTTAAATAAGGGCTGTTTTAGTTGTGAAAAAAAATTTCTGAAATTGTTTTATTATTGAGAAGACGAAGAAACAAGTTTAATTTATTTTGTTGAATACTTTTTGAAACTTCCTGCATTTTAAATAGCGAATTTGTATAGTTCTTACTGTGTTTTGAAACATTTAAAAGCAATTTTAGTGCACTCCTACCAATTACATCTAGCTTTTTCATCAAAGCAGAATTATTTTCACATAACTCCATACCTTAAGTTAAGGTAGTTAAGGTAGGGATTGCCAATAACTTATATATATAGGAAATTGGGCTAACCGGATTCCAGATTAAATAAGAGTTTGAACAACAGCTCTAAAGTTTGAGATTTTTTCATCAATATTTGTATTATTGAGTAAAGCAAAAGTTGAATGCTTAGTATCCTATGTAAATCCCAGATGTCTAAGTTTATTCTGAAGATTTATTTTATTACTTGAAATCGTTATCTTATTGGTTTATATTTGTGCTTTACCTGAAATCAAGAATTCAGTTTTTTCGGCATTTATTTTAATACAATTTAAATTATTGTAAATATTGCATGTTTTTATCAGCTTTTTGAGACCAGAGAGGGTAGAGCTTAAAGATATGATACCATCCACATATGCCGCATATAATGGTAAATTGTTTAAGTATTTTTATAAATTTTATTATTTTTTTATACGCTTTATATATTATTTAGAAAATACCCTGTTAGTACAATTCAATTTAATGGTCAAAAGGTTAACCAAATTTTTGGTATAATAGAAAAAAAGTGTATGTTTATTTTATACATTGTATATAAGTTGAATTTATTTTCAATATATTTCACAACTACATCCTACATTATGCTTTATTTGATTTTTAGAAGTTGTTAAAAGTAGATTTGAAAATGTTTCAAATACTGTAAATAAACATTAAATTGGATGAATTAGTGAAAATGCTCCTTCGCGGAAAAAATACATATTACTATGTTGTATAAATTGTTATATAGTAAGAAATTTTTAAAAAACCAACTAACTGTCTTTTATGTGCTTTTTAAACTTTTTTAATTTAGTGTTTCTATAAAATAGATCATGAATTTGCTAACAGTATTTTAAATGTTTTTATTACCTAATTGGTAGTAGTCACTATCTAGTCGGTAGTTGTCACTATCTAATTGGAGGTGACAACTTGAATATATTCTCTAAATTGATAATAAACAACTTTCTTAGATAATAATTTATAAATCTTTAAACTGTCTTCAGTACGACGTTTTTAAACAGTTTTGTGTAATACGTCTTTTCGACGGACAATGGTGACATTTTAAGAATAGATTATCTAGATCTAGTTTTTAAGACGACTAAAAAAGCCGTCTTGAATAAAGCGTTTATTTACGCCTTCATGTTTAAGACGCTTTTAAGCTGCGCAGAGTTAGACATCTTTAACAGCCTTGAAAACGTTATTTTTTAATATTAAAAAGACGTCTTTTTGTTTGATGGATTTAACTGTTGTATTCAATACAATAGTTTAGCTGTTGTATTCAATATTGAATTCGTTGTGTTTTGTATTTAATTTAGGCGTATACAACAATTATTTTATTTTATCAATGTTTATATTCAAAATCATTTTATTAGCATCGTTAAAAACACTTCGACAAATGTTTTTAAATAAGTCACTTTCCAAGTAGCTTTTTTATATCAAAAAAACTGAAAAATGTGTCTGGGCATTTTTCAACGTTGCAAACTTGAACAAATGTCCCAGAGCCAACGCAATTTGATCCTGGACACACACGCGTACGAACTTGAGCACCGCCTCCACACGTTCGACTGCACTGTCCCCATTCACCCCATGATGACCATTCTTTAGGTTAAAATAAACAGTAATAATATTAATAATAATACAAAAGTGTCTAATTCAATAAATATTATATAAAACATTGCTAATTATAAAAAACGGAAACAAAATCTTACCAGTACATAAAGCAGTGTTACACTTAGTTATTTGAATACTGTCACCAATACACGAAACGCCGCCATAAAGAGGAGCAGGATTATTGCAATATCTGTTTCTCTGTTGTACGCCACCACCACACGTCAACGTACAAGCAGAATATGGACCCCAGCTGCTCCATTCACCGTTTACTAAATTTATTTTATATATAAAAATGAGTTATTTTTTTTTTATCTGTTAAAAACTTAAAGTAGCTAATATAAAACGTTTTAACAAAATACAAAATAAAAAACAATAAAAACCTGGACAATTAATTTGGTTGTTGCAAACTTCAGACATGACACTATAACCGACGCAATTCGCACCACCTCCAGACGGTGCAGGGTTGTTGCATTCTCTTTTTCTCGAGCGAGCACCGCCGACGCCACAAGAAAGACTGCAAGGTCCGTACGGAGACCAAGAACCCCATGCTCCATTAACTATAAAATATTAATGGCTAAACTTTTAGAATCTCATAAAACGAAAAAGGTTTAAATCATGGGATGTTAAAAGTCTAAAAAATTAGCTAATATTTTAATAAAATATTATTACTTATTACCTGGACAATCTTTATTTTCGTTACAAGCTTGATCTTCAAAATTAGATCCAGGACAATTCATACCACCGAATGCAGGAGCAGGGCTATTACACTGCCTTGATCTTCGCTGCAAACCACCTTTGCAAGTTTGAGAACAAGGGGTAAAACTTCCCCATAAGCCCCAGTTTCCATTTACTATAATATATATATATATATATATATGTATATATATATATATATATATATATATATATATATATATATATATATATACACATATATATATATATATATATATATATATATATATATATATACATATATATATATATATATATATATATATATATATATATATATATATATATATATATATATATATATATATATATATATATATACATATATATATATACA
The DNA here is from genome assembly GCF_022113875.1 of Hydra vulgaris. Taxonomy (NCBI): domain Eukaryota; kingdom Metazoa; phylum Cnidaria; class Hydrozoa; order Anthoathecata; family Hydridae; genus Hydra; species Hydra vulgaris. The sequence goes on from NC_061170.1 coordinate 10,892,204, forward strand.
CACATATATATATATATATATATATTTATATATATATATATATATATATATAAATAAGTATACAAATATATATATACACTTAACCTGCACAATCTGCAAGTTTGCATGTCTTCTGATAAATAAGCTCTCCTTCACATGGTTTTCCTCCGTGTTGAGGGTAGGGTTTCGTGCAAGTTCGAGTTGAAACTTGATTTCCAACTCCACATGTGTGACTACAAGGACTGAAATCACTCCATTCTGTTAAACCTCCATTTACTAAATGAGTCAAATTTACTAAGTGAGTCAAATTTAATAAATGAGTCAAGTTTTTATATTAATACAAAGTATCAAAGACAAAGTAAAAAGTGTTAACTCATGAATGCAAAATTTATTACTTGGACAATCTCTTGGTATACATGATCTGGCATCAAATAAAGGTCCAACACATGGTCTGCCTCCGAAATTCGGAGGAGGAGAATCACAAAATCTTTTTCTATATTGAATACCAAGGCCACAGGTTGTGGTACATTCTCCATATGCTGACCAAGATGAAAAACCACCATTGACTACATAATAATTCGTATAAAAATAACACAGTTGATATAAATAATGTTATATATAAAAAAATTAATAAAAAAATAAAAAAATTAGATAAAAAAAATTTAAAAAAATCTATTTAAGTTAAGCAACGATATAAGAAAAAGATATTCTCACCTGAGAATTTCTCACCTGAGAATTTCTCACCTGAGAATTTCTCACCTGAGAATTTCTCACCTGAGAATTTCTCATTTGAGAATTTCTCATCTGAGAATTTCTCACCTAAGAACTTCTTTTTCTTATATGGGAGACTTCTCACCTGGACATGGAAAATTATTACATGATCTGATATCTAAACTAACTCCAACACAATCAGCTCCGCCAAATTTAGGTAATGGATTATTACAAGTACGTCGAGCTCTTTGAATTCCACCTCCACATGTTAATGTACAAGAATCATAGTCCTCCCATTTGCTCCATTGGCCATCAACTTTATAAAATGAATTAATGAAACACATAAAACCATTTGAAATTTTACATGTATAATTTAATAATTGTGAAAAAATCATTTTAGGTAATACCCACCCAGTTTATTATACTTTGTAAACCAGAAAATATTATATGCCAATATGAATAAATTAACTTCCATTTAAATGGAAGATGATTCATTTTTAACATTTAGAATGAATTCCTCTAAACTGGACCCTCCAAGAGATCAGGAAAATTGATAGACAAAAAAGAAATTTAGATTAGTTTATGAATAGGGTTGAGTTTGGAAAAAATTGATAAAATTTAACTTAATACATTTACCTGTAAATTTACTGGTAAAGTATTACTACTGTGATAAATCATATTATGAAGCATCATGTTGACCACATCTTAAAACTTGATCCTCATGTTGACCATATCTTAAAGCTTGATCCTCATGTTGACCATATTTTAAAGCCTGATCCTCAGATGGATTAGTTGCAATAGCAATAATTTATCAGTAAATTTATTAGTAAATATATTAAGTTACCATTTACATCTATGAAATTTACTTCATTTACTACAATTTAAAAGTAAAATTGAATTGAACACAATTAAGTTAAGAACAACTTAGTAAATATTAATATAATGGTAATATTAGAAGATAATTTTTTATGGCTTCATGTTATTTTATGCTTCTATATTGTTAAACTCACCAAAGTAACAACTATTTTGTAACAGCTTGTTTTATGTTTTAGCTTTTATCTGTTTTTATGATACCTCACTGGGTCCAAGTTAATGTATATTTTTTGAATTCATTGAAACATAATTACTACTATTTTTTAATTTTTTGTTAATTATTTAGGTGCACCAAGAGATCTTAACAGTTTTATCACAGAGCACCACGGAATAGCATTTAACCTGGAAATCTACGCCTCCTTCCTTATTAATGATGTATTTATGGCCAGAGCCAGCTTTGAATTACATAACTCCAGTTCTGAATCCAGAACTCTTTTGAATTTATTGAAAGGCAAGTTTTATGTAAAGTTTAGAGTTAATAAAACTTCTCTACAAAAATCTCTCCAAGCAAACTTCAAAATTTTTTAAAAAATATTATAAATTGAAAAAAAAAAGATTTACTTGGGCATTCTTTCTGCTCACAAGTTCTTGTATCCACATCTGGTCCTACACAAGCAAGTCCGCCAAAGGCAGGAGCTGGATCGGTGCAAAATCTTTTACGAGTTTGAGTACCAACCCCACATGTTTTTGAACATGGGCTGTAGTCTGACCATTTTGTGTAACCACCATTAACTAAAAAAATTAAAACATTTTAAATGAGATTTAATTTTAACACTTTAAGAAAAAGGTTTTTAATACTTTTAGGACATCGCATTACTTAACACTTAAAATAATCCAACTAACTAATTTTGTATCTTAGATACAGATTTGCTTGAAGATGATGAACTTGTTATTATAGGCAACAAATAAAATAAATTTACCTGGACAATCTTTAATTTTACAAGTTATAGTATGCACTAAAGGATCAGTGCAATCTTTTCCACCATGTCTTGGAGCAGGATTTGTGCAAGTTCTAAATCTTGTTTGTTCACCAACTCCACAACTTGTAGAGCACAATCCAAAAGCACCCCACTCTGAAACTTCGCCATTGACTAAAAAATATTTACATGACAAGATTAATAAACTGCAAAACAATTGCCAATCTAATTAAACTTAATCAATGTTTTTAAAAACCTATTTACAAAACAGAAAGTATTTGTTTACATTTATTTATTGCTTATTCTATTTTATTTTATTATATTTTTTATTTTATATTTGTATTTCACACACTATTATTAACTAAAATTTGTGTTTGTTTACATTTATTTATTGCTTATTATATTTTATTTTACTTATTAATTTTTTTTTTGTACATACATCAACTGACTTTAATAGGGAAAACATGTGAGGAGCGACTTTAATAGGGAGCATGTATACATTGACAAAGTATTTAGATTGAAGCAGGCTATCTTAATGCCGGCTCTAACCCTTTCCCTGTTGTATGTACACACCCTGTATGTTCTCCCTATTTAAGTTGGTTGATACTCTTATTCATTCTGATTATATAAAGAATCATTCACAAGGCAAAATGATAAAATTTAAGTGGTAAAATATCAAAATCTAGTTTAAATAAGTGAAAACATCACAATTAATGTTATTAGTTTTAATACTACAAGAAGATAAATCTCCAGTAGCAGAACATGTGTTCTGCTATATGTAGATCTTATATAATAGAGAGATATCTATAGTAATATATAGTAATCTAGTATACCTTATATAATGGGAAATAATTTGCTGAATTACTTGCAAATATAATAAAATGGTACAGCATTATTATTATTATTATTATTATTATTATTATTATTATTATTATTATTATTATTATTATTATTATTATTATTATTATTATTATTATTATAGCATGACTAGTCTCCTCATGTCACTCCTTCATTAGTAGAGCTAAGGAATATTATAGAAAGTGGCTTAGAAAACCCACATCCATGCATGACATGCTTATGACAATACTTAAATGTATTAAAGGTTTTAATAATATTATTTATCATTATCATAATCATCATGATCATGATCATCATGATCATGATCATCATTATCATCATCATCATCATCATCATCATCATCATCATCATCATCATCATCATCATCATCATCATCATCATCATCTTTATCACCATGATAACCATTAATTTAGGATTTTAGCACTTGCACATGTTATATCTCAAATGTTTTTTTTTTAATCATTACCTGATCCCACTCTTTTTCTTGTAAAGCAATTGCTTACAAATTGTACAAACAATAATGTTTGTTCCTACTCTTATGCTACACACACGACATGACTAATTTCCAGTATTTTCATAATTGACTCATTCTTGACTTTGCAGCAAAACTTTTACAAACAACTTGTATCTTACTTATTTTTATTCTTTAATTCATTCAAAAACTCTGAATATTAATTTTTCTTGTCTCTGTAATCAGGTATAAGCCATCAAATAGTTTCAATAGTGAACCAACACTGAACTCTTTAGAGAGAGCCTCCAAAACAGTAAAAAAATGAAAAACTGAACTCTGATGTTATTAGTATCTAATGCTATTATTATACAACTGTAATGTAAATAAGTAGCAATTATAATTAATAAGTAACCAAATACATTTATTCATTATTAACCAAGTAAATAATACCATTTATTGGGTAACTAACTAAATTGTGTTATTATTAGGTAACCAAAAAAATTATATTATTATTTGGTAACTAAGTAAATTATATTATTACATATAATTTGTTCTTAACCAAGTAAAGTTATTTACCAGGACATGGAAACGCATTACAAGATTTTTCTTCAACAGCACTTCCGATACAAGCTTTTCCACCATATTGTGGAGCTGGGTTATTGCACTCACGCTGTCTCTGCTGTTTACCAATGTTACATGAAGCAGAACAATCAGTAAATGAAGAAAATGGACTCCAATTACCATCAACTAAAAAATGTTTTAAAATAATTTTAAATAAAAAAAAATAAAATCTATCATCATGCATTAAATGTTGATTAAAGTTATTTTTTAAATTTATTAATTTATTTATGATTTTTTTCTTTTTTCTTATTTTGATTAAAAGCAATAAAACTTTTTCTTTTTTCTTATTTTGATTAAAACAAATAAAAACAAACAAAAAAATTGTTTCTCACATATTTATAAATGTTAATATAAAAAATTATATTTTAATGTAAAATATAAACAAAAACTATTTTTAAAAAATTTTTTTTAACAAAAATAGTTAAACAGTATTTATAAACAATAAAAATTTAAAAATATCTTTATAGAAGTCTAATAAATGAAAGCTAATTTTAGATAAATAGTAAAACTATTTATCTAAACTTACCTGGGCATTCGCGAACTTTGCATTCATTAACCTCTTTTAACTCTCCAATGCAATTCATGCCTTGATATTGTGGAGGAGGGTTAGTACATGATCTAGATCTGGTCATTTGTCCAATTCCACAAGTTTGAGAGCAAGTACTGAACTCTGTCCACAATGATAAACCTCCATTTACTATGAATATTATAATACCATTTATAGATAATAATATATCTATATATCATAAAAAACTTGTTTTTTAAATTATGCATACATACGTATACATACATAGATACATACATACATACATACATACATACATACATACATACATACATACATACATACATACATACATACATACATACATACAAAATTATATAATTTAATGATAGTTACAACAATAGAAAACCAATAATACTTGGGCATTCTTTAATTTTGCAAACAATTACTTCTCGACTATTACCAGCACAGTCATTTCCTCCAAATGATGGAGGGGGATTTGTGCAATAACGAACTCTATATTGTTTTCCAAGACCACAAGGCTCAGAACATATAGAGAATGCTGACCATTCACTAAACTCTCCATTTACTACAAACGAAAAATTGCAACTTTTATAAGAAATTCAAAATTTAAAATAATTTTCAACATAGGTATTTAAGTTAAACTATAAAATTACTGGGGCAGTCTCTTAATTTACAAGTTTTAGTATCCAATGTTGGCCCAAAGCAATCTCTACCCCCATGTGCTGGTGATGGTTGTGTACAGGTTCGTTTTCTCTGAGCAATCCCACTTCCACAAGTATTAGAACATGGACTGTATTCTGACCATTGTGAAAAATTACCGTTCACTATATATAATTAAAAAATTAAATAATTAATAATTTTCATAATTTAATCATAAAACATAAAACAACATAACTCATAAAATAACATCGATATATTTAATATAATTATATATATATATATATATATATATATATATATATATAGTAATATATATATATATATATATATATATATATATATATATATATATATATATATATATATATATATATATATATATATATATATATATATATATGTGGCATTTTCAGTAATAAAGCCCTTATTTGGCCAGACTCAAATCATTTTAGCTTATTTATTTTTTAGACTAACAGTTTCATACAAAGTAGCTAAAAATTTAATTTACAGTTTAAATAGACAAACATTTGATAAAGTTGTTGCGTGCCTAACATTAGTTAAAAATGTTAAAAACACACACACACAAACAGTAAAAATATAGGGGAATAAAATAAAATTACTTTTTAAATCAAGCTAATTAAATTTTGAATTACCTGGGCATGGTTTTAAAGTGCAACTAACTGATTCAATCAAATGACCAGTACAACCTAAACCACCATTTGCTGGAGATGGATTAGTGCAGGTTCTGGTACGATACTGATTTCCTAAGCCGCAAGGTTCTGAACATTCGGAGAATAATGACCAGTCACTTAATCCTCCATTAACTAATTAAAAAAAAAAGATCTATATATGTAACATTATTGAAAATAATTCATATTTTTTGTAATATTTATTTCATAAAATTTGAGATCTCATTTTTTTACTTTTCTGTTATAATTAATTTTTTATTGTATGTGCTCCTTTAATAAATGCATATTTTGTTAGCAAACTAAAAAACTATATAAGAAAAAAAAAGTTTGAATGACATGTAAAAATGACATGTAAAAATGACATTTAAAAAAATTCAATTTAATATGAAAATTACCAGGGCATTCTCTGACTTTACACTCTTGTTGTTCACTACTTATTAATCCAGAACAGTCTTTGCCACCATAAGCAGGCTCAGGATTGTTACATATGCGCTTGCGCCATTGAATACCAGATCCACAAGATTTAGAACATTCAGTAAAATCAGACCATTGACCCAAACCACCATCAACTAAAAAATAATAAACAAATTTTTAAAAAATTTCACTTCTTTATTAAATGAAAATAATATACAAGAAAATATGATATTCTCTATTTTCTATATTTGTTTTTATTCTGTAATTTATTCATTATTTTGTATTTTCTGTTTTTTTGTTCTGTATTTCTTACATTTTTATTTATTTTTAGAGCCTCCTAAGATTATTACTTTGTTTTATATATGTGATAAATTGCCTTTACTTGGGAACTATCTGATAAAATAGACTTGGAGCTACCTGAAAAAATAGATTTAGAGTTTCACCTGGACATTCTTTTAGTTTACAGAATGCAGTGTCTTCCGTTGGTCCTACACAACTACTACCACCATTTGATGGTGCAGGATTAGAACATGATCGTGTTCGAATTTTTTTCCCTTCTCCACAAGATTTTGAGCAGTCACTGAAATCTGACCATTGAGTAAACCCACCATGCACTTATAAATTTAAAAAAATTATGTTAATCTATAGATATACATTTATACATAGATATATGATATAAAAAATACTTTTTAGTATTTGGTATAAATCATTAATTATTACTAATAAATTAGTATAAGTTAAATAAATTATCCTGATTGTAGAGTAAAAGCTAAGTAAATGTGGAAACAAACACAAAATAAAATCACCTGGACATAAATGAATATTACAACTTTTTGAATCAAAATCAGGTCCAAAACAAGGTGCACCTCCATTACTTGGAGGTGGATTAGTACAAGACCTAGTCCTAGTTTGTTTACCACCATTACATGGAGATGAGCAGACAGAGTAAGCTGACCATTGACTATAGGCACCATCAACTTTAATCAAAATAAATTAAACGATTTTCAAATATAATTATACAATTAAATTTAAAATTCTTAATAAAAATATAGTAAAAGAGTAGTTACCAGGACATTCTCTGATATTGCATATTTGATTTTTAACAAATTCTCCAACACAAGTTTTACCACCAAATTTGGGTTCAGGATTTGAACAGGTCCTTATTGCTTGTTTGATACCTTCCCCACAACTTTTAGAGCATTCATTAAAGTCACTCCAGTTTGTAAAACCTCCATCAACTATGTATATATAAGAATATGTTTATAAATATGTTTACCTGTGTGTAAGTGAATGTGTATTTGTGAAAGCACACAAATGATATACTTAAATTTGAAGTAAACTTTAATGTTCTTTAAAGTTTTTTATACAAAAAAAAGGTCTTGTTGGTCATGGCTCAAAGTTAAAGAATTTTTTTTTTTTTATTTTTTTTTTATTTTACTTCACCTCCTCAAGGCCGAGAAGGCCACTACAGACGAGGAGGCTACTTATTTTGTGGTTATAACCCTCTCTCAACTCTATAACTCTGAAACACGAACCTTGACGAACAAGGCCGCTGCGGGGAGAAACAAGTTGAGCGCGGTACTACCAGGGACGTGGTACGGATCGAACTCGGAACCACTTGTTTATGAAGCGAGCGCTCTACCACTACACCACTACCGCAATTAAGAGAGGGTTGTACTTTAAAAAAAAATAGTGGATCCTCCACAGTCCATCTATAGTACCCCATCTAGCTAAGCAAGATAACTACATTAAAAAAATATTTTAAAACTTAAGGTAATTTTGATAAAACAATTAAGACTAAATAAAGATTAATAATAGTGCATCCAATACCAAAATTATTTTCAATACCGGTATTTCGGTACTGAATAATTTCAATACCGGTAATACCGGTATAATACTGATACTGAATTTTTTCCTCTTAAACACATTTAGGTTAAAGCGAGTGATGTAATACTATAATACAAATCAGTCCTAGGCATTTAAAAAAAACCATGCATGAAAACTTGTATATGTTTGTTTATTATTTTAATAATATCAAAACTGGCTCCAATTAACTTTTATTTAGTTCTAATCTATATAAATATTTTGTTGACAAAGATTTCATTAGAAATAATTAAGTTTGAAACAGAATCACACACGGAACAGAAAAATACAAATTTTAGTTACTAGATAAATAAACTTCAATTTCTCGTAAAATATAAATTCCAGCAGTATATTTTTAAATATTACAAAATTTTCCAGAAAGTTACAAGATTGCACTGCTATCAAATTATTAGAGTTTAAATTCAGTTCTTGTATGCATTATATATTTTTATGAAAATAAATTGCTTGTGAGTATTTCAAGTAAAATATTATGTTACTAAAACTCATATTTAATATATTTTCAATGAGAAAGAGCAGTCATCAAATATTTTTGGCTAGAGCAAAGCAATTAGAAAAATATTGTATATTTTTCTAATCTATTGCATATAATATAACTATTTAAATAATTGTATAATATTACTATTGCGTCATTAACTCACACACACAAAATAAAATGATAAAAGTATATATATATAAATAATCAGGCAGCTTAAAATACGAAAAAAATATTCTTTAAGAAATTCATAATAGTATACATATTGCCAAAGGTTTTGGCTTCTAATTGTAAAAACAAAAAAATTCAAGTGCAGAAAGGGAAATGCTTTGTTAATAGAAGACAGAAAGAGTTTTTCTTTTAAATAAAACAAGTTTTAACTAAAAATTTTTATCAATTAATTTTTTATAAATAACCAATTAAATAATTATTCATTTTCTCATTCCCAAACTCTTGAGCAAACATGATCTTATATTCTTATTATAAGCTGAACAAGCGTTGTTTATGGCACCTAGCCCTGTACATATATTTTTTAATATGGGTATTGTGTTTAAACAATACCGGTACTTTGGTACTTATAAAACCCAGTATTCTGATATTGGTACTACCAGTATTGGATGCTCTAATTAATAACACTTAATATAAATTAAAGGATTTTTTGTATTAATTCTATTATTATTTTATTAATTCTATTAGTTTATTATTGTATTAATAAATTAATATATTAAAACCTGGACACTCTTTTACTTTACAACTAATAGTTTCTTCATTTAAACCAATGCAGTCTGTTCCGCCAAATGCAGGAGAAGGATTTGTGCATGTTCGTGTACGTTTCTGCAACCCTTCACCACAACTGCTGGAACATGCACTAAATTCAGACCATGGCGTGAAATCTCCATTAACTAAATTGAAAGTTTAAATTTGAAATCATACATACTGTTGTAATTATAAATAATAACAATAGAAAACCACATTAATTAATAAACAATAGAAATATACTTTACATAACTATATAGTTAATTAACATTCAAAACTAAACCAAACTAAACTAATAAACCCAATTAAACCAAAAGTTTGGAATAAAAAAACTTTAATTCAAATTTCAATAAATTGCATTATAAAAATAACTAACCTGGGCACTTTTGAATATTGCAACTTTTTTTGTCTTCAACTGGTCCGCTACAAGGCAGTCCTCCATGAGCAGGAGCAGGATCAGTGCAAGTTCTTGTTCTACGCTGATACCCTCCATTACAAGGTTCTGTACATTCACTGTAACTTGACCAACTTGTAAATTTGCCATTAACTAAAAAGTTCAAATTAAAAAGAAATATGTTTAATTATAAAACAAATGTGAAATGATTGTTTAAAGTGAAATGAATGATTAATAAACAAACAAATGTTTTTTTTATTTTTAAACTTTTTTTTTTAACAAAATAGTATTGTGTATTGTATTGTAGATATTTATAAATACAATATTAATAAATGTTATATAATAGTTTATATCATCAGTGAAAAACTTTTTTGTTATATTTTATAACTTATATAAAACTTCAATATCAAAAAAATAAAAAAAATAAAAAAATTCTCAAAATATGTTTAAAAACTCCAGGTACAAGGAATAAGAATTTATTTCAAATAAGCAAAATTTTAAACAAATAAAAATCTACTTGAAAGTGAAAATAAGAAAATAAAAAAAATTTGGAACAGTGCATAAATCTTTTCCTTTTAAAATAAAAAAATTGCTAAAATTTTTCATTGCTTTTGTATTTCTAAGGAATGCTTGCAAACCTCTTTGATAACAGGTTAAAAAGTGTCAAATGTCGAATGTTGTCTGTCTTCCTTCTCTTTTTCCTTATTTATATAAAAATACAAAATTTTTAACTTTGGATTCACTTGTACAAATCTCTAAGTCTATGTTTATAGAACAGGATTTGCGCTTACTGCAAGATCGGACCTTTCTAACACAACTATTTAAAGTGCTTGAAAGTACAAGGCCCGTGACACAACATGCACATGGTTTTAAGAAAATAATCATTCACCATTCATTCATTCAAATCACTTTTTCCTAAGCTTCTTGTCCCCTATGCAAAAATTCTTTCCATGATTTTTATTTTCTGGGTTGATCTATGATTGATATTATAGATTTTTTTATTGTAATGTAAGACGTCATTTATCAATTTCAGGTTTTCACTGGTTTTTGCATCTTAATGTTGCTATACTTTTTTTGATTTGGCAAGTCCAATAATTTGCAATTTGATGCAATCCAATTGTACTAAAACTTAAAATATTTCAATGCAATATTTAAAATTTTTAGCAATCCAAATATTGTTTTGTAATGTTAAAACTATTTTTTTAGTTGAGCAAAAATACTTTAAAAAAAAAAAACTCTTGTTTCATTTTAGTATGAGAAAACTAAAACTTTGCTTACTCAACTAAACTTTTGTGATTATCTATATTTGAGTTGACACTTCACAGTATTTGCGCAAAAAGAACTTTAACACCCTAATGACTCTTAAGTCAATTGGTTGAGCTTTGAAGGTTGTGTTGAGTGATAGGCAACTTTTTAACAAAACTGCTGTTAGGCCTTTCAAACAAACCCCATTTCCTCATGTTAGGCCTAAAGCTGTTTACCACTTAAATGAAACGACTTGATTTAAAGCACTCAACAAAAAAGGTCTGACATTGTAAATATCATAAAATATTTATATTGATTTATACTATTTATATTTACATTATTATTTATAATTATTTATATTATTATTTATTATGATTTATTTTTACCATTAAATTTTGCCCCAACAAACTAAATATCTTTTTAAAAAACTTTGTTGTTTATTAACTTTATTGAGTGCTTGTTTCCTATTTATTGTTTTTCAAATATTTCAGTAATTTAAATGATTAAAGCTACTTTTAAAATGGCCACCATGTTATGTTGTACCATAGGTATAAATAAACAAGTAAAGCTATTTTTGTACAAAAATAAATAACCTGGACATTCTCGAAGTTTACATTCACGTTGTTGAGAAGTTTCTCCATAACACCCTTTACCTCCATATGCAGGTAAAGGATTATTGCATTCTCGTTTTCTTTCTTGTAGTCCAGATCCACATTTTTCTGAGCATTCACCAAAGTCTGACCACTCCCCAAAAGCACCATCAACTAAAATATTTTACTGACTCAGTGAAAAAATAATAACCTTGTCTGTAAAAACATATTATTTATCAATATTTTTATAGATAAATAATATACATAAATTTCTTTATTATTTATGATATCTGTTTTATACTTTTATAATAAAAACTTGAATTTTTTTCAATATCTAAAAACATAAAGAAAAAAATTTACGGATAAAAAACAAACATTACTTGGACACTCTTCTACTTTACATGAAAAGACTTCAACTAAAGATCCAATACAATCTTTTCCTCCAACTGATGGAGCAGGATTTGTACAGGTACGCTTGCGTTCTTTAATGCCATTTCCACATGTTTTTGAACAGCTAGAAAATAATGACCACTCGCTGAGACCACCATTTACTAAAAAAAGTTAAAGCTATATTTAGCCAAACATTTATTAGGAATACTTTACAAACTTAAATACAAGATATTTAGAAATTTAACAAGTGTTATGTCTAATTAACTGTAAAATAGGCGTGGTTAAGTGCTAGGTCAAGTGGTTATGCGCTAGGTCTGGTTATGCAACTACTATTATTCTTAACCATATTATGGTTTAGTGCAACAGTAGTTTTTGCTGGTATCCTAGATTTTGTCAAAAGTTTTTGGTTGCCACTTTACTTTTACCGTTTACATGATACCAAAAACTTTCAAGATACTAATCTCCATCTTCACATAAAGAATTTAAAAAAATTAATTCTTTCCTATTGCAGTATGAAAAAAGCACTTTATGGTTTAAGCACATTCCTCTTTTTTTAGATAATCTTAATAACCTTGCAGTACTCTTTTATAAATTTTTTAATCACAGTACGGAAGAAGCAATAAAGAAGAAAAAAAAAAGAAGAATTGTTTAACTTCTTTAACTTTGCAACTTCTTTAATAATATAATGTTATTTATAGACAAGAAAGAACAAAGTGAGTACTGCAAAAACCATTGGACCTTGCAAGAAACATGGCAATGCTATATTGCTATTAACTTTCACATTTTAATCCTTTCTCCAAAAATTGCTACAAACAAGTTATTATAAAAAATATTTGAAAATAAAAGTAATGATCATGAATACATGTATCATCTTGGTGATTTCTCATAATGCAATGAATAGAAGTAAGATTTCAGTAATAAAAAAAAGATTAAAATAATAATAAAAAAGCATACTTGCACACTTTTGGATATTGCATGTTCGAGCATCTTCTGGAGGTCCAACACATGGTAATCCACCATTAGCAGGAGATGGGTTGGTACAAGTCCTTGTTCTTTTTTGCCTTCCTGCATTACATGGTTCACTGCATTCAGAATAAGTTGACCATGTTGAGTACATACCATTAACTTAAATATAAGTACTTTATTATTAACTAAAGTATATACTAAACTATAGTTTATATAAATATAAATAATTAACATACATCAAGCACTATATATATATATATATATATATATATATATATATATATATATATATATATATATATATATATATATATATATATGTATATATATATATATATATATATATATATTTGGTAAATAATTAACATACATCAAACACTATATATATATATATATATATATATATATATATATATATATATATATATTTGGTAAATAATTAACATACATCAAACACTATATATATATATATATATATATATATATATATATATATATATATATATATATATATATATATATATATATATATATATATATATATATATATATATATATATATATATATATATATATATATATATAAATGTTTAGATATTTTGATGATTTAAATGTTTCAGAAATGCGCTGAAAAAAGAAACATTAAGCTAAACTTAAACCAGAAAAAAAACTTTATGAATAAGCAAAACAATTCCTTACGAAAAAGAAAACAAATTAGCTTTAAAATAAAACTATTAAAACTCGAAGTTAAAATTACTTTTTGTTACGTTTTTTATTGCATGTGAAAAAAATCACTCTAAAACTTATCTTTTAAAATGTTTAACTAAAGTTACGCAAAACGCTTTTACAACTTAATTTTATTGATTGATAAAAAAAATTAATTTAATTATTGAAAAAAGAATTAAATAAATTAAATAAATTATAAACTTTTTGGAAAAAATGTTTGTAATAAAGTATAAACATTTTTTTCAAAAAATTCATTGTAAAAAAAAAAAAAAAAAAAAAAAAGTAACAGTAATAAAGCAATTAAATTATGGTAAGATTTAACTTAACTTTTAACTTATTTATAATTTAAAGTACTTAAAAACTAATCATTTTAAAAGATTTTAAGAAAGACATGGAAAAACAGTTTCAAACGTTTAAATTTTTTTATTGAATTTAAATTGTTAAAACATCAAAACAGCCATCGTTAAATTGTAAAGAAAAAAATAAATAAAAAAGCGTCATTATATACAGGGTGAAAAATTAAAAAATCTAAAAAAGCATACAATATTAAATTGAAACTATTTTATTAAAAAAACAAAAATGATGCAATGAAATACTCTAAATAATAAGGCAAGAACTGCAATAAAATACTCTAAATAATAAGGCAAGAACTGCAATGAAATACTCTAAATAATAAGGCAGCAACTGCAACTTTACTACACTAATGTTAATTAAACTGAATAACATGACAAAGATTTCTATAGCCTAACTCGATTTTGTAAAACCGAAATAATTATATATTAAAAATTTGATCAAACATTGTCCGACCCAAACAAGTTTTGATCAGATATTTTGTCCGGGACTTTTAAAAAAATTAAATTGAGCCCTGCAACAAGAAATATTTTCAAATTATAGAATTCAACTTATTACCAATACTATAGACAATATTATAAAAAGCTTGTTTAACTAAATATAACTAATATGGTACCTTGTAATAACTTATCTTTGTAATAACAAATAAGTAAATAAAAAATTAATAGTAAAAACAACTTAAAATTAAACTTCATTAAAACTAACCTGGACACTCTCTCACAATACAACTCTGAATTTCCTGTCTGCTTCCAAAGCAACCTGCACCACCATTTTGAGGAGTAGGATTTGTACATGTTCTAGTTCTTGTCTTTAAGCCTTGTCCACAAGTTGTAGAACATTCATCAAAATCACCCCAATTGGAAAATCCTCCATTAACTAAAAGTAACAAAAAAATGTTCTCTCATAAAAAATTCTTTTCAAAAAATAACTTTCATTTGTTACTCTTAAAAATTAAAGACTTTTTTTAATTTGGTGATTAACTTTTTTAACTTGGTGATAACCAAAACAAAGGCTGAAATGTATTTTTATTCATAACTATCATTAAAAAAAGTAAATTATCATAAACATGAATACCTGGGCAAGGTTTTACTTCACAGCTTTGTAGTTCCTCTGATAATCCTGAACAGTCATACTTTTTATTTTCACATATTCGTTTTCGAGATCGAACACCAACACCACAAGATTTTGAACACTCACTAAAGTCAGACCATTGTGAATATCCCGTGTTGGCTGTAAAAAATAAAAATTATCTATAAAAGTTTAATTTTTATAAATAATTTGACATTTATTACTGAAAATAAGAAATATACTGAAACAATATATCTAATTACTTAAATTTGAATACAAATAAAATTTAAATTGGATTACTGATACAATTAAAATATTAAACTTATTTTACTGAAATAATCAAAAATTATAATAAAATAATTTTATTACTGAAATATAAACAAAATAACTTGATATCTAAATTATTTTAAGTAATTTCCAAATTGCAACCAAAACATAAAATTTTAAAAACTTTCATTAAAGGCAATAAAAAGTGAAAAACTAAAAAGAGATAAACTGCATATTATTTTTTAGTTTTTTAATGAAAAAAAAAATTGATTAAAATGCTAACCTGGGCAGTCTTTGATTTTACATTCTCTGACTTGGAGAAATTCCCCACCACATTGCTTGCCACCATAAGAAGGTGCAGGGTTAGTACATTTTCTTTGCCGTTCTTGAGAACCAAGACCACATAATTCAGAACAGGGTGTAAAATCTGACCATTCACTCATTCCTCCATCAACTAAAAAATTTCTTAAATTTCTTATTAAATAATATTTTCTCTAGAAATAAAACACATATATGACAAAACAATTGACATTATATATACATATACAACAATTTAAAAATAGCACATATACAACAACTTGAAAAAGCAATTATAAATGCGTAAATTTTTATCATAAAAAAACTTGTTACTTGGACATTGTTGAACATTGCATGGTACATCTTCAATCATTATATCATTACAAATTGTGCCACCAAAATTTGGGGCTGGATTAGTACATGATCGTGTTCGTGTTTTAACCCCACCACCACATGATTTAGAACAGTCAGAGTACGATGACCAAGATGATAATCCACCATTGACTGCAACAAAAAAAGAATATTTTATCTAAGGAAGTTATACTCAGTAAATTGCTTAAAATATTATAAGAATATTCTTCTAAAAAATTGTTAAAACATTTTTTTTAAATAAATTATAAAAATATTCTTTTAAAACATTATAAAAATACTCTTTCAAAAATACTTTTCATAACATAAATTTGTAGTTTAAATTTTGTAAAATTTTTATATTACTCTATGTAATGAGGTCTTAAGTCTTAAGCAAAATTTAAAGCTATTAGCATAAAAAAATTATCAAAGTAATAAATACTGCAAGAATTATAAGTCATTATCTGTATATAGGCATGTAATGTGAGAAATGACTTAAAATAAGGTACTCTTATATGTCAATTTACATACTGGGGCACTCTTTGATTTTACAAGCTTTTGATTCCTCTAAGCTTCCTTGACAATCATCTCCACCATAAGCAGGTGCAGGATTGTTACATGTTCTTTTTCTTGTTTGTTCCCCATTTCCACATTCCTTAGAACATTCACTGTAAACACTCCATTGACTAAAACCTCCATTAACTAAAAATGTATAACTTTATTATCAACTAAAACTTTGTTATTAATGTCAAAATATATAAAATTATAAATATATAAATAGTACTAAAATGTAGCAATAACTAAAAATTTACATATTAATAATATATTTTCAATTTCATATTTATTTATTTATTATTTATTTATTTTTTTTTTACCTGGACAATCTTTAATTTTACATTGTCTAGTTTCAGTTTGTAAACCTTCACAGTTCATTCCACCATAGGCTGGTGCAGGATATGTACAAGATCTTGTTCTTTCTTGAATACCATCACCACATTGCTCTGAGCATATACCGAATGCTGACCATTCACTAAAACCACCATTTACTAAAAAAAAAAAGAAATATGTTATTTTTCCTTACAGCTACTTAAGAGTTCAATAAAATACTTTAACATAAATATTAAGTATGTTGAAGTTTTTTTGTTTTTGTCTCAATCCAACTTAATCCTACCTAACTTAACTTTCTTTAAAAAAATTGATAACTCAAAGTCATAACTTGAAACACTGAAAATTCATGGTTGAGTTTTTAACATTCTAAGTTTGATTTAGAAAAAAAATTACATGAATTATTTAGGTACTTTTCTTGAACTTAAAATCAAGCAACTTTCTTGAACTTTAACTTGTTATCATTTTAATTTGGCTGTTGAATATTTTTTATACTTAAAAAATATATATGCTTTTGTGCTTTATTTTCAATCATCTAATGTATTATCATTTGTTTTAATGGTTACTTTTTAATTTTTCAAGATAACTAACCTGGACATGAATGAGAATTACATTCAGTATCATCAATTAAGTTTTCTGTGCAATCCAAACCTCCAAAGCTAGGTGCAGGATTGTTACATAATCTAGTGCGTCTTTTTACACCACCATCACATGACTTTGTACAAGTGCTAAAAGCTGACCAAGAGGACAAACCACCATTAACTATAATAAAAGAGTATAAATATTTAAGTTTGAGCTCTTATATGTTCCAATCCCTAATATCTATATGTTGTTTCTTATTTATTTTTTTAATTAGTCTCAGTACCAAATCAGATAAAAAAAATATTTAAAAAGTTAAATGAATTAATTACAGATCAAAAATAACAAATTATGTTAGTTAAACAATAAATATTATGCAAAGTTTATCTAGCATAATTAATCAAACATTGGAAAACCTTGGTGAAAAATGGATACATCAAAAAAGTTTTATATAAATTTGTTATTTTATATTTTTATATTTTCTACAAACTTTTTTTAATTACTGTTGTTTTATATTTTTATATAATACTTTCTATTTTATAAACTTTGGAAATCTCTGGCAAAACTTGGTTAATAATGGATACATCAAAAATCTTTGATACAAATGTTAATAATTAAGTAAAATATGTTATTATAGAGTAAAATGTTTGTAAATTTGCCACCAATTCTTTAATTTTGAGAATTAAAAACGCAAATAGTAAAATTTTTCAATTGTTGATTAAAAAAAAAATTAACTTCCAAAAAATTTCCATTTTTTCTATTTTTTTTATTATTAGGAGCAGAAAAAATGTAAAGGTAAAATTACCCCAATAAAAAGTTGGGGTAATTTTGCCACTTAACTTACATCATAATTTTTTTTTAAACTTTTAAACCAATTTACAATCAGTTAAATAAAAGCAATCTAATAATATTAAACAAGGGGAAAAAAATTAGTTAACTAAAATTAGAGTTTTAGAAATCATCAAATTAAAAAATACTTTTTAATTTTACAACATAGGAGATAATTTGTTTTGATTGTTTTGATTTTTGATTGTTTAAAAATTTATTGTTTCCTATAATTTAGTGAGCAATGAAATTCTACTGCATTTTTTTGGGTCTATGTTTTTATGGAACCTATTTTCAGCAAGAGCTTATCTCACATTAAAAACAAAGGTTTTGCTGAACAGTTGTTGTATTTTTGATTGGCTTTTGACACTTTACTGCATTTTTTCTCTTTTAAATTTGAACTTTATTTTAAGTCGTGGTCAAATTCATTGTGTCACTTTCATTGCTTCAATAGTTGGTTTTGGTTTGAGACATTTTTGCTTCTGAATATTCTATTGCTACATTCACTTGTTCAAAAATCAATGATTCTACAATGCATTCACAATCGACTACAACTTTATCTTGCTTTTTGGGCCTTTGATTTTGATTTCATGATTTTGATTGCAGGTACTTTTTCGAGTTTCTCTTTAATTACTTTTTCCAAACTGCGCATTTGATGTTATTGTTCTTTCAATGAATGCTTAACATCAATGGGTGCTTAATGCCATATTTCTGTTTTCTGTATAATAGAAGACTACGAGGTCTTTCAACTTTTAATGAGCTGTGCTTATTTCTTCTTACATCTTAGAAGTTTTATCTTTATCTATCTTTAATTTGTTTTTTAGTGGCTATATTGTTTCAATGTAAATTGCATTTTAGCTGAATTTCATCATAAAATTTGCAGTTTGAATATCTTATTAAATTCATTACAAGTGTATTTTAACTCAAATTTTATATATTTTAAGTTCATTGAGTTGTATTTTATGTATGTTAACTAACAAAATAAAAAAAACAAAGTAAAAAAACTTATTGTGTATTTAAAGTAGTAACTAAAAAGTACTTCTGTTTTAAAAACATTGTTGTACAAAAGAGTTCGCCTAAATAAAAACTTTTTAATAAGAATTTTTTCTTTCTAAAACTGGTACAAAAGAAACCTCATTTACAAGTTATTTACATGAGTCGGTTGGGAGAAATTCGGTCACTAGTAAAAATCTTTAATAAATTTGTAATTTTAATTTTAATGAATTCGTAATTTTTAATGAATTTGTTATGCTTTACATATCAGGTTTAAAATATGTTAAAAAAGGTAAAAAAATTAAAAAAGGTAAAAATATTCTTGAAAATTGGATTGTATGACATTCATCAATTAAAAAGCATTTTCTATTAGCTTTTTACGGTTAATCCATAATTATGCAATAATGTTTTATAAAACACTTTTTAATTTAAATATTATAAGTAGAGATGGGAAACAAACAGAACCCAAACCAAATGAACCAAACTAAAGCCTTACATATGACCAAACTGAACTGAACTTTACTTGTTACCAAACGGAGCCCAAACTTTGAAATTTTTTGGAACAAACCAAACCAAACAAACTGTTCTTACCCTAACCATTAATCCAAAAAGAGATTTATTGCAGTGAAAATTTTGCAACTTGTACTACAATACATAACATAATTGTGTACATATGCGTAATTTAATAAAATTATAATAAATTGTATATATATATATATATATATATATATATCAGGCCTTGTTAAGAATCGTTACGCAGCTTGCATTTTACCTGCAAAAAGACAATTTGCCTACGCGTTCAGCAGTTTTGCATTACGCAAAAACTTTAATCTTTTAGAATATTTAAATTATCATTTGATATCGTTTATGTGATGTTTATTCAGAAGAAAATAAAGTCGTAAGTAAAAGCATTTAACCGCAATTGTAAACTAATAGATTTTTTGTTAAAGAAAAATTTGTTTAATTATTTTTATTGTTGTTGTTAAAAATTAGTTTAAAAAAAATAAATGTTTTAAGTTTAAACTTATTATCATATTTAATATTAAGTTTTATATTGATTGAGTAAAAAAATAGTAAAAATACGTTAGGTTTCACTGTACATAAAAATAAAATATTTTAATGGAAATAAAAAAAAAACAAGCATAAATCGAATGTTTGAAAGCAAAAAAAATAATGTTTAAATAAGTATAAGATTTTAATACAAAAAGACTTTTTTTTTAATCAACATTAAAACTTTAGTTTTTTTTATATCAATATTGTTCAATTTAAAGCTATTTCGTTTTAAAGCTATTTCGTTTCTAAGACTAACAATGGTTTTTATTGTCATTTTAAATTTAATTACAATGAAGTAAAAACGCAACTGACATAATTTAACTTTTAACAATGTAAATATCTTTATTCAGTAAAGTTACATTTACTCACGTCTCGCTTTTCCGTTACGCAGCGAAATCTCGTAACAAGGCCTGATATATATATATATATATATATATATATATATATATATATATATATATAATACATAATAACTATTTTGTTTATGGTTAGTCTGTAATATCGATAATTCAGACAGTGGGCGTAATTTAAAGGCAGCTTTTCTGCCTAGCTTGAATAAAAAATTTATTATTCATCCTTTACTATAGATAAAAATTTCCTGGAAATTTTCAAGTCAGGAAATTTTACAGAAAATTTCCGTAATTTTTGGAAATTTTGGAAATATTAATAACGCAGAATTTTTTTTTTTTTGAATTTTTATAGTTTTTGTATTGTTTACCATTACTTTACTTTTTTAATGATTAATAAAAAAAACAAAACCTTTGTAAAAAGGTTTTGTCTAACGCCAAAGCCTGCTATTTTCAGATAATGAAATCTGGCATTTCATCACAAAAATTAGGTTCTCGTGACTTCAGGAGAATCTTTAATAGTCTGTAATTCCACCTCTTTTGTACGGGTCAGACTTTGTCATCTCACCTAAAGACAAAGCTGAATTGTATGCCAAGAACTTTTCATCAATATCATCTCTTGATTCCACTAGTTGCGTTCTACCTGATATAGCAGTCAAACAGGTTGATCCACTGCTTGACATCCATATCACTCCAGCTTCTGTATCTAAAGTGATTTCCTGCTTAGACTCTTCTACAACTTGCGGCCCGGACAACATACCTGTTATAGTCTTGCAGAAGTGTTCTCCGGAGCTGTCAAAAAAACTGACATGCTGAAAAGGCTGGCTGTTGCAATTTATGCAACAGCCAGCCTTTTCAGCATGTCAGAAAATACATTTTGGATTAACTTCTTTAAAAAGATTCGACCTGGTTGGTCACCTCCCAAACGTTATGCTCTGAGTCATGATCCTTTAGACAGTATATGACCAAGTAAATAAATTCAAACAAGAACTGATATCCCAGGCAGAAATATTTGTCCTCATGATAGATGGTTGGTCTTGTATAAATAATGATTCACACATACAGATTATGTTAGCAACTCTAACTCAAATATACATAAAAAGTATTCATCCAAAAGAAAACTCCTACACCGGAAAATACCTATTTGATCAAATGGTTGAGATTGTTGAAGATGAAAATGCTATACTGAACAAGAGAAAAATAAAACCTTTTTGCACTGAAATGCATCGGCCATGGTGACTGTTTGGAAGTTGATAGAAAATAAATATGATTGGATGTCAGCATATGGCTGTTTTTCTCACGGTCTAAATTTATTAGCTTGTGATCTAGTAAAGAAGAACAACACAATTTCCGAAACACTAAAGCAAAATAAACAAGTAGTTAAGTTTTTCAAAAACAAATATGTTTTAAAGAGTATCCTTGAGCGCTGTAGTCTACATTCTCTGAAAAAAAATGTGACTTTAATTCTTCCTGTTGTAACTAGATGGTCATCTCAGTTATCAATGTTACAGCCCAATTTGCGCCTTTGTGACTCATTGCGATTGGCAGTAACTGATGAGAAAGCCCAAGAACATATTGAAAAACACAATAAAAAAAAAGGAATTAACCTTAAAGAATTAGTGTTAAATGTTATTTTAGAAAAAGACCTGTTTCAGAGATTTTGGAATCAGAGTTTGATACAGCATCTGTGTTTATTATCTGATACAGCATTTGTGTCTATTGTAGCATAAGTCTATTCATATGTGACAGCTGAAATATCTGATGTGTTACAAAACACAACACTGCTGACTTTATAAGGAAAAGAGAGTATTACTACTTGTGTTAAAAAGCGTGAAGACTTTGTCATTAAACTAATACACTTTGCAGAAAATTTGCTTGATCCAAGATTTCCTGGTAAAGAGTTAAATCATTCAGAAATGGTTTTAGCTGAGCAGCATTTAGAATAGCTGAAAATGAAACACTAGCTGCTGATGTTATATTGGATGAACTAATGAATTTTAAAGCTCGTAGTGGAATATTTAGCCAGGATAGTCGCAGCTATATTTGGAAGCTTAGTGTAGAGTGTAATCCAGTTGTATGATGGAAAGCATATGCATCTACAACATTGTTGAGCAGAGTGGTGTTGATATTATTATCTTGTAGCAGCAGCATTGCATCTGCTGAGCATGCAAACAAACAATTTTTAGTGCAAAAATCTAAAAAAGTGAAATCGTTTAACTGATACAAGAGCATCAAAGCTGTTATTTTTTGCTTATAGTTTGAAAATACAAAATAGATTGGTTAAATGTAATTCTAAAAAGAAAAAACATTTATGTTTAGAAAAAAAAAAAGATTGATGATAAAAACAATGCAATTCATAGCTTCCTATCGCTTAATGATAATGATGATGAATATGACAGTGAATATTTAAGTGATGACAGTGTTGATTTTCATATACCTTCAAGAAAGATTAAGCATTAACATTTAACAAGACCTTTTTAACAAGTATTTTATTATATTGTGATAGAAAATCTGTAGCATAATTTAAAAAAGATTTCAATAGTTCATTTAATAAATTCAATTTATTAAATTGCAAGAAATTTTTTTTTTAGTTATTTGAAAAATAAAAAAAATAATAAAAAACAAAAATCATCCCAAAAATTTGCTTGTGTTTTTCCATTCCTATATATTTTTACAGGAAATATACTAAAATTATAACTTTAAAAAGGACAAGTATAATTTTTTTTACTTTACAAGTATAATTATTTCCAATTTTGTTTATTATCTAAAATTAGATTAGTATATTAAAAATTAAAAAAATTGAAAATTTCCAAAAAATTTCCGGAAATTTTCAACACTATCCTTTACACAAGCTATCAACATTTATTGTTCCTTCTTAAAATATTTGTCTCTAGTCAATGCAGAAAATCGCAATTTTGTTTATTCAGAGATGTGTAGTATAAAAGACAAAATTATTTCATTTCATCTTTAACACTTCAAGTGATACACAAGAACTCAGGCAGTGCAGATATGGACAACTTTAGTGAATTTAGTCATTCAGATCAACTGCCTCCTTCTAAAATAGTAAAGCTGACCCTGAGATGTATGATTTGCTGACAGACACAAGACATGAATTTGAAAAATACTTGGCACTGCCTGTGACAGGGTGTGATGCATTGCAATTCTGGAAAGGCAGAGACTGTGAACATAAGCTTTTGACAATGGCATGGTTTTCTAGAAAGTTGTTGGCTATTCCTGCTACAAGTACCAGTGAAAGTTTTCAGTATGTGCGACAATGATTAGTGATCACAGGGCTCGCCTCTCACAAACATTAAAAATGCTGATATTTCTCAAAAATAACATGCAGCCCTGATTACTAGATTGACAGTAGGCTACTTAAGCTACTGTTATCTGTGTTCAAAAAAGTTACTGCTTTAATGTTTTGTACACTTTTAACTGCAGCGTTTCGTTTCTCAAACTTTTGAAAATGCAGTAGTTAAAGCATTGCAAGTTTCAAATAGTTTTATTTTAACAACCAAATATTAGGTTAATTTATTTGTGTTTTATCACTGCAATTGTAACTAATAAAAAAACAATAGGGTTGGTATCTGAACTGCGCTTAAGACGGAACCAAACTAAACTCGAACATTAGATATAACTGAACCAGACCCGAACTTTAAAAAAAGGGTTAAATTCCCATCTTTAGTTATAAGTCATGTTTTTGCATGTCAAATGCAAGATGGATGGGGGAGGTAATTTTTTTTTAAATCTTTTTTCTAAATAATAGCTAACAATTTTAATGACAAAAAAAAAGTCAAAATTAGAAAAAAAAAATGTTTTCAATAAATTAATTCTAAAGTGGCTTGTGGTAACATGTGCATTTTTAACTGCATTTTTAAAATTTAATTTTTAAAATTTAATTTTTAAAACTGCAATTTTTATCAGAAAATTTTAATCAGATTTATTATGCTTATGTAATTTTTATATTATGACAAATTGACAAACCAATATTTATGAGATTTTTTTAATAGATTGTTGATTTTTAAAGCCTTATTACACTAAAAGTTTCTTTTAAAATTCTATATTTATATATTTATATATATATATAAGTAAATCTGTTTTTCATTTTATTATTTTGGTAAAAATTCTTTATTAGAATTTTGATTACTTCTAATTAAAATAACTTTTTTCACCTGCTGATTAAATATTTAGGAAAAAGAGGGGGGGGGATGTATTAATTAAAGTGTTAAAATATAAAAAAAAAACATTAATGTTAAAAAAACTCTGCGAGAAATGTCCATATTTTTAAACCAATTATTTTCTAATGTTTACTAAAAGTTACTGAATTGAAGAATAAATATAAAGTATAAATATAGAAATGATATTCTTAACATGACCTGTTTTACGGGTCCAAACAGCTTGTTATTATAAAAAGTTTTTTATGAAAGTTTTTTGAATGTACTTTTTAATAAAAAAAAGTTTATTTACTAACTTTACTATTGCAGCTTTAAAATAATGATTTTAGATTTTAAAATAATGATTGTAGATTTTAAAATAATGATTGTAGGTTTTAAAATAATGATTGTAGATTTTAGCATTGTAAATTAACAGACACATCAATAATTTAACTAGGATAATTTAAAATATTTTCTAAAATGGATATTTCAGTAAATAATTTTTATTTTTGAATAACGGTTTGAATATTATTGAATATAATTGTTTTTAACAAATATTAAAGTAAGATGTTATGCATTTCAATAACCATCAGTTAAATAAAAATAAAAAATAAGATAAATATTGTTATATAAGAAAAGACTTCACAAAATCTATTTTATGGGTCCTCACTAATGAGTCCTTATTTATAGATATTTACTTATTGTTACTAGGTACTTATTGTTACTAGGTAGTGTTAGTTACTGCTTTTTATGAAATTACAAATTTATTAAAACAAAAAATAATATAAATTACTTTTTTTATTAATAGTTATTTAAATAAATTAATAATTAATTTGTAAACCATAATAATGTTATTCATAAAATTTAAGAATTTGTGAACAAAGTTACTATTTTTTCTCTTACTTGGACACTCTTTAATATTGCAAACTTTTTTTTCTTCAAGGCTTCCTTTACAGTCTTCTCCTCCGTGTGCAGGTGAAGGCTTGTTACAAGAACGTTTTCGAATTTGCTCCCCATTTCCACAACTGTTTGAACATGCACTGAAGTCACTCCACTCTGAGAAACCACCATTTACTGAAAGATTTTTATTTGAAATAGTATTTAAAATATTTAAAACATTGAAAAAATGAAACAACTAAATTTTTAAAACATAGAAGAAATGAGGAAAATAATGTTTGATTTATATTAATAGATTAATAAATTATTTATAATTCAACTTATGAAAAAGCTTCAAAGTATTGAAGAAATGAATGATGATAAAAAATGTTATGTAAAAAACTAAAAACAACATTTTTTTTTTTTAATGTTCCTCTAACAAACAATCGTTAACCTGGACATTCGTGAGTTTTACAGGATGCAGTTTCATATCTTATTCCATTGCAATCTTCTCCTCCATAAGCTGGTACAGGATTTGAACAGCTTCTTGTACGCTGCTTAATACCTAGCCCACAACTAGCTGAACATTCACTAAATTCTGACCATTTTGTAAAACCACCATTAACTTTAAAATAGAATATACTTATTTAAAAAAATTAATTTTCTGTGAATACCACAAACTAAAAATATTTTGGGTTTTCATTAAAAAATTTTTAACTATTTGAAAAAAGGATTAGAAAAATAAATGAACAGTTTTACAATTAAAATGACATTTTGATTTGAAGATGGTATTGATCAATAAATTCTTAATTTATCACCTGGGCATTCTTTAATTTTGCAAAGAAGAATTTTTGAAAGAAGCTGATCTTTACAATTTTCACCACCAAATGCAGGAGCTGGATTTGTACAAGTTCTTATCTGTAACTGAGTTCCTTCTCCACATTCTTTTGAGCAATTTCCGAAATTAAACCATTCTGATAATCCTCCATTTACTAATTATTTAAATTAAGAACCATCGTCACATTTATTATCATCATCATCTTCACAAAAAAAAGTCAATAAATAATCAAACCTGGACACTCCTTTAAATTACAAGATTCTGTTTGCGATTCAGCTCCTACACAAGGTGCCCCATTAAAAGCAGGAGCAGGATTTGTACAAGTTCGATAGCGTATTCTTTGACCACCACCACAAGTCAAAGAACATTCAGAAAATGAAGACCATTGACTGAAACCACCATTTACTTAAAATATAAAAAATTAGCAGTATTTAATTAACTCAAAAACTTCTTCTAAATTTCTATTATATCCTTTTTGTCTGGACTTCCTGCATTATTCCTTTAGGAGATAAAATAAACATGAATAATATATGATAATATATTATTGTTTATAAGTGAGCAAAAAAAAATATTAACATTTTTTTTCATTTTAGAAAAAAAAGACTATGAAAAAAAAAAAAAAAAAAGGAAAAAGAAAACAAAAGACTCAGAAAAACTTACTACCGGCTGGTAGTAAGGTTTCCAGAACTCTGTAGTAGCTCTCAGAGAGGCTGATTCCATCAACAGCTGCAAAATATCAGAGTATTACCAGTGCATATTGTGCATGGATGGTTTCCCTGTTAATGCTTTTGGTGCACACTGTTGAGGCCCTATAAAGAGCCCTATGTTCCAACTTGTATGAGTCAAGTTCTTTTTATCCAACAACAATTACAACACCACCTAAATGTTTTAATATATCTTTTACAAATATTTGTGGTTTGCAAAACAACCATCCATGAGTTGAATCTAACCTTTCAAAAAATTCACTAGACTTGCTTTCTCTTAGTGAGACTAATTTAAATTCCACTATTCCTTCTTCAGATCTCAGTGCTAATGGGTATTATCCTTTGATTTGCAAAGACTCCAATAGTCAAATGCTTGGCTTGGGGGTATACATACACATAAATTTGCCTATTTGTTGTGAAATCAGGTTTGAATACTTTGATCATTCTTTTATGTGCCTTGCTTAGCACCTTTTCATTCTATCACCTTTCTCTTTGTTCTTTACCATTCTCCTTCTTCCCAAGACTGCACTCTTTTAGATGTAATTTCTGATCAAATTGACGATGCCCTTTCTCTTTACTCATCTGACAAAATTGTTGTTATAGGTGACTTTATTGCTCATCACACTGAATCGCTTGACTCTAATACCACTGACCCTGCTGGCACTAAAGCTTGTAACTTAAGCATTTCATTTTCTTTTTCTGACAACCTAATCATTTACCTTCACTCCTTGATTTATGTCTAGTCTCTAATCTTAGCTTGTATTCAGTTTCTCCTTTTTTCTCCCTTAGGTGGTTCCGACCATACAATGATCTCTTTAAGTCTTCCATCTCATATCATCACACTACTCACCCTATCATCACACTACTAGCATGAAGCTGACTGGGATTCTTTTATTTAATTTTCTTTGTGATAGTCCTTGAATTTATTTTCTGTCTCAGTAGATAAATGCACCTCCTATATAGCCTTCTGGATTCAGCCAGAAATGAAGGCTTTATTGCTATCTGCAATTCCAGATTAACCCTTTTTCTACCCCATGTTTTTCACCTTCTTGTGCAGCTGTTATATCTAACAGCAATCATTTTTTTCATCTTTTTTATCTTTTTTCTCTCTTGAGAACAAACAGCTATTTATTATTGCAAGAAAAATGTAAAAATGTGCTGTCTGATGCTAAGCTCTATTTTTCATCTTATCTCATATTTTAGGTTTTAGAGACTTTTGGAAAATCTTCAATAATGTCATTAACAAGGGTAAGTCTAACATTCCATTTCCCATTCATGATACTGATCTTATTATTTCTCCTAAGAATAAAGCAGAAATAATTGCAAAAAACTTTTATTGTAATTCTAAATTCAATTCTTGAATCTTATCACCATTCTCTTCCTTCTATTCCAATTAAACAGGTTAACCCATTGTTAGACATTTAAATCACTCTAGCTTGTTGCTAAAGTCATATCTCAATTAAATTTTTCTATGGCTAAAGATCCAGACAACACTCCTGTCATAGTCTTACAAAATTGTTTGCCAGAATTCTCTTTATTTCTCTATAAACTATTTAATAAGTACTTTACTGAGTCTTTTTTTCTTTCTAGCTTGAAAATAACTTTGGTGAACATTCTGACCCCTCCAATTATCATCCATTTAGTCTTCTTTCTGTTATTAACACGGTCTTTGAGTCTTTGATCAACAAGTTTCCCACACCCCATTTTATATCAAATAACTTTTCAGACAATCAATATGGTTTTCGATCCTCTCGCTCTACGGCTGACTTGCTAACTGCTGTGACTAACTGCTTTAGTTAAGTCATCTTTTAAGGCTAACACTCTTCTTTATTTCCATTAACTTCAAGATTCCTCAAAGGTACCTTAAGGTTCTATCCTTGGTAATTTTTTATTTCTTATCTACATTAATAATCTTCATGACAACATGACATCTAAAGTAGCTCTTTTTGATGATGACTCAACTTTATACTCCTGTCTTGAAAAAAAGTCTTCTCTTGTTAATCGCTTAGAACAGGCAGCCGATCTTGAATCTGATCTCACTTCTTTAACAGATTAGGATTTGCCATGGCTTGTAAATTTTAACTTCAACAAAATATTTTACTGCAAACAACTATCAAAATACTGTCAACATTCCTATAATAATGAATAGCAACCCTCTCACGGAGTCCTTTTCTTTATGCCTTCTTGGGGTATTGTTCATTACTGACCTTTCATTGAAACCATATATACAATTGATTACTAAATTCCTCTAAGGTTGCTTTTCTTTATTGTAAATTTAATTATTCCTGATTTCATTTTCTACCTCTACAAATATTATATTTCTGCCTGTATGGAATACTGTTGTCATATTATAAACTAAATAAATAATGATAATGTACTCGAGTAGCAAATAATACTTGCACAATATTGTTTACAACTAAATAAACTATATAACTAAAACTATATATATATATATATATATATATATATATATATATATATATATATATATATATATATATATATATATATATATATATATATATATATATATATATATATATATATATATATATATACAACCCTTGGAAATAGGGTCAGCATTCGGCTGAATCACCTAACTGCCAACCTAGATGTGTTTGAGGTTGACAAAAAATTGCTGACTTTGTTTCTATGTTTTATGGTCAAACCTTTGTTTTACATTTTCATGATGTGGACCTCACACAGATCAAAGCTGGCAAATTATTGCCAACCTTATTGTTCCTGATTTCGAGGGCTGTATATATAATATTTTAGTATAAAAGACCCTTTTATACTAAAACAATAAAAAATACAAGTTTTTAATTCTAATTTATTTTATATTATACAATAAATGAACTCTATTATGTTATTATAAAAGAATCTAAATTAAAAAAAGATAAATTTTTATAAAATTTACTTGGGCACTCCTTTATTAAACAAAACTTTGTTTGAAACGTAGCTCCTTCACAGTCTTTTCCTCCATTTGCTGGTGGGGGATTAGAGCAAGTTCTTGTTCTATTCTGGCTTCCTTGGCCACACTCTGCTGAACATTCAGCATAAGATGACCAATCAGTGAAACCACCATTTACTATATTTTAAACATTAATTATTATTATTCAAAATTAAATATATTTTGAAATTATTTGAAATGACAAAATTTTAACAAAAAACCTACTCAAAAAAAACTCATGTAAAAATAATAACAAAAAGACTCAATACATATTTTAGTAAATTAATTACAGAACTAATTAATTTTTAAAAAACAAATAAATAATAAAATGTAGATCAAATGATATAATTTAAGTATCAAATTATATATTTAAAAAATTAAATATAGTTAAATGTAAAAAGTAAATAAAAAAGGATTTTTCAAGAAATACTTATTAAAATACTTATTAAGAAAGCCACTTTTTATGAATCACTTAAAAATGCATAACCATGTGCATAGTAAAAACAAATGTTATAAAATTATTATAAAAAATAAATAGTGCAATCCTTAGATTATTAAAATAATACTTAATTTTAAAAATTACGTTCAATTTTAAAAATACTTTAAACTTATAGGTTACATTATCAATTTATTAAAAAAAGTTTCTCACAAAAATATAATAAAGAAAAAATGGATTTGCATACTTTTAGAATATAATACATTCTTAAAATGTTATACTTTAAAAAAAAAAATTCTTACTAGGACAAAGTTGGCTATTACATTCTGATGTTTCTTTAAGAGAACCAACACAATCAGCACCATCATATTGAGGGACTGGATTTGTGCAATTTCTAGTTCTGTATTTAGTGCCAGATCCACATGATTTTGTACAATCACTAAATGCACTCCAACCAGATAAACCACCATTTACTATTGATAAAAATTATTATTTTGCTAACTTAAAAAGAAGAAACTAAAATTCATAAATAAAATTGTTGAATACGTACCAGGGCATTCTTTAACCTTACAAGGCAACACTTCATTAAGTAGACCTTCACAATCTCTACCACCAAAAGCAGGTATAGGGCTAGTACACAGACGAGATCTTTTCTTTTCACCTTCACCGCATGTTTTTGAGCATTCTGTATAGCTTGACCATTGTGTGAGGCCACCATCAACTAAATTGTTAAATATAGTAAATATAAAGATCGCAAATATATTTAGTTTCAGTAAAACTCTAAACTTAGTAATTGACATTAGGATGAATGGTTTAACTATTTTGACCTACCCATTTTAGTCATAATTTTCAATAAAAATTTTATAACAAGTATTTATATTATGTGTTCACATAAACACTAATGTTTTAGATGTTAACTATTGTTTTAAGATTTAAAATAAAATTTACAGACAAATAACACAGAGAATTAACTCTAGTAACATTTGCACTTTTTACTGTAAAAAACCCAGAAACAACTTGATTTTTTTTTTTTTTTTAATATTTTACCATCTTTTTATCCTTATGTTCAAAACAAATATTTAAGTTTGTCACAAAAAACCTTGTTGCTTAAAAACATCAAATCTCAACAAGTTTGTCACAAACAACTTTGTTGCTTAACAGTGTGATATTGTTTTTGTGTAAAAGATTTTTGAACTTAATTTTGATACACTCAAATCTACATCTTTCAAAATATTTGTTCAGTTTATACAAAATGTAATTTTGTTTTCATCATTCACATTCTTACTGGTGCTTTGACACTTTAATTCAATATTTAATTCTTTATGCCTCCACCCCCCCCCCCCTAATTGTAAACATCCCCCTAAAGACCTTTAGACGCTGTTACTTTAAACTTATTTTTACTTTTACTATCTTTTTACTTTTATTTTTAATTTTTACTTACCCATCTTTAAACCTTAAGCATTTTTTTTTAAGGTCTTTTTAATATTCATATTTTTTTGGTTTTTTAATTAGACAAATATTTTTTTCATATCATTGTACTTTAGTTGTTTAATTTTTCAACTATTTTTTGTGTTGCTTAGTTACTTTGTTGCTTAGTTACTTTAGTGGTTTAGTGATTCATTTGTAGTTATTATTTATTGTTCTTAATCAATATTTTACCAGTGGTAATTAAGTTACATTTCACTGTTGCATTTTGTTATCATCATTTTGTTATCATTTTTATATTGCATTTACAACTCCCCTCTTCATATCATTTCAAAAAAAAGGTGCTTTACAAATTTAGGTATTTCTTTTTTGTTATTTGTAGTAAATTCCTATATACTTCAGTATAGAACAAGCCTAAAGTGATATAAAACATTAATGACAATGATGTTTATCTGACGAGATCAACTAATTATTTGTACTGAGCCTCTTTGGAATGCCAATAATAGTAGATGCAATTCAGAAAAAAAGTTCCTACATTAATTACATTTATACAAAATCAAGAATGATTTTTTTCTTTTTTTATACTCATTTATATAATTTTATGTTTTTGTATGGCAAGTAATACTTATTTGATATTTTTATTTATCAGTATTTAAAGAAGATTTATGTGTATTCTATATTTTCATTATATGATTTGTTTGTTTTTAATATATATTTTTTTAAATAGATATGATTAATACTGCTCTTGTTTTTGTCTGGAAAACTGCAAAATATGCTTAAAAACTAATTCAGCATAGTTCCAATTGATTACATGAACATTCACTGCTCATATAACTATTTGGCAAATTTATGTAAATGCACACACATATATATATACACTTACATACAATACATATGATATACCAGACATTATAAAATAAAATATAATAACTTACTAGGACATTCTCGAACTTTACATTTTACTTCTTCAACAAAATCACCAACACAATTTAGACCACCATGTTCAGGTTTTGGATTCTCACATTTTCGACTTCTAGATTTTCTTCCCTCTCCACAAGGTTCAGAACATGCTCCAAAATCAGACCATTCCGTAAAACCTCCATTAACTAAATATTTTATTCATACTTTTAAAAAACAAAAAAGTTCAAACTGAGTGTATAGATTAACTTAAAAAAGAAAATAAAAGAAGTAAGAAAAAAAATTTTTAAATCAAAATAACAACTATCCCTTACTGGGGCAAGGGTTTATGTTACAATATGAATTCTCTTTAGTTTCACCAATACAGTTTTGACCACCGAAGCTTGGTATAGGATTTGAACATGTACGTGTTCTTGTTTTTAAACCATCCCCACAACTTGAACTGCATTCACCATATGCTGACCACTGAGTAAAACCACCATCAACTATAACACATGCACATATAAATACATGTTTTTTAAAAAACAACTTTTTTATAACTAAACTACGATAATTTTAGAAATTTTTACTTTCTCTAAAAAATTACGATGATTTTATAACTTTTTATTTTCTCTGCATTTCTCAAAATGTTTTTTCAGATTTTGACTGTTTATTTTAGATTTTAAAAGGCTTTTATTTCAGATGTTTTATGTTATATTTTTATTTCAGATGTTTTATGTTATATTTTTATTTCAGATGTTTTATGTTATATTTTCATTTCAGATGTTTTATGTTATATTTTTATTTCAGATGTTTTATGTTATATTTTCATTTCAGATGTTTTATGTTATATTTTTATTTCAGATGTTTTATGTTATATTTTCATTTCAGATGTTTTATGTTATATTTTTATTTCAGATGTTTTATGTTATATTTTCATTTCAGATGTTTTATGTTATATTTTCATTTCAGATGTTTTATGTTATATTTTCATTTCAGTTGTTATTTCAGATTTTTTTTACTCTAAAAAACAATTAAAAGAAATTCTTAATTCTGATCCATTCAAAATTATTTATATTTCGTTCAAAAAACATTTTAATTATGTTTTCAGCAGTAAAAATTAAAACTTGTTTTTCTTATTTTCAGTGATATTTTAAGTGTAACATTTATTTTCAGGGAAAATTCTAGAAAAAAAAAAAAGTTCTATAGAAATTCCTATAGAAATTAACAGTGATTTTATAGAAATTCTAAATAATTTTATAGAACTTTTGTAGGCAAAAGTTTATAGAAGTTCTATAGAACTTTTTATCTTGGAAAATTTACTAATTTTCAGGGGTAATTTACTTATTTTAAAGAGTTATTTACTTACTTTTGGGGTTACTAAAGGGGTAATTTACTTATTTTTTGAGACCATCAATAAAACTAATAAAATATAAAAAAATTAAAACCATTTCAAGCATAAATCATTTAAGCATTTTTAAAAATTGTTGTTTTTGTATAAATATGTATGTATATTTTATAAACCACCCTAATGTAATAATCCTTAGGGTCACAGTGGCGTCAAATATATATAAAAAAATTCATCAAAAAAAAGTTAAATAATGTTAATAAAAAATCTACTAAATACCAGGACAATTTGTCAAAAAACAACTAAGAGTGATTTGACTTTCTCCAACACAATCTTTTCCACCAAATAATGGTTTGGGGTCAGTGCAACTACGTGTTTTAACTTTAAGACCAGAACCACATGTTGTAGAACACTCACTAGGCTCACTCCATTTGGTCCAACCTCCATCCACTAATGAAATTATTTTTTGTGTTACAATTAAATTTTAATTGTTAATAAATTTAAGATTTGTCAAAATATAAATTAACAGATAAAGATATAAATCTAAAATTAAAAAAATGAAAACTTATGTTTTAGAAAACATCAATTACCAGGGCATTCAATAAGCTGACATTCTTTACTTTCAACTGTAATTCCCTCACAAGGATTACCACCATACATAGGAGTTGGATTGTTGCATAACTTAGTACGAGTTTGAGTTCCTTTCCCACAGGATGATGAACATGGGGAAAATGTTGACCAAGCTGATAAACCACCATGAACTGAAATAAAAATTTCTTTTTTTAATTTCTTTTTGAAACTGAAAACTTTTTGTATATTAACCTAATTTAAATTTTTAAATAAATTTCATTTACTTTTCTTTTAAAAATAGTTCTTTAAAAGAACAAATTAATTTAATATATATATATATATATATATATATATATATATATATATATATATATATATAACAATTTTGTTTACCTGGGCAACTTTTCAAAACACACTCTATGGTTTCAGTTGAATCGCCTATGCAAGGAGTTCCATTAAATTGTGGACTAGGATTTGTACATGTACGCGTTTTTGTTTTAATGCCACGCCCACATGTTACTGAACAATCAGAAAAATCAGAAAAACTGCTCCAACCACCATTAACTGTAAAATATTAAAACCAATAAAAAGTAAAATAAAATTTTTAACTTCTTTGTTTATTTAAAAATTTTAATACAAAAATTATATCTTTTTATTTCTTAAACTTTACTTAATGTTTAACTTGCAACCCTTGGAATTAGGGTCAGCATTCTGCAATGCTAACTAATTGCTGACCTAAAAGTATTTGAGGTCGGCAAAAAGTTGCTGACCTCGTTTCTATGTTTTATGGTAACGCCTTTGTGTTAAGTTTTTTTTGCCGACCTAATGTCGACCTTTCATAGTTTGAGGTCAGCGATTTATTGCCAATTCCTAATTCCGAGGGTTGAACTTGATATTTAATAATTCATAACTGTTTATATGATTTATGCTAATTATATGATTTATGCTAATGTTTATATGATTTATGCTAATTATAACATTTATAAAAACAATATTTAATACTATTTATAAATTCGCTACATTTAAATATTTATCAATATAAACTTTTAATAGTTTTAAAGCAATTAAATATTTTGGATCAATCCATTCAATTTATTCAACTGTTATGTTTAATCCATTCAAGCTAAATATCAATAAATTTTTTTTAAACTTGATAAATAGCAAATAATCTTTTATTTACTATTTATCAAAGTTTTATTAACAATTTTTTTTAACTAATAATAATAAGTTTGATAAATAATTATTACAAATAATTTCCTATTTAATAATTTATTAATAAAACTATTACAATAAATTGAATTAAATAATTTGCTATTTATCAAAGTTAATAAAACTTATTATTATTAGTTAAAAAAAAATTCTTAATAAAACTTTGATAAATAGCAAATAAAAGATTATTTGCTATTTATCAAGTAAAAAAAAAATTATTAATATTTGGCTGCAACTAACCAGTTTAATTTTTCAACTATTATTAAGTTTCCATTATTTGGATCAACCAATTGGATTTGATGAACCCGTTGAATTCATTTAATTTATCAATTTGTTAAATTTGGAAAATTTTGTAACTATGGAAACCAAATTGTTCAGTGCAAATTATAGCATTCAACTTTTATGTTATTTCATTCAGTAGTTTTTATTGTGGATATTAATTATTATTTTATATATTATAATAAAATTTATTATAAAATATTATAACATAATTAAATATTATACATTATTATATATAATAATTTATTTAACAATATATATATATTTTATATATAATATGTAATATTTGTAGTAGGATGTCAAAGGAAAAATGAAAATTTTATGATTTTTTCAAATAAAATTTTTTATTAAATTTTGAAATTAAATTTTAAATACTCACTTGGACATTCAGGTTGTTTACAAATCTGAAATTCTTCAGACTTTCCTAAAACACTACAGTCTTTTCCTCCATGCTCAGGGTAAGGGTTAGTGCATTGTCTAGTTTTAGATTGGGTTCCAACACCGCAACTTACAGAGCAGAAAGAAAAAGTTGACCACTCAGTATATCCACCATCAACTAAAATTAAATAAAAAATGTTTTAGTTTACAATACTTTAACAAGATATTTTAAAAATTAAAAAAAAAAAAGAAACTATTCACCAGGGCATTCTATTTGTTTGCAAATCTTAGATTCCAAAGAATCTCCAAAGCATTGTTTACCACCATATTGTGGTTCAGGGTTATTGCACTTTCGAGTCCGGTAACTAGTTCCTGAGCCACAACTCACAGAACAACTAGAGTACGAAGTCCATTCAGAAAATTTTCCATCAACTAATCAAATCAATAGCTTATTAAATCATTATCATGAAAATTGAAATTCATAAAAAAACTTTAAGTTATTTTATTAAACAGTAACATTTATATTAAAATATATATTACATCATTCATAACAAAATGCAACAAATGTTAAAAGTTTGTTTCTTTCTGTGCTGCCTATAATACTTAAATAAAAATATTTGTTATATATTTCTATGCTGTCTAAAATACTTTTATAATTCTATTATTAAACTTACTTGGACAATCTGCAGTTTTGCATTTGATAATATCTACATTAGGTCCTAATGAAGAACAGTCCTTTCCATTATTTAAAGGAGTTGGATTAGAACAATTACGGTATCTAGATTGAATTCCATCACCACAAGATGCTGTGCATGTATCAAAATTCGACCATTCTGTGTAACCCCCATCAACTTAAAAAAAAAATGCTTTAAAATAATTTTTTCAATTCTATAATAAATATGAACTATACATATATATATATATATACATATATATATATATATATATATATATATATATATATATATATATATATATATATATATATATATATATATATATATAAGTATATATTCATATGTATATATATGTATATATATATATATATATAATATATATATATATATATATATATATATATATATATATATATATATATATATATATGTATATATATATACATAACTATTTATACATATATATATATATATATATATATATATATATATATATATACATAATATATATATATATATATATATATATATATGTATATATATATATATACATATATATATATATATATATATATATATATATATATATATATATAATATATAAGTATATATTCATATGTATATATATATATATATATATATATATATATATATATATATATATATATATATATATATATATATATATATATGTATATATATATATATATATACATAACTATTTATACATATATATATATATATATATATATATATATATATATACATAATATATATACATATATATATATATACATATGTGTATATATATATATATATTATATATATATATATATATATATATATGTATAAATAGTTATGTATATATATATATATATATATATATATATATATATATATATATATATATATATATATATATATATATATATATATATATATATATATATATATATACATTCTTATTATATTTTATCTTAGTCCTTTTATTTTATTTTTCTTATATTTTTTTAATTATACATAAATAAACAAACTCTTTTAAAAAAATCTTTTTTTTGATTTTAAAATTATAAACTTACCAGGACATGGAGAGAGAACACAAGGTCTGTCATCCTCATGATCCCCTATGCAAACATCTCCACCTAGTTGAGGACTTGGGTTATTGCATTCCCGAGACCTGCTCTGAACTCCATTACCACAAGAGACACTGCAAGATTTAAAATCACTCCATGCACCCCATTGACCATTTACTAAATAATAAAAACTTATGTAATAAAAGTTAAAACAATAATACAAAAATGGCATAATTATTAGTCAGGCACCAGACTTTCCAAACTCCCTAGAGATGATATATGCTCCTGACAACAATATCATCTTGAAACTACAAGGATAATTGGATAACAAAACACGTTTACTTAATCATCTACCACTCAATATAATCATGCCTATTAATCTATGATTTATACTCTTGGTTGTAGATCTATGCTTTAGTAGCTATTTCACTACTCCAACATCTATTTTACACTAAAAACAATGAGTGAAATAGCTATTGTAATATATATATATATATATATATATATATATATATATATATATATATATATATATATATATATATATATGTATATATACTTACTAAAACGTATTTTTATAAGCATTTGCTCACTTTTTTTGCTTACCTTAACCCATACGGCTTTTTTAGAAAAAGATGAAAAAAACGAAGAATGATGAATGAAACAATTGCTGCCCCATCCCAAACCCTCAGTTGATGTAGCAGCACTCCACTGCGAGTCAGGCTATTTGTCAGTCAATATATGTACTGAAGCCCTCAGCAGCAGGCTATTTCAGTATGACGTCAGAATGCTTACCTTAGTACGCAATACTATTTGCATATATATATACATAATACTTGCTGCATTTTATTCATCTGTATCATTTATAATGCTTATTCATCATGCAAATAACACAGGCCACACAAACTATTTAAAATATGAATCAGTTCACTACACATTTTATCGCTTTCATATCTCAACAGATATAAAAATGACAATCAATCTAATCAGATTATAATCTCTAAAATTATTGTTCAACATAACTGGTACCTGACCTTTCTGTTAACACTATAATTATGATACATATTTTCAGCCAAATAAACTCACTTGGACATTCTTTTAGCTTGCATGCAACTGTTTCAAAGACTTCACCAACACATTGTTTACCACCATATTGTGGAAGCGGATCAATGCATTCTCTTGTTCTTTTCATTAAACCACTGCCACAAGATTTTGAGCAATCATCAAATCCAGACCAC
Source organism: Hydra vulgaris (assembly GCF_022113875.1). Taxonomy (NCBI): domain Eukaryota; kingdom Metazoa; phylum Cnidaria; class Hydrozoa; order Anthoathecata; family Hydridae; genus Hydra; species Hydra vulgaris. The sequence continues at coordinate 10,932,394 of NC_061170.1, forward strand.
TGTGACCAACCGCCATTAACTAAAAATTTTAAATTTAAAATAACAACTACAATAGCTAAATATTAACCAGTAAATAAAATAGTTTAAATATATTTTTGAAGAATTAAATAATGGGCTAACAATAAAAACTTTAGCTAAACCACTTTATATGTCCACCTAATCTGAATAGAATTCTCTAAGGATCACATGTTGTTTCCTATTAATGTAAAAATCTTTCAGCCAATTTAAAATTTTATTGAAGAAAAATAAACTCAGCTAGATTATAATTAAAATGATACAATTAAAATATTTAGCAAAATCTAGGAGAATTAAAAATGCTGCGCAAACATTTCTAACTATTAACTTTCATTTTAACATATTTAATTGGTTAAGTAATACCTATGATTAATATCCCAAGTGGATTAAACAAAAATTTTGAGAAAAATCATCTAGCAATATTTTAAACATTTAAACATATAATAGAGCTTAAAAGTTCTTTTTTTTATTTTTTGGTTGATTCTTTGGTTTAAACTTTTCTACTGACCTGTAGAAGATTAAAAATGCCTACATAAAAAAGGAACTATTAGTACCAGTGGATTACCTCTGAATTAATAAATTGAATTCTTGACCTTATTAACCCAATTACTTCTTATTGCACAGGTAAAAATTTCAGTACATTTTTTTCTACCATAAAAAATTTGAAATAAGTTATATTTATATTTTTTTTTCTAAAAGACTGAATTGCTTGTGGAAAGTTGCAAACAAGTTCACTGAATTCAATAGATTATTTGTTTTATTAAAAGAGTATTCATTCTTGTAGCTTTTAATATATGTAAATGCATCTAATGAAAACTTTTTCTTAAATTCCAATATTCATCAACTTCCATGAATGGTTGAAATATTGAAACTGAAATATTAAGGCTGAATAGCCATTTCCAATTACTTATTTAGTAGCATCAGTAACATTTAAATTTATCTGAATAAATGCATAAAAACATAAACTAGATCCTATTGATTGATGAGTTTGATAAATGATGAAAGTAAAACTGAAAGTGTTTTCAAATTATCGGATGTTCAAACTAATAGGTATTCAAATTATTAGATGTTCAAATTATTAGATGTTCAAACTATTGAATAAGTCATTAGTCATTAATATTTAATTAAATAATGAAAATAATAAAATCTTATATATTTGCTCATATTATTCTATTCATATAAATAATCTTATACTATTCTTAAATCTTAATTTATTCTCAAATCTTAATTTATTCTCAAGTCTTAAATTATTGTTAAATCTTAAATAATTTTAAAGCAATTATTTTTCATAACTTTTTAACTAGCCCCAGGCACTTAACGAAAATAGCAATTTAATAAATTTGAACATCTATTTTTTTTAGTTATTTATCAAAATTATTTACCTGGACAAAATGTTTCAAAACAAGGTACAGTAACTTCTGCATCACCAACACAGTCTTTACCACCAAATGCAGGTTTGGGGTTGTTACATAAACGCTTTTTTATTTTATGACCTGACCCACATGATGCGGAACACACAGATGGATCATTCCAATCACTCCAGCTACCATCAACTGTAAGAAAAAACTATTTTTTCTTAAACCATTTTCTTGTTAAAAATTTTGATGAATTAAAAATATAAAGATTAACTATATATATAGTATAAAAAAATATAAATATATAAGTAAATATTTTAATATATAAATAAATAATAATATGGTTCTTAAAAAATCTAAAACATATAAAAATCTAAAACATATAAAAATTTATAAAATATTAAAAAATATAGGAAACTGCATGGAAAATAAGTTGAGTATTGTGCTATCTGCAGACATTGGGGGGTTTGATCTTGGTAATTATTGCTTACAAAGTGATCTATTGTTTCAGCACTATGTACTGCTACAGCACTATCACATATATTGTTACAGCACTATTGTATGTATTGCTACAGTATTATTGCATACACTGCTACATTTTTTTAAAAAAAATCTTGCTTATAAATTATATAAATAATTTAGAAAAAATATTGCTTATAAATCAATAATAGTAAAAATTATTTTTAATATTTTTTTTATTTATTCTTACTTGTATTAGAACTATTATTTTTATTATTTTACTATTATTGAATTTTACAGGTGTTTACTTAATATTTGTATTTATTACTATTTGTAAATAACCTTGATGTAACAACTTTATTCAGAATATATTTAACTTGATTGGCTACAGCACTATCACATGTATTGACTAATCACTATTTAATGACTGTATTGATACAACTACTTTATTTCAAAATACGGCGTATTAATGACTTCAGTTATTGAGCTTTGATATATATGTGTATGTGTGTGTGTGTGTGTGTGTGTGTGTGTGTGTGTGTGTGTGTGTGTGTGTGTGTGTGTGTGTGTGTGTAATAATATATATATATATATATATTATTATTATTATTATTATTATTATTATATATATATTATTATATATATATATATTATTACACACACACACACACATATATATATATATATATATATATATATATATATATATATATATATATATATATATATATATATATATATATATATATATATATATATATATATTGTGATTATTAAAATGCTCTGGTGTACAGAACACCGAATTTAACTAGAAAGTTCCCTCTTCCATCTTTACAAATGTTATTTATTGGCCTAGAGCTGGCATCGAACCCTGACCTATTGATTCTGAGCTAGAATTCAAACACCTGCGTTACAGCTGTACAATACATATAGTTATATATTTTATAGTTATAAATATATATATATATATATATATATATATATATATATATATATATATATATATATATATACATATATATATACATATGTATATATATATATATATATATATATATATATATATATATATATATATATATATATATATATATATATATATATATATATATATAGTAGTTATAAAGTTTAAAAAAAAAATAGAACCTGGGCATTCTGTAGCTTGACAAGATTTACTTTCTACTAAATTTCCTTCACAATCACGCCCACCAAATTGAGGAGGTGGTTTTGTACAATAACGGGTTTTTGTAGCAAATCCAATACCACATGTAACAGAACAGTCACTAAATTCTGTCCATTCTGTCAACCCACCATTTACTAAATGAAATCATTTTTTTTTAATTTTATTAAAATTTGAAAATTATTTAAATTTTTATATTCTAATGTAAGTTAATGACTTCATTCAGTTGTCTTAAATGGTTTTTAATGACTACATTTGATTGTCATCAATGTGACAGACATGACTTAATCACTTATCAACCTTGTTAAATGTTTAAATAAAACTTACTTGGACATTCAACAATTTTGCATGACTTGGTTTCTGTTGAAGGACCAAACTTTTCACAATCAAATCCTGTTCCTTCAGGAATTGGGTTCGTACAAGTTCTTTCTCTAGCTGAAATTCCTTCACCACATGTAAATGAACACTGTGAAAATGAAGACCATGGTCCATAACCACCATCAACATCTAGTTATTATATTAGCAAATAACTAATATCATTTGTTTTTTATTAAATTCATTACTTTTTTTAATTAATTAATTTATATTTCCAGATTATAAAATATAGTTTATTATAAATTAACATAATAAATGTTTCTTGCATTTATAGAATAATGATGGTATATCCTTCTGTTACATAGTAAACATTTTGTGTGCAAAATGAATAAAATGTATATAACACATCAAGCATTTTACTGTTAAAGTTATTAGTAGGAGAAGTTATTAGTACTAGATGAAAGTTATTAGAAAGATGAAAAAAAGAAAAATGAAAAAAAGAAAGATGAAAAAAAGAAAGATGAAAATAACTTCGAAAAACTTCAAAAAAAAAATTTGAAATACTTTTAAAAATTTTTTTTTTTCTAAATGCAAAAATTAATATTTTAAATTTACACTAAACTAACATAAAATTGGTTTTCTTTCAAATACTTTTCTTTCCATTCCACTTATACTTTTCTACATACATACTTTTCTCTCCAAAACATTACAATAATTTTACATTTATTGAATCCAAAAATAAATAAAAAATATCATAAAAATTACTTTTTGCTTGGTTCCTATCAGCAACAGTGTATACATATTCAGTATTAGCTTTTCCTGCACACTCTGTCTCTGAAGAGAGACTACATTGTTTATAGTTGATGCTATGACATTCACTTGATTGCATTTTAGGATCCTTTAGTGCATTTTCAATAACCTTGTAGTCTTTCCCACCCCAGCATTCACCCCAAAATCGAATTGAAAAATATTCAAAACCTTTAGCTTTAGCTTTTTCATAGCAACGACAAGCCAAACTAAATGTTTACAAAAAAAAAACATAATACTCAAAGTAATATTTAATGTTCACTTAAAAAATAAAAGTTAACTTTAAAAAGAAAAAAGTCAAATAATAAACATATATCATAAATTTTTAACAAGAAAATAGATTAACAAAAAATCTAAAAAACTATAAGTTAGCAAAAAATCATCAATTGAAGTTTTAGGGGCAGGTATTATTTAGATAAAAGAAAAATTTTTATAGCAAAAAAAATTACAAAAGTATTTATTGTATTTCAACCTATAGATAGTAGTTTAATAAAATAAGTTTAGGTTAAAAAATTTTTTTAAAAATTCAAAAATTTTGATAGCATGTTTTTAAAGAATAATAAGCAGACTGAACTGCCAGCCTAAACTCAATATAGTGTGACTTGTCACTCAACAAAGTTACATCATTTTATTGTAACTGCACTTCAGTGTTGTAAAGTATTTTGAATACTATTATTTTAAATAGCATTTAAAATATTTCAAGGTATTTTTATTTTTTACTTATTCAGTCGAGTAGTTAATATTTGTATTTCTAAATACAATAAAGTATTCTGTATTTTTGATGTCAAAATACAAAAAACTACTAGTAAACAGTAATTAACAGCAACCAAAGTTTTCCTGCAAGAAAAGGTAAACGATTTAATTATCAAATTAAATAACAATAGAAGGGTGCAATGGCCAACTGCTCAAAACTGTTTTCCCATGTCAGCACACAAGCATCCAATGCTGTGGAAAATGTTACTAAATTTTCATTGAGTACGTCAGGAAAGACTAGACGGAATTCTATATATGATGTCAAATATCAACTTTTGGAATCAAGTTTAAAAAAAAAGCTCCCCAAATCATTGATGAACTGAAATTGTGTTGTTTCAAACCAGTGGTGTTTGAGATATTAGAAGAATACAAACAATTTATGAAACCTATTGCTGATGCTCTGGACAAACTTCAAAAGGAGATTATTTGTTATTTAGGATTTCTTATGCCAATCGTTGAACTAGTTTGTAAGAAACTTGTGATGCTTATTTCAAAAGATATACATACAATATGATGTATTTTAAACTTTAGCTGATTTAAAACACTCTCAAAAATTCAAAATATTTAAAATACTTTTATAATAAGTTTAATTTATTAACAGTAATGAGGCTTGGACTATTAAATAGTGTACTAAGTACTATCTTTGCTTTGAGTCAAGTTCTTTAAAAAATTTAAAATGACTAAAGTACCAAAAACTATAAAACACAAAAAACCATTAACATCACGAAGGTCTCTAAACCTATCATTCAATAATTTTGGTGGTCTTTATAGTAACTTTTCTTCAGTTAAGTCTTATCTCTTCCAAAGTTCATTAGACCTACTTGCTATTTGTGAGACTAATTTAGGTTCCCCTGTCTCATCATAAGATCTTAGTGTTGATGGTTATCTTCCTTTGATTCATAAATATTCCAAAAGTCACATGCTTGGCCAGGGCATTTACATTTGTAAGAATTCACCTATTTGTCAGGAAACTAGGTTTGAATCCAGACTATTCTTTTATGTGCTTTCGTTTAGCACCACTTCACACTATCGCCTTTCTCTTTGTTCTATATCACGTTCCTTCATCTCAAGACTGCACTCTTCGATGTTATATCAGCCAATATTGTTGTATTTGGAGACTTTAATGCTCATCACACAGCTTGGCTCTAGTATCAGTGATTCTGCTGGCGTTAACGCCCTTAACTTTTGCCTTTCTAAATCTATAACTCAAATAGTCAACTTTCCGACTTGCTTTCCAGACAATCTGAATCATTTACCTCCTCTACTCAACTTATGTCTTGTTTCTGATTCTAGTCAGTACTTAGTTTCTCCTGAGGTGCTTTTGATCATGGTTTGATATCTCTAAAACTATTATGTCCTTCTTCTTCATCATCTGAATCCCCATATCATCGTACCAATTACAATTACCTTTAAGCTGACTGGGACTCTTTCCGTGATTTTCTTCATGATGGCATTAGTGTAAAATCTTTCGTTTTCCTGCTGACAAATGTGCTTCTTACATAACTTTGTGGATTTAGGCTGGCATGGAATCTTTTATTCTCTCTCGATGATTCCAGGTAATGCCCCACTCTTCTGCATGGTTTTCCTCACATTGTGTTTCTGCAATTTCCAATTGAAACGGTTACTTCCATATCTATCAGCAAAACAATTCTCCAGAAAACAGACATCTGTTGACTATTGCTAGAAACCATTGTAAAAATGTTTTGTTTAAGGCCAAAGCTCGCTATTCTCAGGTCATGAAACCTCATTTTTCATCACAAAAATTAGGCTCTCGTGCTTTTGGAGAATCTTTAACAGTATCAATAATTAGGGCAAATCTGTTATTACATATCTCTTGTATGGTTCAGACTTTGTCACCTCACCTAAAGACAAAGCTGAATTGTTTGCTAAGAACTACCTATCATAAGCAAGGTTTTTGAATCTATAATTAACAAACAATCTTTCATCTTGAATCTAATAACTTACTTTCTGGTTATCAATATGGATTTTGATCTTCTCGTTCTACAGCTGATTTGCTAACAGTAAGAACTGATAGGTTTTATTGTGTATTAGAGGTGGTGAGGTTAAGGCTATTACTCTTGACATTTCTAAAGCTTTTGATAAAGTTTAGCATGGTGGTATTCTCCATAAGCTAATAATTTTTTTACAGTGTATCTGGTGACATCTTTAAGATTATTGAGTTTTTCTTTTACAATTGTAGTATAAAAGTTGTCCTTGATGGACAGCACTCTTCTTCATATCCTGTAACTTCAGGGGTTCCTCAAGGTTCAATTCTGGCCCTATACACTTTTTAATTTACATTAACAATCTTCCAGATATTCTCACATCTAAGGTGGCATTTTTCACCAATTATACTACCATTTATTCTTGTCATTATAAGAAGCCCACACTCTCTGATTGCTTGGAGGGGGCATTTGAGCTCGAAAATGATCTCACTTCTGCTACAGCATGGAGCTCACAGTGGCTTGTGAACTTTAATTTAGATAAAACGCAATTTTTTTCAGCCAATCATTATTGCAATAATTTAGACCTTCCTATATTTATGAACAGTAATGTACTTGATGAGTCATCTACCTTTCATCTTATAGGACTAACTCTGACTTCCAATCTTTCTTGCAAAACCATATATCAAATCCGTTGCAAAATTAACATCTGCTAAGGTTGCATCTTTTTATTATGCTCACTCCAGATTCTATTTTTTATCTCTTTAAATCTTAAATTCGCTCTTGTATGGAATACTGTTGCCATACCTGAGGCGGATCTTCTAATGATGCCTTTTCTCTTTTAGACAAGGTGCAAAAACGCATTGTAAACATAGTTGGATCTGCTCTTGTAGCCGACTTCCAACCATTATCACATCGTCGTAACATTGCTTCTCTTTCTCTTTTCTACAAATACTATAATGGGCACTTCACTAAAGAGCTAGGGTCTTTTGTGCCATCTACTAAAATTCATTCTCATGTTACTTGTCATTCAATTAAGTCTCATCCTTTTACTGTGACCATTCCTAAGTGCTCCAAAAACTCTTATTCGTCTAGTTTTTTTCCTTGAACAGCAGTTCTTTGGAATTTGCTTCCTCATCATGCTTACCTAATTCATATAATTTGCAATCTTTTAATCACTGTCAATCGTTATCTTACTCTACAAACTTCATCTTTCCTCTTCCAGTAACTTCCAACTCTTATAGTGGTTGCTTGCAGCGTTGTTGCAAGCAAAGATGTTAAAAAAAAATTTTTTGTGGTTTTTAAATACTTTTGCTTGAAAGTATTTTATATATCAAATACTTTTTTGAGTGGTTTTTTTTTTTTTTTTTTTTTGTATTCAAAATACTTTTTTTAAAAGTATTCTTTACAACATTGCTGTTCCTTCATGTTCAAAAAACATAAAATGCCAAAAAATAATAAATTTATAAATGTATTTATTTAACAATTAAACCAAAGGTTTTTGAAAAAAATTTTCAAAAAGATTTAGGAATTATGATTTCAAATGAATTGAAATGGTCTAGTCAATTTAATTTAGTGCCAAAGTGGAAAATTATTAGTGGAAAAACTAATGAATACTAGTTATAATACAAATCTCATGTAAAAACTTAGACAAAAGCGTATCTAAATTATTACCTCTCTAGTGAGACTGTATCTGGACTATTCAAAATACTAATTAAGCTAACTAAAATTAAGTAAATTAAATTTTATTTAAAATACTTCACATTCAATCTACTATGCAACAAGTATTACAACTTTTTTTAAAACAATTTAAAAAAAAAAAAAAACAAGTCAAAACAATTTTTAT
>NC_061170.1:10946066-11068566 GCF_022113875.1 Hydra vulgaris
ACCAAGAAGTCGTGAAAAACTACTTTACACTTCCTAATGTTAGTAGAACATATCAACTCTATCATTAAAAAACATTGTAAACCTATAAACTTAAACTTCATTTTTACCTCCTTTAAAATATCTAATAAACTTTCACCAAAGGATCCTCTTCCTGTAGAGTTCAAATCATCCGTTGTTTATAAATTTGTATGCGCAGTGTAATTCCTGTTATATAGGCGAAACTTCTCGCTACCTCAAAACATGAATTATTGAACACTACAGGAGAGACAAAAACTCACACATATACAAAATCTTCATGCTAATAACTGTTTTAATAATTATAATAGTGACTATTTCTCGATATTTCTCGATATTTCTCGATATTGGATTCTGCCTGCAATAAATTTGAGCTTAAGGGAAGTTTGTTCATTGAATGGAAAAATCCAGATATAACAAATAGTTAAACAACTAAATAATTGTTATTAACAACAATTGTCAATATTTAATTTCTGGCCACCAGACGGACACTCTTTGCGGTCGTTATAATTATTTATTGTTTCATTCATACAATACAAATAAAAAATTAAACTTTTCTCAGTTAACCTCGGAACTAATACTAATCCCGTTTTAAATAATCGAAATCTAATCGAATAAATTGAAAACTTAGCGAACGAAAAAATTGCAAATTAAGTTTACAAGTATTTCGATTCAAAATAAAATTTTACAGTTGATGAAACATGAAAAATTTCTGAAAAATGGTTTTTTATTAAGTTTATTGAAACTAAAAGTAATCCAAGTTTTTGTTTACAGTTTCCAATCACAGCAATTTTAGGAAAAACATTCTCAACTGAGATAAATACATGAACAAACCCATTATTTAAAATAACAAAAGATTTTGGCCTCGTCCCCGTTTTTGTTTATCGTGTAAAACTTTAACTTTATTAAAATAAAAACCTTTGTTTGGAATAATTTAAAAAAACCTGAAAAACTTGAATAGGTATTATAATATTTGTTTTTAGTTAAACAAAACTGATTTTCACTATTAAAAACTAATTATATTACATTTATAATATAGACACTTACCTTTAATCAATGAAGCTGTCAGCATTGAGGCAAACAGTTTGAGAAAGTAATACTTCATTTTAACTGAAGTTTTAAGGAAATTTGAAAAAAAGAAATTTCGCAAATTTTTCTAAATTGTCAAAGTTCAAAAAAAAATTATTATTAAAACCGAATTGTTAATTAAACCGAATTGTTAATTAAACCGAACTGTTAATAAAAACGTAACCGAATTAATAGCAATATAAGATTACCTTTACGTTTTACTAACCTGAAATTTCCCTTTACGTTTTTCTTTTTCCCTTTTTTTATTCTGTTTCAAATGACTTCTCAAATTATTCTCCGTAGTAAACAAACAAAAAAAAAACGCAATTATTTTGGCATTAATAGTGGTCGACTTTTTGCGCTAATATGCGATATCCCACAAATTGATTTTGATTAAAACAACATGCAAACAAAAAAAAGACTCAAGCAACAGAAAACTACATTTTCATTCTTATTTAAATACTTACTTCAAGGATTTAATATGGAAATGCTTTCACCTGTTAATTTTGTTTCTTATTTCGCGCTATTATGATGATCCTAATGCTTTTTCTTATATTGTTTTTTGTTTTTTTTTGCGCAACTTTAAATTTTGGATAAGGTTTATAGTTCGCCGCTTTGAAGCTCCTTAATTTGTAACTTTATAAATGTTTAACGCTTTAGCAAATACAAGTAACTTGGCAGCTGTTGTTTGCTTTTATTTAGGCAAGTCCCAAGTTAGTTTCTTTTACAAAAGAAATTTAAGTTTATATCATCTTTACAATGTAATCATTTTTTAGTGCTCAAAAAAAGTTCCAAAAATTTATGGAAATGTTATTGAAAATAAAAGCTTATTAAGTCTAAAACTTAAACAGTGGGTTTCAGTGAAACCAAAAACTTAAACTTTGGGTCTCTGGACATAACACCACATGTAGGTCCATCTAGATCATAGTTTGCTGGAATTTACAACAAATTTCAACGTTTTCTGAAAAAAATTAATATTAAATATTTTTTTGAAATAAAATTTTTATATAAAATTCTTTTTTCGTTTTCAATAGTATTTTCATTGGTTCTTGGAATTATTTACTTTTTTTAAAAACCATATTCAAATTGGAAAATAACTTCAAACAACAAAAAGCAATACCACACATATAATGCTTGCTCCATTTCGATGGTAAAAGAAAATTTTTTAGGATGTTCTACGAACGCTCTTTGGGCAACTTTTCAAAGGGTTTTTAAGACGTCCGGATGAAAATAAATTCACTTTTTTCAAATTTAATTTTGTTAATAGATGTAAATAGGCTGGCAGTTTAGTGAGGAAAATTCTATAAAAGAAAAAAAATTAAATATTAATTAACTCTTACAGCAGCAATAGCAACAAAATTAACATGTATTAATTATAAATTAAATTTCTTTCTAATTGTTAAGCCCATTTTAAAATATTGTAGTTTATGCCGTAGTAATTGAGCTTCTTAAGTAATATATTATGGTCAACGGTAATATATTATATTTTAGTCAATGGAATCAAAAGCTATAGCTATAGATTAATAAAGACTCTTAGATTTTCTGAACAAATTTAATAATTGCGTGCTTAGTTAAAAAAAAATTAACTAGACTGTTTGATATACTTTAGGTTATTTTGGTTAAAATATTAAAATGTCCTATTATTTGTTTTTCTTTGTAAAATTTTCCTTCTTTTTGAATAAGTTCAACTTTTTCAATTCATGTTATTTCGAAATTAATGAATAAATACTGCCGAATTTCAAATTAGTTATTAAGGCAAGTTTTATCACTTTGTTTAAAAGTTGGGATAACCTTTGCAATTTTTTAATTGGTCTAAAAAATTTTGTTTTATAGGTGAATTAAAAACTTTATAAAGAGTATCTTTTTGTTTAAATCTATAATTATGTTACAGCTTATTTTATCGGCGATAATTATTTCTTGTGATAGATTTTAATCTAACCAGATGACAACGTCTCACCAATTTCAAACGACTCTCGGACATCTTATGAAGACTTTTATACTAGGATGTCTCTTATAGGTTTTGAAAAATTCTTGAAAACTAAGTCGTCCGAAGGACGTCCCTAACACGTCTTCAAAAATATGCTTTTTTCATTGGTTAAAAATCTTTGTTATAAGAGAGACTTTTTTGAATATTGTGTACTTTTTCAGATTTTTAGTTATTTTTTTATTCTTTTGGTAGAATTGAATAATAATAGAGAAGGTATTAAAAAAATATTATACCGTTTCATATAAAGTTAATCAAAAAACAGTGTTTAGAATTTTTTTAGTTTTTATCTATAATTTTGATGAAATTTCTTCAAAAATAATTTAGTTTTAGTTTTTTTTTATGAAATTTTGAGTTTCATAAAGGAGGTATAATAGACTAGCTATAAACTATACTAAAATTACAATAAAATAATCAGAGATAAAAAATGTATTGTCAGACATGCTGATCAACAATACACAGTACATGTGATTCATTTTTTAAAAAAACAGACATATAAAAATCAAAAAAAGAGCTTCGTGGATATATAACAACTTTCATTACCCAACACATATAAAAACTCTAAAATCTTCAAAGAATAAAAACAAAAAACTTTTCCCAAATAAAAACTAAAAATAAAAGAGAACTAAAAACTAAATATATATAACTTAAGGTTATACATATATAATTTATTTACCAGTTTGTCATCTTCGAAATAGTTTATTATTTTATACTTGAATTAAATTGCCTCTTGTTCTTCTGGTATAAAGATCTTTCAAGGCATTTCATTCTACCTCATACTTCAAATTCCTTAGCAATTAATTGTTAGCGGAGCGCTAATTTTATATTAAAAACAAAAAACGAACATTGTCATAAAATTCTATTTGAATTTTGCCATAAAAATGCATATGAGTTTTTCCTATCATTAAACCCTGCAACTCTTTTTTTTTCTTTTTCTTTTGTAATTATTTGTGAAAATAGCGATTAGAAATAAATTCACTTTATCTATTTTAAGAAAATAATTTAGTTGATGAAACTCAGGTTTGTATTGTCAAAGTATTAACTTTGTTGTTTGTAAAAAAGAACTAGCACTGACTTTGTTGTTAGTAAACAAGAAGAAGCACTGACTTTGTTGTAGGGTAAACAAGAAAAAAGAACATTAAAAATACTGCTCGAGTAAAGTTAAAAAGCAGCATAATCATTACGGTCATTTTCAGGCCAATGTTTTTAACATACAATAATTTAGATAGCTTGATAATAAAATATTTAAATGAAGGAAGCACATTAATCCGGTTCATAATCTCAATTTCATCTTTACATAATTTAAAAACACGAAACCTACTAAGTTTATTTTAATTCCCTTTAAAATTAACAACTCCGCATTTATTCGGGATAATAAATGTAAAAGGTTTAAAAAAAAAAATATTGCTATAACGCCAAAGTACACTTGAAACTTAGTGGAAATAATGGTCATTAGTAAAGTCAGAAAATTGAATATAGTTGTCATTGAACATTATGCACAAACCAAAACGGATTTAAAAATAATATTAACTCTACTAAAAACACCATACTCAGTGTATGGTGTTTTTGGTTTGTGTAATCCGTTTTGGTTTGTTTTTGGTTAACACAATGTAATACTGATTCTTTTGCTTTTTTTTTATATATAAATTATTAAAACAACTTATTAAAAATAATCTTTAAAGCATACAATTGAAAAATTATAAGTTTTTTTTAATTCTAGATGGATCTTGCAAAATGTGAATCTAGCTGGTCTAAACATTATGTTGGTCCTGACCCTTCCCACTCACCCTTCCCTCCAACTGTACTTACACCACGCAGCCTCTCAAAAGAAAAACACGATTTTTATGTTGCAAAAGAAACGTACGAGTGGTCTCTACCATTGTATTTAAAATCAATAAAAAGCCGTGGCGCAGTGGTTAGAATTCTGGAGTACGCAAGAGGTTCGAGGTTTGACACCAGTTCTAGCCCAAAAGGCGACAATGACAAAGAAGAAGGCGTAAATTTCCTAATTAAATACTCTTCCACAAGATTAACTTTGTATTATAAATTAGGGTTGTTCACGAAAGCCAAAGTTGAATTTTCGATTAAAAAAAAAGTTTTCGAAACTCTATTTTCGTTTCGGTAAGTTCGAAATAATTTTAAAGTAATTACTTTTGCATCGAAACGATTTTTTTACTTTCGAAGTTGTAAAATTTGCTTCGAAATATTTTTGCGATTTCGAAATTCTGAAAATATTGTCGAAATAATTTTTTACTTTCGGAATTGTAAAATTTGCTTCGAAATATTTTTGCGATTTCGAAATTCTGAAAATATTATCGAAATAATTTTTTACTTTTGAAAATGTAAAATTTGCTTCGAAATATATTTGCGATTTCGAAAATCGGAAAATATTATCGAAAAAATTTTTTACTTTCGAAATTGTAAAATTTGCTTCGAAATATTTTTGTGATATCGAAATTCTGAAAATATTACACAATATTACTATTAAATTCTAAAATTTGCTTATATTTATTTTATTACTGAAATTGTACAAAATTTTATTAAAATATTTTTATAAATAATTAAATTTTAAAAATTAACATAAAATAATACTTAAAATTTTTGGTGTTACGGCCAGAGAAAAAGGTTTAACTACCTCCCACTATTTTATAGAAGAATCTGCAATTAATTTAATAATAACTCAGGGATCGTTCGCAAATCACCTCACATATTTAAGCCTAGCGTGGTTTCGGATTTTGTGACACTTTTGGGAGCTTTTTTATTTTTAGTAACAGGTTTTTTTAAATTTTGGGGCCCTAATGACTTTTTTAGTGTAAACGCTGTATACACTGGTTTGATAATGGCTCTCTGAAATGCCAGTCCTGGCTAGCCGTAAAACGAGTATTGCTGAGCAGCGCAAGTGTTATTGCCGAAGCGTAACATCAGACATCTGACCAATATATGGGTTTATATGTATTGTTTGCACTGATAAGTCCATAGACGTAGAGTTTTTATTTTTCCAGATTGGGCTCAAACAGTGGCGTCAATTCAGAAAAAACTTATAAGGAGGGGCCAATTTGTGAAAACAATTTAACTCTTTAGGGGGTAACAAATTTAGGGGGTCTTTTTCAAATTTTTGAGGGCCTTTTACCGAATTTGCCCCATGGACATCTGCTGCCCGGGACAAACAATACCTTCCCCTTCACCTCTCTCGCCTGATTAGATTAAGCTTCATGACTTTTTACTTTTATAAAATTATTTTTAGGGATTATATTTACCCTCACCAAAAGCTTGAATAGCCTTTTTGATAGCTTGAAAAGCGTTAAAAAAATAAAAAGTTTTTTTTGCGCGTCGTTTTGATTGCATAAAAATTTCTTTTGAAAATACTTTTTTTATTTCGAAAACACAACGTTTAAAAATCAAAGTAAATTTGAAAGAAAAGTTGCGTAACTTTAGACACTTTAGAAGAGTCTATAAGGAATTTTATTTTTAATATCTGTAAATTTTTAAAAATAAAGTAGAAGGTCAGCTTAAAAAAATTAGCAAAAACTAAATTATTTTTCGTATTTTTATCTAAAATCCTATAAAGATTATCTGGTTAAACAAGAAATATAGAATTTTGACAGTCCCTTCTAAGAACGCATAGTTTACAGCACGCACATAAGTCATTATTATTCCTCAACGGCAATTTCCTTGAGGTCTTAAACGCATGACATGAAATCATTGTTGCAATGTAAACGGCTAATTACTTTCTAGTGGTTATTTAGAGATTTGCAACGGTTTCAAATCGACTTATGCCTTTGCGATTTTTGTGTTACATAATTCTAAAAATGGTGTAATTTTATATTAAAGTTATAACAATCTCAGTAATATCTTGGAAACGTAAGTGAAGTAACATGTGGTACAAATTTATTTTATCATAAGTTACTAATTTGTTAATATTTGTTACATACGAACGAGTAAAAAAACTACTCGCTTTTTAGTTTGAATAAACAATGTCAAAAACAAATAAATCCGTTATTAAGAAAGGAATAAGAAAACGAAGCTTCGTTTGGACATATTTCGAAATGGACCAAAAGAATCAAACAAAATGTAGCATATGTTATAAGATTTTACCTTACAACAGTTCGACCAGTTCAATGCAATCCCATTTATCAATTGATCATTGCATTAATTCTAAAATATCTAAAAAATCAACAACTTTACTCAACGATGACGATATATCCGATATTGAGAGCGGTAATGAGAATGGTTTTGAAGAGACTGGTCATAAAAAATTAAACAGGTTATTGGTGAATTTTATTGTTGGTACCGATCAGCCGATTTCGATAGTACGTCATCCAGACTTTGTAAACTTAGTTAGTGAGTTAAACAAAAGCTACAAAATGCCTTGCATAAATACGGTGAGCAAGAAATTAATTCCATCAATTACGGACAATCTTAAATCAATTTTAATGCTAGAATTGAAGGGATGTCGTTTCATTACAATTACTTGTGATAGTTGGTCATCATTAGGTAAAAACAGCTACCTCGGTGTGACTTGTCATTTTATTGACAAAAATATGACTCTAGTTGACCGAAACCTGGATCTTAAGTTTATGTCTGAAATGAAAACAGCTGAATATTTATTTAATACGTTAAACGAAATCTTCAGTGAATGGTCAATCAATAATAAGATTTTTGCACTAGTTACTGACTCAGGTGCAAATATTTTCTCTGCAGTAAATAAATTTGATGATAATGTTCTTAAGATTCCGTGTGCTGGTCATCGTTTGAATCTCGTGGTTAATGATCTTCTAAACGCACGAGATATAAAAGTAAAAAAATTTAAAAATGGGTCAAAGCGTTACCAAGTAAAAGATTACGACGGTAATGGAAAACTAATTAATAGAGAAATTACAGAAAGTGAAGTTAAAGAAATTGAAAAAATTAACGAAGGCAAATTAGAAATCGCCAAGGTAATTTCATCCTGCAGGCACATTGTTGGTTCATTTAAGCATTCAGAGATGTTACAAAAAAAGTTAAAAGAAGTTCAAGAAACACTTCGTTATGAAACTAAAATAAAGTTAGTACAGGATATAGCTATTCGCTGGAATAGCCAATTCGATATGATTGAATCTATATTAACAAATAAAACTGCATTGGATATGATAAGCATCGAATTCCAAAATATAAAAGACTATCTTCCCACTGCTACTGAATTTAAGGTGCTGGAGGATTTGTGTGATTTGTTACACCCAATTAAAGAGCTAACAAAACTTTTTAGCGGAAAGAAATATGTTACAGTAACATTCCTGTTTCCAACACTGTATCTCTACTAAATGAAATACTTGAATCGCAACCTATTTTTACAGAACTAGTTAAGACTTTTCAAAAGGAATTATTAAGGTCTCTAAAAGGACGTTTTAAATACATTTTTGCTAATGATTTTTTTTTAGCAGCTACTTTTCTTGATTTCAAATTTCGTAAATTCGAGTTTATCAAAAATGATATCTATAGATATGAATGCATTTCAAAGGCAAAAATGTTTATAAAAACATTTTATGAAATGCATCTAAAAGAAACCGAAGAAATCGATATAACAATTGAAACAAATTGTTTAAATAACACTTTGAACTCGTCAAACAACTCAGCTGACAATACCATAAAAACATTTCAGCAATTGTCAACGTCACCTATTGCAAATAATATTACTTTAGTTAACAACAAAAGACGAAAGTCAATCAACTTAATTGAACTAGTAACAGATAAATCTTGTTGTAATTTAATTGAGAGCAATGATAAACTTGAAAAAGAAATAAATGATTACAGTCTGCAATACTTTCATAGCTACGAAAATAGTGCCATTGAATTTTTCCAAGCTAATCAAAAATTGTTCCCGGTTTTGACACAAATTGCACGGATAATATTTTCAGTTACAGCGACATCCGTGCCATCAGAATGCTTATTTAGTTCAACCGGTTTAATAGATACGGAGCTACGGAACAGGCTTGCGCCAAGCTTATTGAAGCAGTTAGTTTTTATTAAAGAAAACAAGTAATCAAAAACATTTCTTTATTAAAATAAAAAAAATTATTTAGTAAAAGTGTATTTTATAAATATTAGTAATTTAAAGCACTTGTATTCTTTTTTTTTTATCTGATGAACTTTTTTACAAACAGCTTAATTAATGACAATATGTTTTCTGCTACATTCTTTTCAATTCTGGAAAAAACACCAATATCCAATGATTGAGCTGTCATCAGGGCAGGTGCAAGTAGGTGTGACATGGTGGGGTGTCATTAAAATTTTTGTTGAGTAAAAAATTAGGTCCTTGTTTTTTGAAGTTCGACGACTGACCTGTCTAAAAGGTCTACATTTGCCGACTTCTTTAAAAGGGTTATTTTTGCCGACTAAATGCACAAAAAATGCATTTAGGAAGGTGTGTGTGTAAATGATTCGTAAATTTAAATAATCTTTCCCCGTAATTAAATGGTTTAGAATTTGTAACTAAAGAGGACTAATTTCATAGCTTGTAGCAGTAGCATTTACTGTTATGATATTGCCCTTTTTTAAGAAATCTTGTTGTCCAAACAACTAATTATAAATTGGATTGTTTTATCTTTCCCTAACTTGAGGAAAATCTTTATGAACAAAAAAGTGATTAGAAGAGAGTCTTTTTTTAACTTTCTAGGAGTGATTATAGATGAAAATATATCATGGAAATATCATATTAAATCTATTGAAATTAAAATATCCAAAAATACTTCAATGCTATATATAGTTAAACCTTAACTTTATTTAGCATAAAAAATATATAATTTTCTTAATACGGAGTCTTTGAAAATTATATATTTTTCATTTAGGGAGAGTGGGGCAAAGTGGGTCGAATTTCTTTCTTTTTTTAATTTGAGTGAAAGTTAAAATATATATTTTATGTTTGTCAAGGCTAAAGGATTGAGAATATGTCCTTCATGATAAGAAATAACTAAAATCTAAATATATATTATCTAACAGCTCACAGAAAGGTTTAAAGTGAGTTTTGTTAAGTGATTCACTGTACCCCAGTACTGGGGTACAGTGAAACAATTAACTCATTTGCAATTTAGTGGTAGTTAATGGGGGCGTAGCCAAATAATTTTGAGGATGAGGGTGTAAATACATTGTACACTATAATTTTGGTGCACTTTTGGTAACTAATATTAAATAATTTAAATTTTTTCTGATTGACAAAATAAAGAATAAATTTTATTGATAACAAAACTTATTCAACCATCTAAAATCACAAAAAAAAAATTATTTAATAAAACTTATTTAACCAACAACACAAGAAATTTTTTAAAGTGAATTTTTAATTTTTATAAACATTTTTATCACAGTGAATTAACCGTTTCACGGTACCCCCGATTCATTGTGCCCCACTATAAAAAATAAGGTTCAAGTTTAATTTCTTGGGGCATGAGTTTTATTAAAGGAAAAGCAAAACTACTAAAATGAACCATAAAGATCAGTATTCCGAATATAAAACTTTAACTTATAAAATGATTTTAACCATGATCTCCACAACAAACATAAAGATGGTAAGAGCATTTACTTTAGTTAGCTAAAAACATAAATTACCTACCTAAAACCGAGAGTCAAAAATTATGTGGTAACACCTATAAATAAAGATGGGTGATATATGCGCACATAAACTTATTACATCATCGTGATGAACAAAATCATAATCTTTGAAAAAATGCTTCTTATTCACTGTGCCCCTCAATCCACTGTACCCTGACTTCCCCTATTCATAGTTTTTTTATTTATAAACTTAATATATACCAAGCTATGCTTTTTACGTTTAAATCAAAACATGCGTTATCTCCTTATATATTTCACTCTTACTTTGCAGAAATATCTCATTAATACCCATCTGATAATTTTGTAATTCCAAGATCTTATTTAAAACTCAATTCATTTCAAATTCAATACCGTGGACCATTTATATGGAAAAGTTTTTAAAAAAACATTATTAAAAATAAAATTCTTCTAAGAGCAATTCTAAGAACATCTCCTTAGAATAATTCGAAAGAGAATCTAAACGTTTTCTATAAGAAAAAAATTTCAATATTTCTTTTAATATTTCTTTTAATAAGTTCGAAATTAATTTAGCTTACCAAATATCTATTGGTTTTTTCTCGAAATTAATTGCACACTTTGAAACTCTTTTTTTTCTTTCGAAATTAATTTGACTTTTCAAAATACACTTTTTTTTTTCGAAGTTAATTTGACTTTTCAAAACTCTTTTTTTTCTTTCGAAATTAATATCACTTTTCGAAATACATTTTTTTTTCGAAATTAATTTCACATTTCAAAATTCTTTTTTTCCTTTCGAAATAAATTTCCTTTTTCGAAATCCAGCTTTTTATTTCGAAATTAATTTCACATTTCGAAATTCTTTTTTTCCTTTCGAAATTATTTTCCTATTTCGAAATCCACCTTTTTATTTTCGAAATTAATTTCACATTTCGAAGTTCTTTATTTCCTTTCGAAATTAATTTCCTATTTCGTAATCCACCTTTTTATTTCGAAATTAATTTCACATTTCTAAATTACTTTTTTTTTTCGAAATTAATATGGCTAGTTCGATTATTATCGAAAGTTTTTTTAGATTTCGAAAAAAAAGAAGTATTTCGATAACGTTTTAATCGAAAATTTTCGAAAATTGCAATTTCGATAATGAACCCTATTATAAATTATACAAAGTTAATCTTGCTAGAGGAACACGCTGGGGGTGCGCAACTTTTTGAAGAGATCATTTATTCATTTAGGTGCGAGATCGTCTGTCAATACAACGCCCCCCCCCCTCCCTTCGTTAATTGGATCATAGAAAAAACTGTCATCCATCCCATTTTATTATAATTAATAAAAGACATTTGAAAAAACAAGAAGTGTAAATAAGATGTTACAATTTGATGAGGCCGGTCACTAATGGTTTTCCCGGTCACTAATGGTTTTCCCGGTCCATGTTTTAGAGCTAGTCCAACCCTGCTTTCTGCTGAAGATGAAGTTAGCAGAGTTTTGAAAATGATATTTGATCTTTTCCAACAAGAACTATCAACTCACTTTAGACGTTTAAATGATTTCAATAAAAAATTTGGGTTCTTGCTCGATGTGAGAATATTGCCAAAGAGGGATGGTGATGAAAATCAAGAAAGTTTGCAGCAACATTGTTTGGATCTGGGAAACTTTTACAGTACAGATATTAGTGGAGCAGAATTACTTACTGAAATCTCAGACTGTCAGATGCTGATTAAATCTCGTGGGGACCCAATATCAACAACTCCGCTGGATTTACTTTCATTTATTTTGTCATACGGAGATAGCATTTTTCCAAACTTACGAATTGAATTACAAATCTTGTTCACAATTGCATAGTCAATAGCCCGTTGCGAAGGTTCCTTCAGCGAGTTGAAGCTTATTCTTTTATATCTACGAGCTTCAATGGGGCAACAACGTCTGGTTGATTTTGCAATTCTTAGTGTTGAAAGAGAAACTCTAGAATTAACAGACTTTGAATATAATAGATAAATTTGCTGCAGTTAAAGATAGAAAAATCAAACTATAATTTATAAATAGTTATTGATTATTGGAACTGATTTTTTATTTATTTCATTTATTTATTTCCAATGCCGTTTAATAAAATTTATAATAAAAAAGATCATACACGTAAAATAAATGGCCAGAGCAAGAAGAAGATGTATACTGTCTTATCGCCGAGCCCCGTTTACATTGTCGCTTTCAGTTTATGTAACAAGTTAAAATTAAAAGTTAAAAATTTACAGGTTGAAGATTATGTAGTAAAACACAATATATTACAATTTGTAAATCGTATAATAGTATATATATTTTTTGTTTAGTTATTTATTTTTATTTTTTATAAGAAGAAAATTAGAAACAAATCAAGACAGAAATAAGTGAGTATGATGACTTTTTTTCAGGTTAATTATTTTAGGTACTTATTTAAAAAAAATAGGTACTTATTTAAAAAAAAATTTTAAGATCGAAGTAATTTTCTAATAGAAATCGTTAAAACTCTTGTTTGAATTATTCTAGTGAGAAATTTAGAAGCGTTTTATTTTTGATAATATTTTTCAAAACACTTTTCCATATAAATGGTCCACGGTATTGAATTTGAAACAAGCTGAATTCTAAATAAGATCTTGGAACAACAAAATTATTAGTTGAACACTTTGTGGAGTATTTATGAGTATCTTCGGTGAAGTAAGAGTGAAATATATTAGGAGATAAACCATGCTTTCTCTTAAACATTAGAAGCATAACTTGGTATATGTTAAGTTTATAAACATGGAGTGCATTAAGTTCCATTAAAAGAGATTCACCATTAACAGTTCTGTTAACACCAAATATAGTTCTACTTGCTTGTTTTTGTTAGCTATAGATTTTTTTAAGCTTCCCATAATTAGTAAATCCCCATGCAATACTATAATAAGAAAAATAACTATGAATAAATGAAAAATTTATAATTTTTAAAGACTCGATATTAAGAAATGGTTTAACTTTATATAACATTGAGATATTTTTGGAGATTTTGTTTTCAATAGATTTAATATGATATTTCCGTGATATATTTTCATTTATAATCACTCCTAGAAATTGACCATCTGTCACTTTCAATGACTAACTCACATGAACCATAAGGGATACGTAACTGTTAACATAAGTTATATTGAGTTTGCATTATGATTAGCATTTACATTTTTTTTTAATTAAAATTGTCATATACTTGGAAACAAGTGCTTTTTTTGCTCGCATGTCTGCTTCAGGAGGCGTCTATTTTCAGCATTGCCCTGGGCGCTAGAAACCCTAGCTACGCCACTGAATAAATCTACATGAATCTATAGCATCTGCTAAAACTAGTTTTTAATTACAGAAATTTAAAAAGCCGCAAAAACTTTGTTTCGGATTTTGCCAAGTTTAACGTGCTTAAAACAAAGTATTTGATTTGATTTTGTGTTTGACCAAAACACGCAGTTAGTGATCAAATAAAGCACTAGCGTTACCACAACGCAATTATGTGGTAAATTTTAACAGTGATTTTTAGATTAGGAATCGAGGGTGATTTGTTAGGTAATTGCAATGGGGTTTTTTATAATTTCGATTAATTTGCTAAATAATTATTGCGAGCCAATTTAATTGCAAAAGTTGCGTTCGACTCAATGCGATTTTTTATCCTTTTTTATCGCAAAATCGAAAAAACCGCTATTATGCAAACTGCCATTTAAATTACGCCAGTGCACTGGCGTACTGCAGTGCTTTATTTTATTAAGCACTGGTAGTGCTTAATACAAACTAGCAGATCCAAAAATTTTCTGGAGCTAATCTTTCACTAGTGGAATTTTTTTGCCATCTTTCTACTTCTGATAGTTCATCGACACACACAATGCCTCAATTTTTCAATATGGACCTTGTTTCATTTTGAACTTAGTGCAAGGTATGGTCATTAAATAATGTTTCTATATTACCCTAATATTTTGGGGTATATATTAGGGTATTCTATAAACTATTATAACAATCGATACTTTTCGTAGCGAAAAATTATACTGTTACGCAAGAGCTTTACTCAATATCTGCTGTGACGTCAGATCAAGTTGTATTCATCCAAGAGGAAGTAATAAAGAAAAACAAACAGCAAGAGCTGACAAAAGTAGAGAGAAATACCTAACACTTGACATCTAAGATGGCAAAGAAGTTAAAGACTCCAGTCAATCAAGTGGTGAAATAGTAGGCAGTAATTAAGGTAAGAACAATTTAAAAGCGATTACACTATAGTTCTTTTTTCTATTAAGTTAAAAGAAATTTCGCATAAAAACTTTTACACATCTATTAAAATGATTTTTTCTTTTTCTTTTTCAGAATCCACGCTTGGATGCGATTTTTAGTATATCGCATCCATTCACAATGTGATTTAAAAATATTTATGTATATAAAACTTTAATTCCTTAACAATAAGTTATTGCCATATGAAGATCATATACCAAGGCCCGCAAAGACAGTTTTAGCTCACTAAAGAGCATCATAATCTGCTTCGACGGACCAAGAGTGAGTTTTAAAGAGGAACAGAAGTAAATAAGAGTAAACGTCAAAAGTAGTCAAGTTAGAAAGATGGCATTGAGAAAAGCGGACAGATACTGCACTTGATGTTAGAATCTGCAGTTAGACAAACAGAACTTTTAATCAAGTTTTTTGTCACCATTTTTTTTTTAAATAAATCAAAGCACCATTTTTTCTAAACAATCGAAGATGGCAACCAAACTAACCAATTGTAAAAAATGTACAGAAGGCGATCACATTTTTTTTGCTAGTGGTTGCCATTTAGCTCTTTCAGGAGCTAAATGGCAACCACTAGTAAGAAACATATGTTTGCCATTTAGCTCTTTTTGGGAGCAAAATCGGAGGTTGCTTGTTATAATGTATAAATCGATAATTAGGTAAAACCCAACTATCGGTCTATTCGTTAAAACTGTTAGATCAATAATTTATGATAAAACGAGAAACGAATATTTACACTAAGAGCAAAATAATGGCAACTAGGCACTTTACTATGTTGAGTTTTTGTTTTGTAAATTTTTATTTTTTTACTAGCTGATGAAATCCTATTACTACTTTATCTTTATATTATAAAGAAAGTAATTTTAAGTAAGCAAAAATGTATATTCTGTCGTATTCATATATTTACGTATGTAAACGTTGTATTCATATATTTAACGTATGCAAATGTTGTATTCATGTATTTATACGTATGCAAATGTTGCGTTCATGTGTTTATACGTTTGCAAATATTATATTTCTTTACGTATACAAATATACGTATGCAAATGTTTTATTTATATATTTATACCTATGCAAATGCTATATTCTAATAATTTATTTACATGTATTTTTTAATTTTATCTATAGTTTATATTTATCTATAAATATTTTACAAACATTTAAATAAACTAATCTCTTTAAGATCACAAGATCATTTAGGAGTTTCCACATTGTCAACAAAATTTGTAATTCTTTTATTTATGTATATAAACAGTTTTTTTTTTTTTTTAGTTTTTTTTTATTATAAACCTTACTTGTAACCCTAAACACTTATTTTGAATAAATAAAGTTTAAAAAAATAAATTAAAAAAAAAAAAACGAAATTAACTTAATAAGTTTGAAAAATAAAAATATATTTTATATAGTTTTTAAATTGATTTGATTTTCATTTTAACTGATCTGTACCTATCTCTTTCAAAACTTGAATCTGGAGGCTCAACCTCAAATGACGATTTATAAAGTCCTTCTTCGTTGCAAAGAGGAGATCGTAAAAGATACTCAGTTATTCGATTTTCTTTTTGATATTTACAATTCATTGTTTTAGCTTCTAAAATTTCTCTGACTTCAGTTGCAAAGTTCATAAACTTTTCAAAATTAATCAAATTGTTAGGTAGTATTGTTTTAAAGCCTTCGTTTATAAAAGTCAAGTCTTTTAGTAAAAGAGCAAAAATGGGAACAATGTAATCATGTAAGTCTTTACTCGATTTTCTTAACTTTAAAGTCTCACGATACCGTGCGAAGTTGTTTATTGGCGAGAGTTCTTTTTCCAGCTTTAAAAATACCGACCGGTTTGAATGTGACCACGTTCTTCTCATACGACTAACAGAACTCTTATTTAATCCAGTCAGAATGGCCATTAAGGAGTTGAAGTTACTAATTTTAAAACATTGTTTTCCGACTTCAATAAAAAAGTTTATTATTTTAGCGCGTTCTTCTAATTTTGGACACATGCAAATTTCCGTAGCCACTAAGTGACTCAAACGGTTAAACCAATCAGCGTAAATTTCAGTCATTGACTTTATTTTTTTGGGGCATTTTTTAGTTGACTTTTTGACACTCTTTTTTAATTTACTTGATGCAAAATTTATTATGAGTTCTTCTAACGATACTTTAGACAGCTTATCTAATTCGATAATTGTTAGTTGTTCGGCAACAATAATGGGATCATTACATATATCCATTAAAAGATATACCTCATCGAATTCAATTTCATCTAAACAATTTCTTGTTATGTAATCATTTTTGGTTTCTAAATAAGATTTTTGGTTCTTTGTAATAATATCAACTTCTATTTTTAAATCAGGCCGATTTGTGGTTATAAAGTTACATATTTTTATAAGTTGCTCATAGTCAGATTTTTCTTCGAAGTCACTAGGGAATGTAATTGTCCACTCATTTAGTAACTGAGCAAGTCTCTTTAGAATTACCAAATCATCTTCTGTACTTAAGCTTAACTCGATCATTACTGCATTGTGTATCTGTTCAAGTAGTTGTATAGGACATGTATAAAGACGACAACAAAGTAAAACGGCAAATATGGTTTGCAAATCTGGATAGTAACTTTTACTTGGCGTTAAAAGTCGCACAATTTCTTCTTCAGATATTGCCGACAATTTTCCGTTGTTATTTGAAATCTAAATAATAACTTAGTTATTATTTACAATCAAAATTAATGTTATTTTTGTTTTGCTGGTATTATCATTTTTTTCATGTGAGGATGAAATATATATATATATATATATATATATATATATATATATATATATATATATATATATATATATATATATATATATATATATATATATATATATATATATATATATATATATATATATATATATATATATATATATATATATATATATATATATATATATAATACACAAGCATTTATAATACAATAACACCATTAATGTATACAATTACGATTACCTCTGTGTCATTGTTATTCATATGAGGATGAAAACAAATAGTCGAATCTGACTTCTAGAAAATAAAACAAGATAATAACAAATAAACAAATTGTTAAAAAAAACACAAATTTTTGCTTATTAAATAATGATTTTATTTTTAGATATTTGTGCATCAAAAGTCAACCAAAACAAAATTGTCACTTACTCTTTTATTTTTCTTTAAATGAATAAAGTTACCAAACACCGAAGTCTAAAAAATTGTTTAAAAATTGACCAAATTCTAAAGCTTAAAGAAATTGTTTGAACAAATAAATAATCACTAAAACTAAAAAAAATGTAACCAAACACTTAGGTTCAAATAAATGACTCTAAATATTTTTATGATGAAAAGTTCTTTTTTTATTATTATTAGAAAGTTGTTTCACAGCAAAACTGAAAAAAACTAAAACAACGTATTTTTAAAATGTTGTTTTGATTGACAGTTTTAAAAATATTGTTTTGATTGTTTTAATAAAAGCTTATGTTAATCTCACAAAATAAAGTATACTTTAAATTAAAAAATCAGTCGGCAAACATTTTTGATCATAAAGAATGAAAAGTAAATGTTCCTTTACTTTTCATTTGTTAAAGAATAATGAAAAAGGTAAAACATCTGTTTTTACTTCTATTATACTTGAATAATTTCGTTACAAAATCTCTCAATCAAAAATAAGATAATTGTAAAAATAATTTTAATGATAAACAATACATTTACAGTTAAAAAGCCAGACGTTATATAACGCTATATAATTATAAAGTCAGACGTTATAAAGTCAGACCTTATAAAGTCAGACGTTATGAAGTCAGATATTTTAAATCAAATATTAAACAGTTTGTAAAGCTTTAATTTTAAAAAATTTTATTTTTGCTGATTTTACAGATAAACTCATCTTTGTAAGAATTCAAAGAAAATGAATAAAGCTCATAAAACAAAAATTTAAACGTTAAGGAAAATATTTAACACAAAAATGGTGCGTCTAAACAAAAGCTTCCATTCCAAAACATTGATAGTGTTTGTTCTCCTAGACATAATTATTTAAAAGTTCATATTTTTAATCCATCTTGACGTCGTTGTATATAAAATTTTAAAAGAAAATCAAAATTTCAAGGTAAATGTTTGAATGCAGAAAATTGAGATATTGAGAGAGATTTTGCTTAAGATCCTTGAAGATCTTAATTACTTATCCTAAAATCAATGTAAACAAAAGTTGTAACTAAACAAATCAAGAATGTAAACAAAAGTTGTAACTAAACAAATCAAGAATGTAAACAGAAGTTGTAAATAATAATTTCTTGAATTTTATTGAAATTAAATTAATAAATTTGTTGAAATTTAATTTCATTAAATTTTTGAAAAGTTTCAAAAAATGTTTTAATATTTTGTTACCCATAAAATGGTATAAAACTGTTTTATTAAAATATTTCCGTTTTATTTTTTTGTGAACACTTTTAAATTATACTTAGATTTTTTGGTTATTTTATATTGAATTTTATTTTATTAAACTTAAAATTTTTTTGTTTTAGGTGCCCCAAAAAGACCTACCGGTCTTGTCACAGAACACCGCGGTAGAACATTTAAAAATTAAATATAAAAAAATTGATAAACTTGTTTTTTGTTAAGTTCAAATTTTACGTAGGTGGAGGGAGGGGGGAGTTACCTAAAAAATACGCAGGTTTGAAGGGAGGGGGAGTAACCTAAAAATGTACCCTTGTTTACAAGGAGAGGAAGTGTTAAAAACAGCGTGTACAAAAGTTATATTTAAAGATTTCAAAAATTATATATTTTTTGCTAAACAAAGTTTATCCGTACAAACCAATTAAAACCAATCATTTTTTACGATCTAATTTTTTTATAATCGTATGATCACATTATTATCATCTCTTATAATCTAACTATTGTGATCTTGTGATCACATTATTATCATCTCTTATGATCTAACTATTGCGATCTTAAAATCACATCATGATCATCTCTTATGATCTAACTATTGCGATCTTATGATCACATCATGATCATCTCTTATGATCTAACTATTGCGATCTTAAGATCACATCATGATCATCTCTTATGATCTAACTATTGCGATCTTAAAATCACATCATGATCATCTCTTATGATCTAACTATTGCGATCTTAAGATCACATCATGATCATCTCTTATGATCTAACTATTGCGATCTTAAGATCACATCATGATCATCTCTTATGATCTAACTATTGCGATCTTATGATCACATCATGATCATCTCTTATGATCTAACTATTGCGATCTTATGATCACATCGTGATCATCTCTTATGATCTTATTGTGTTTTAGAAAAAAGTACATGAAAAATATTTTGTTATACTTAACAAAATTATTTTCATATAATTGTTATATGAAAATAATTTTGTTAATTTTTTTATGTAAGATTAAGGTAAAATATTTTAAGTTTGCTTTATCCTACTTAGAATGAAATTTATAAATATTTTTTATTAAAATAAACTTTCGTTAAAACGTTCGCCCTTATAACAATGAGTTTCTTAGGTATTTGAAATAAAATTTAAAACCATAATAAAAACGAATTCTCTAGTTCCAGTGACTTTTTTCTAGTTTATCATTAACATTTAATGAAGCTTTTTAGTTTAGAGAATTTTTTTTTAAGCAAAGAAATTCTTCCTTTTAGTATGTAAGGTCAACAAGGGAATGCGGAAGTTGCTCTGCATCAAGGGTTTACTTTTTCAGGGGCCCCGGTCCATTTATATTTTACAAAATAAACTTATTTTAAAGGACATTTTGAAGTTGATGATAAGAATTATGTTTTAAACTACAAATATTTGTAGTAAATTAAGTTATAGAAATAAATTTTCCACCCCGCAATTTATTACTTAAAACAAGAAGTTCATTTCTTATTTTAAATAATAAATTCTTAACTAAGTACAATGGATTTACAATTTTGCTTTTTACTATTTAAAATATACATATATATATATCTATACCCTAGTTTTGAAAGGCTCTTGAAAACCTAGAGACAATGTGCGGTTTTTTCTTTTTGATTCCGGAGTTGTTAAGTAGTGATCCACAGTTAATGGTAAGGTTCTGCTTGAACAAGGAGACGTGCACGTGGTACCAGATGTCTAGAAAAACAAAAAAATTCAGTTAAATATTTTTGTAAATGTTTCTCAATATTTAAAAAAAAAATTATTTTTATGATTTTTTACGAACCCTGTTTCAATTTTTATGATACTACGAAGATTTTATTCAGTTTGTAAGAAAAAAAACTTGTTTGATAATAATATAAATTATGTGACATATGAAATATCTCATATGGAGAATAACAACTGTAACAAAGTAAACTAACTACAATAACAAAATGATAAAATTTGCAATGACGACAACAACAAATTGAAATGTTACAAAATATAATGAAAACTGTCAATTGTAAAAAATTATAAACCAATATATATATACAAATATTTGACCAATAATTAGGGCATTGTTTATAGCATAATAAAATTTATACCTTAGGAAGTGTTGCACAACCTCTTGTTTGAAACTGCATTTCAGTTTCCAAATCCCAACGTTCTTTTGATTTCCAGTGTACCATGTTTGTCATTTGTTGCTTTTCATTATTTTTTATGTTTCTTAAAAATCATAATAAAGAATCACAAAGTTGATAAATGCAACTTTAAAAGTTTTTTTTATTACATATATATTTGTGATTTTTATTATAGGGGTGGTTAACCTAAAACTTTTTTTTTTAACACTTTTTTATTAAGTTTTGCTGGTAGATTCCAAATCAGCTATGAAAAAGAAAAACCATGTTGAATGGTTTAATGAGTAAAAATATTGAGATTTACAGACACAAAATTTTTTTTTAGTAAAATATACAATGATTTGCTTAATTACTGTTTATTTAAAGATAAATCATCAAGTAATAAATTAATCAATCAAATGAATCAATCCAAAAAAAAGTCAATCGTCTCGTAATGGTAATTCAAAAAATATATATTTTTTAAAAAACGAGCTTAAAATACTTTTGTTGTTTTTATTATTTATTTTTTTAATTATGTTTTAAAGATATAATATATATATATATATATATATATATATATATATATATATATATATATATATATATATATATATATATATATATATATATATATATATATATATATATATATATATATATATACATATTCTTTTAAATATTTTTAATTATTTATTATTATTTTATAGTTTATTGTAATTAGATTAGTTTCATTATTTTATTATCAAAATTTTACCCGTTTATCAAGGTCTATTTCCTTCCATTGATACAATTAATCAATCTTTAAAATTTTGGCAACAAGTTCTGAATTAAAAAGTAGTAATGACTTTAAATATACTTGAGACATGAAATTAAAACATAATATAGTTAAAATTATAAACCAAATGAATACTAAATTACAAATTTAAATTTAATCTTATGGTGTTAAGTTTTTATAGTTATACAAAGTTTTCAAATTGATAGGGAGGAGAGTTTTTTTTTGTTTTTTTTATTGTTGTTTAGGTGCCCTAAGAAGACCTAACGGTCTTGTCACAGAACACCGCGGAAGTGCATTTAACCAGGAAGTTCACGCCTCCTTCCTTACCATGACGCGAAAATATGTCCAAGGTTCGTTTCGAACCTGGATCTCCTGCTTATAAAGCAAGCACCCTAACTACTGCGCCACAGCCGCATAGAGAGGAGAGTTAAACTTTACATGGTCATAATTTCTAATAAGAAATTTTTAGATAAAAAATAAAATCTGCCTATAAATACATGTTAAATTTTTTGTTTTCTGATTGAAAACAAAAAATTTAAACTTTTCTTTATTCTCTATAATTGGTATAGGGAAAGGGGACCAACATTTTAGGGCTTTGTTGTTCCTAATCCCCAATCTTTGTATTTTTTTACGTAACATAGATATGGCATAATATAGGTATGACGTAACATAGATATTACGTAACATAGATATAACATAGACACAACGTAGATATAAACAAGATTTCGAACGGCGGACACAGGACTTTTTGATGCTTAATATGAGTAAAGTGTCATTACCAAAATATCAATAAATCCTGCATCTGCCACTGATTTTAAACATTATAAAAACTAGACCCGATTGTAGTTACTACCCTGGAAATAAGTGACTTTTAAACACGAAGAAGACTATTATGTACGTTTACTACATGGCCGTCCCTAACTGGGAGTGTTGGGGGTGTTCCCCTTCCCCCCCCCCCATTCCTCCCAAAGCTGTTATATAAGCATTTGAGTTGGCACATTTGTACCTTTAGCATTTCAGTTGGCAAGTTTTGGAGTATAGTTGGCAAATGTCAAATGTCGAGAATTTTTTTTTTTCTTTTGGTTACTCTAGTTGACAAAAGCACATACGACACAACCACCCCCCCTCCACCCTTCCTTCCTCTTCCCCATCAGAGACCTATTTGGGGCGGCCCTGGTTCATTACATAGGATGAATAGAATTTATATAGCATAAGTAGTGAACAAAAGCATTTAAGTTACATATTGAGAATTGCAAAAAGTTTTGGGATAAAGGTAAAAGACTCGGTGGCGAAGATAAGAATACTGATATTAAATATAATAAATTTTTTTTGAAACAAAGAGCGATTTAAAAACATTAGCAAAAACAAATGGCCAATATGAAGACAAGGTTAGGCAAAGAGTTCACAAACTTTATTTATGACATTTTTTTTTTATTTTCATCAAACATATATATATATATATATATATATATATATATATATATATATATATATATATATATATATATATATATATATATATATATATATATATATATATATATATATATATATATATATATATATATATAGAGGACCTCTTTTTTTTTTAGTCATTTAGTCATATAATTTTTACTTTATTATTTTTACATTATGCATTTATTTATAATTATACTAGCATATTATTGGCTCAATAATTTTTTTGGAATACAATTTTAGCAAAAATGATGCGAATGATTGTGAATAATGTCTTCCAAAGTTTGTGTGAGTATAATTTGATATATATATATTTTTTAACTTGCGAATTTATCACGTTTATTAAAATTTTATATAATATATTCGCATAATGTAATCGGTTATATAATCAAGGCATTAGGTATAGTGAACATCAATTATCAATCAATATACTTCTGAACAAATAATACAATACAAATTATACAATCTTAACTAAAAGGTCTTTAGTTAATAAGCACTTTTAAATCTTTAATTAATAAATACTTAGTCTCTCATCTTGAATCTAATAACTTACTTTCTGATCATCAATGTGGATTTTCTCGCTTTACAGCTGATTTGCTCTACTCCATAAGCTTTCTTCTTACGGTGAATCAGGTTACATCTTTAAGATCATTGAATTCTTCCTTTCCAATCATAGTATAAAAGATATCCTCGATGGACAGCATTCATCATCATATCCTGTAACTTCAAGGGTTCCTTAAATTTCAATCCTTGGTCCTATACTTTTTTTTAATTTGCACCTAACGATCTTCCAGATATTCTCACATCTAAGGTGGCATTGTTTGCCAATGATATTACCATTTATTTTTGCCATGATAAGAAGCCAACACTCTCTGATTGTTTGGAGGGGCATTTGAGCTTGAAAAGGATCTCACTTTTGCTACAGTATAGGGCTCACAGTGGTATGTGAACTTTAATTCATATAAAACTTAATTTTTTTCAGCCAATCGTTATCGCAATAATTCAGATCTTTCTATATTTATAAACGGTAATATACTCGATGAGTCATCTACCCTTTATCTTCTAGGATTAACTCTTATTTCCAATCTTTCTTGGAAACCATATATCAAATCCATTAAAAACTAGCATCTGCTAAGGTTGCATCTCTTATTGAGCTTGACATTTTTTTACTCCGGATTCTATTCTTTATCTCTATAAATCTCAAATCCGTCCTTGAATGGAATACTGTTATATCTGAGGCGGATCTTCCAATGATACCCTTTCTCTTTTTGACAAGGTGCAAAAACGCATTGTAAACATAGTTAGACCTGCTTTTAAAGCCAACCTCCAACCATTATCACATAGTTGTAATGTTGCTTCTTTTTCTCTTTTTTATCTAAAGAGCTAGCGTCTCTTCTGTTATCTACTAAAATTCATTCTCATGTTACTCGTCATTCAATTAAGTCTCATCCTTTTTCTGTGGCTGTTCCTAAGAGCTCCAAAAACTCTTATTTGTCTATTTTTTTTCCTCGAACATCAATTCTTTGGAATTTGCTATGTAAATATATATATATATATATATATATATATATATTTATATACATATATATATATATATATATATATATATATATATATATATATATATATATATATATATATATATATATATATATATATATATATATATATATAATAGTCTTTTTTACTATCAATTTTTGCGAAGATAGGAATCTAACGTCCGGAACATGATTTTTTTGAAGAAGGATTGGTAGTTCGCATACTATATTTATTAAAACTTCATCTTTACATTTGTTAAAATTTTGGCAAACTATATTATTTTCTCTTAACTCAATTTCAGTCTGGTCGGAAATAGTTATTTTTTAACACTAAAAGTATTTAAAAAAAACTATTTATATCGGCAACGGTGTATAGCTTTATTCCGACACAAAAACAATTACTTGAGAAAAAGCAATTACTTAGGACCAAAAGCAAAACTTTATTCATGTATTTTTGACTTTTTACTTTAGGCATTTGCAGACATTTGTTATGCGCATGCGTAGCTTTAAAAACAACAACAACGTAATTTTGGTTTTTTTTTTGTAATGGTCTTTTACTGTAACTTAATAAAAAAGGTTATATCTTTGCTATAAAGATGTATATGCCGGATCTCAATTTAAAAATTGATAAAATTGTAGCCATTAAAAATATATTTAATTCAAAATAAATTTGGATTAAAGTAAAACTAAAATTTTACATTTATTCTGAGCAACTGCTTATGAGCAATTGCATTTTTTAAAAACTGCTTATGAGCATTTTTTTATTCACCCGGCCTAACGGGGTTGTTTTTTTTTCAAAAAGCACCATTTTTGAAAAGTTTTGGTAGTTTCCCAGTAATAATATCGATGGTTTTTTGAAAACGCCTTTTTTTTCTTTTATCGTTTTACATGTCATCTTTATAAAAATAAGAAAAAGTTATTATGAATGTAAAAATACTTATATTTTTACAAAACAGTACATTTGTACACAGCAAATGAAACAGAAAAACATATTATAACATGTAGTGCTCGCCAGGGATCAATCTTAGGGCCGCTATTATTCCTACTCTATATAAATTATTAATATTTTGTATCCAAAATTTTTAGTGTTATTTTATTTACTGATGACTAGAATTTTTTTTTTACTCAAACAGTAATATAAAAGATCTGTCTAGAATATCTAACGAAGAGTTATTAAAAATAAATGACTGGATTACAAATAATAAACTTTCATTAAATGTTAGGAAAACTAAATTCCGCAAACCTAGTCGGGGAGATAAACTTTCTTTAAAATTACCCAATCTCTTTATGAATAAAACAGTTATTAAAAGAGAGTCAACGGTTAACTTTCTAAGAATGATTATAGATAAAAGTATATCATGGAAATCATATCATAATAAATCTATTGAAAACAAAATCTCTATGCAATATAAAACACCTTGATGTTATATAAAGTTAAACCATTTCTTAATACTGAATCTTTAAAATTTATATATTTTTCATTTATTCATAGTTATCATTGCTATTGTAATATTGCAAGCGGAAGCACCAGTTATGGGAAGCTTAAAAAAACCTTCCCCCTCCCCCTCCCCCCTCCTTCAAAAAAAAAATAAATGCCTTTAGTGCCCCAATTTCTTAAACAATTTTCCATATATGTATTTAAAAAAAGCATAAATATTACTAAAAAAATAAAAAAAGCTCCCTAAATTTCCAAATGGGCCCCCTAAAAATGCTGGGATCTTCCCCTTAATTAGGGGGAGGGGGGAGGTTCGGTAGCCTACCCATGGCTATGCATACTTATGTCAATAAGGATGTTTTGCCAAAAATTGTGCTGATTAAATCCCGTGCATCTTCATCAAGTTAAAGATTTTAGAATTTATATCCTCTTTTGGGAAGTGTTTCACATTCCGGCTGAAAATAATTAAGTGTGAAAATTTAAAACACTTTTTTTATATTTAAGCTCACCAGAAAATGTAAATTGCTTGCACAGTTCAGCTTCTCTTTTGTGTAATTCATCGCTAAAAACAGTTAGCATATTAAGGATTCTATATTCAATAAAATCTTTTGAATAAATAGCCTACTAAGCAAGATTAAAAACAATAACATTGTAATAATATTTTCATAATCTTTCTAGTGTACTTGTAATTTTTCGAATGTACAGATCAATTTAAATTAATTAACAGTAAACCAGTTTCGGACCTTATTAAAATGGATGAACTGCCACGCTAATAAGTTATTATTTTTCTGTCTAATTACTTTGGCATTTGTTTTAAATGCTCATAATAAATCAATATATACTTTTTACTTAAGATAAATTAAAGACTCTTCTTTTATTATAAGTTTATTTTTTACAAATCATTTAATGAATTTATTCTAGATTCTAGAAAGTTTTATATAGTCATTAAAAATATAGTCAAATATTCCATTTGCTGTTGCTAATACTTCAAAAGCCATTGATAGTTTTTCAAAATATAACGACACGACATGTTTGAGCTAACTTCCAGACATGGAGCAAATTCCAAATATTTTTGCTTTGCAAAAAAATGACTAAAGTTTTTAACAGTGAATATATTTTTAAAAAGAGCCATTTTAATCAGATTTGTTCTAAAATTTATAATAATTTGTTTGGAATCTAATAAAATTAAAATTTTCGATTAGTTTCACTTTCGGAATTAAAACCCGTATAGACAAGTGTTTGTCACAATCCAAAAATATGTTGGCGTAACGGGCAGTTTTCTTTGAGTTTAACACGTAATTAATATTTTAAAGTCACAAAGTATGCAAGTTAGACTAACAACTACGCGCCTAATTTATGACCAAAATAGCTAAGGCAACACAACAAAATGAATAATATACTCACAGAAAGTAAGTAAATTATTCATTGTATTTATACAGCAACGCCCTTTGACAAAAAGGTGGTCAAAATGCTTTTAGGTTATTGCCCCTTTTTCTTGTAAACAGAAAAAACTTTAACGCTCCTCTGGGTAAAAAGGGTTAAGTTTGTAAAAGATTTTGCATCATCAAAATAACATTTTGCATCACCGAAACATAACATTCTAATCTTGCCCTGTATTTAATTTTAGCATATATACAACTTAAATTGTTTTAAAGAAAACAGTTTTTATGTCTCAAATAAATTTCAAGTACTGTGAAAATAGTTTGTAATGTAAATAAGTCTTCAATAAATAAATAAATAAGACTTCAAGTTAAGTGAAAATAGTTTGTTATTGAAAATAAATTACCTTTATGAACTTTTAAACATATTAGTTATACCATACAAGAAAATGTTAATAATATAAAAATAAAGTATAAAAGTCTGATACTTTCAAAAAAAAGTTGTCCACATGATTTATTAATAAACAATTTACTCAAACGACTGTAACTCCAATAGAAACATAAATTCAATAGACGTCATAAATTTTCAAAATAAGTTAAATTCATATCGCAAAGGTTGCTTAGCTACTAAAATTTTGAAATCTTAAACTTTACTGTTAACTGAACCATGAGTAAAGTCAATGCAGGAAGTATAGCGACAAACGTTGTTTTTGCAAATTATATATTTATCAAAAATATTTTAAATAACTTTTTTAAATCTTTTTAAATCTGTTGTAAATAACTTTTTTAAATCTTTTTAAATCTGTTGTAAATGAAAACTTAGTAAACATATTGCTAAAATGTATAAACATATTACTAAAATGTATATTTAACATGTCAAAATGTAGACGTTTTTTGGCTACTAATAATGTGATTTGGTTTATATTTGTAAAGTTTTTCTCAAAATATAAAATAAAAAAAAACCTTTTAGGTTAATATTTTTTGTTGTAACCAGTTCGAACTGCAATAAACCTTTTTTTGCATCTTTGGAAATTTTAGCAATAATAGTACGGCGAGCAGGCTAATGCTCTTTGTCTAGACCCAATTGGCTATCAAATGTGGTAATTAGCTGTCAAATGTGGTAGTGCAGGTGATAATAACTGTTAAAGTTTTTGGGTTGTAAAAAAAAAAAAAAAACACATTCAAACAGCTACACACGTATAAAGAACTTATGTAGTATTTTTAAATATTTGCAAAATTTTAATGATGATGACGATTTATATTTACTTGAAAAAAAAAGAAGCGGAAATTGTGTTATTAAATTAATAGACAATTAAAGATTAGAATTAAATTTTCATTAAAAAACTTTAAAAAGAGTTGTATTAGTTTAACTTGTTAAAATAAAAAGCAAACAACATATGATTTTTAAATCTAGCATAATGTTCAAACAAAAAACAAAGTTTATTTAGAAAGATATATAGAAAAAGAGTTAATTTAAAAACGCCATTTTGTTTTAGAAAATAATAACAAAAGTCAATTTAAAAAATGTTAGCTGTTTTAAAAAATTTTTTAATAAAAAATTTTTTAAAATAAATAAAAAGCTTTTGTTATTGTTTGTCACTTATTATTGTTAGAAAAATGTATTCATAAAAACAAAGACATAGCTCGCTTTATTAATAAATACTTCTTATACAGTCCTGCCAAGCATTTTAATATACATATATAAAGAATTTTTGCGGTTTTGTATTTTTATATTTAAGCCATTTGAAATTATTTTAAAAGGTCCAAAAATGTTTAAAACACCCGGGTTAATATAATTTTATAATACAATTTTATAATATAATTTTATAATATAATTTTATAATATAATTTTATAATATAATTTTATAATATAATTTTATAATATAATTTTATAATATAATTTTATAATATAATTTTATAATATAATTTTATAATATAACTTTATAATATAATTTTATAATATAATTTTATAATATTATTTTGTAGCCACGTTTCTTTAAGTTGCACCTTTAACGTTTTAATACATACAGCATGCCATGAGATGAGCTTAATTAGGCCGGCGTGGCTACAAATTATACAAAGTTATATTTGTATATGAAACTTTTGTTCTATATTATAAAAGCGGATAAATTATTAATATACTTACCCTTTAATTTAAGTTAAAAGAATATTTATACTTTCTAATATAAAGTTTAAAATGAAAATTATAATTATGTAATCCCGCTAAAAAATTAATTTTTAACCATAATTTCAAGGATTTAATTTAAAATTATGTTTATGGCGCTTACGAGGGCACAATAATTATGTTTATGGCGCTTACGAGGGCACAATAATTATGTTTATAGCGCTTACGAGGGCACAATAATTATGTTTATGGCGCTTACGAGGGCACAATAATTATGTTTATAGCGCTTACGAGGGCACAATAATTATGTTTATGGCACTTACGAGGGCACAATAATTATGTTTATGGCGCTTACGAGGGCACAATAATTATGTTTATGGCGCTTACGAGGGCACAATAATTATGTTTATGGCACTTACGAGGGCACAATAATTATGTTTATGGCGCTTACGAGGGCACAATAATTATGTTTATGGCACTTACGAGGGCACAATAATTATTTTAAAAACTCACATTTGAAAGTTTAAGCAATAATGTATATATACAAAAGTCGCATGTGACTGAATATATATGAATTTCGTAATTTATATATTTAATTATTTATATGAATATGAATATATATGAATTTATATTTACAATAATAAATCTAAAAAAGATGTCTGGAAAAGAAAAAATTTTATGAAAATTGTCACATTTTTTAAAAAGAGAAATGAAAAAATATATATATTTATCTAGCAATATATAATTTTTAAAAATTAGAACATTTTTGACACAAATTATTCCTGCAAAAGTGTAGTAAATATAAAAATTATTCATAACATATTTTTCTTGAGAAACATTAAAATCTTCTCAAAATTAAGCCGTTAATCAAATAAGCTAATCACATTGC
The DNA here is from genome assembly GCF_022113875.1 of Hydra vulgaris. Taxonomy (NCBI): domain Eukaryota; kingdom Metazoa; phylum Cnidaria; class Hydrozoa; order Anthoathecata; family Hydridae; genus Hydra; species Hydra vulgaris. Next base: position 10,977,035 of record NC_061170.1, read on the forward strand.
TTGCTTATATAAGTCGTTTATTTTTGAATTTGGCTTAAGTCATTTAAAATAAATTTATTTAATCATTTAAAAAGGTACTTGATGTTAAAACTCCTAGTATTAGGGCATTTTTTACTTTAAGTTAAGTTTTTACTTTACGTAAAATTATTGTAAAGTAAAAATTCATTTTGCGTGAAGTGGATTACGAAATTTTATAGTTAACGTGTAATAATGATAATTATTATTTATGAATAAATACAAAGATTTTATTTTATAAATGGAGGATTAGATTATTTTATTTTTTATCTATTTGCTGTTATTATTGGATTTGTTAAAACAAAATCTGATCAACCAAGTAATTCAACAGTTTATTAAATAATTTAGGATAAGCTCCAGTGAAGGTTGGGGGGGGGGGGTAGTATGCACCCCACCACCACCACCAGAATCTGAAAGTCCTAAAATATCTCAGAAATGGAGAATCTTTTTTTTTAAGAGACACAAATGTGGTACAAAATGCAAAAATATTTCAACACCAAAAATTCCTGCATCACTGATAGGCTTTCGTATATTATATCCCTCTTCTTAAAAAATATCCCTCTTTTAAAAAATGTTATCAAAATTAATCTTGAAGAAATTAGTCCAGATAAGATTGCCGCCCTTTTATAATGTCAAAAATTCTACAAGAACAATATCCAGGCATTACCACCAACGGATGCATTGCACACAAAATCTTGTGAAATACATTTTTAGTTTAATCAGGTTTTATGAATAATAGAGTAATGCAAGATTTATTACCTCTTTTTCAAAACTAGAAACATCCTATAGAATTGTTTTGAAAGACAAATTTGCATGAAAATTGAGGGGAAAAAAACAAACTCTATTTATTGTTGATTGGACTCATTATGAATATGCAAAAAGAGCTTTTGAAAATAAGATTTTGGAAAATTAATACTAATTCTTTTGGGAAAAATTTAGAGATAGTTCAGAAAGTTTTAACCGGCATCAAAAATTATTGGATTGCTAGAGAGCAACTGCTGCTGTCTCTGTGATGTTTATTATACTTTTACAATTTTACTTATTAACATTACTGGAGAGGAAGACAACTTTGATAAATGTTTACTTTTATTCATACTGAGTTGTTGAGTTGCATACTTTCTTGGCCATAAAAACTAAAGCTCGGAAATTATCTTGGATAAAATTTTATTAAAATGCTAATCGTATAAAATAATTTATTCTTAATTTTAGTCCGATATACAAAATAAATTAACAAATATTCCATTGGGAAAAAACACCGATTTGATTTCTGAGCGCAGACATCAAATGTGCGCAACCCTACCAATACTAAATGCGCGCGTATATTGAAGAATTTGATTATTTTAAGGTTTTCTAAACCAAGATTTGTAAATTGAGTTCTCAAAACTTAAGATTTTGAAAATTTTCTAAACCAATTAAGTCTATATTATAACTACAAAGAGTTCTGTTTATATATATATATATATATATATATATATATATATATATATATATATATATATATATATATATATATATATATATATATATATATATATATATATATATATACAATAATGCTTGGTAGATAAAAAAGTGTTATTAAATAATAAATACTTTGTTGAAAAAATGCAAACAAATTGTAATTCACAACAACTATTTTGCTTTGATTTTTTATAAGTTACTTTTATTGATTTTATGGTTTATTTTAAATAATATTTAATATTTTAAATAATATTTACTTAAATAATGTACTCTAAATTTTGAGACTTAACTTTCAGCTTATTACAAATAATAAATACAAATAATAAATACAAATAATAAATACAAATAATAAATACAAATAATAAATACAACAATTTATTGATAAATAAACAAAAGTTAGCTAAGAATCCGTGTAAAAGAACAGAATATTTGCGCATTAAAATGCCTTTTCATGTAGAGTTCCCAATGTTGCATGGAAGATAGATGTACCAGACAAATAAGCCATGCCCATGTAAAATGGTTTGAAGTAAGTTAGGAGGAGCTTTATTGTAGGTAATGTTAGTCAGAATGACATGAGCATGTTTTTCAAGAATGGTGCCATCAGGGATGCCTACTTGAAATAATAAATAAATTCAACTTGAAATATAAGGAAAGATTGTGCAACACTTTTTTATTTTTATATTTATATAACAAAGTCGGAGAAAGTTGGTCGGCTTCATGTCGGCTTCATGTCGGCTTCATGTCGGCTTCATGTCGAAGATAGTTTAAAAAATAGACTCTTAGTTGTACACATATAACAAGACACTTAATAGTGCATTTAATAATTTTTAATTGATTTCTATAAAGTCTGTTTATATTATTTTTATTAAGTAAAAGTTAGTATGTAATTTTTTTTTTTGTCATTTCTATATAATTGTAATTCTTAAAATTTGATATACGTAGTCTTTTATTCAAATTATTACAAATAATAATATACAAATTTGACTTTATCTGAAAAAAATTAAGAAGAAACTTTTATATGAAATTTATCTGATTATTCGATTGTATACATGTATTGGATGTGATTATGTATAATCTAATCGATATTCTGAAAATCTGTCTAAAAAAAACTTTCTAACAAGAAAAAATGTCAATTTAACATTAACATTCCAACATTACAAAAATATTGTTACTTTAGCTAATAATAGAAAAACTGAAACGTGATAAAAGAACGAATATAAAATATTTTTTGAAGAATGCCAACTTCGCGTTTTGTTCCGTAAAAATAATTTAAGGGGCTAACTATTATATGTTGACTCCGGGTAAAAATAATTTAAGCGACTGACTCTATTATATGTTGACTGCGTATAATTAACTGAAAACTCTCACTCAACTAACTAATTTCCGTTGAAACTGTTGAAACCACGGAACTCTGACGACTGTGGCGCAGTATTTGGAGCTTCCTAATTAAATGCTCTTTTGCGAAGCTCTGTGATATGACCAGAAGAACTTTTTGCAGCGCCTGTATAACACACACAACACACAAAAAAAGAAGGTACCGTTAATTTTAGCGGAGTCTTTTTAACGGAAATTTAAAGTGTACCTAATTAATACAACTAACAACAAATGCCTTCTGGTATTTGTTGTTAGTTGTATTAATTAGATGTCTGCATATTTAAAATAAAATAATTAACCAATCTGAAGTGAAATTTTTTAATTAAAGAAACATTGAAAAACGTTTCTTGAATTCAAAAGAAAAAAATTAAAAAATTTAGATAACAAAAAAAAATTGCAAAAAAAAAAAAAAGAAAGCTTTATTTAGTGTTTCTGAAAACAGCAAATAAAAAAACGTGATAAGCATTGTAAGTGCAAATACTAAAATAACAACAATGGAATAGAAGTTGAACATGATACTTTCATGTACAACTTCATCAAATAATAAAAGTTGTAAATGAAATTAACAACAATCCTAAAAGAATTATGTTGTGGGAAACGTAGAAAGTTTAAAATCCCATGTAGACAATATATGATAACAATAATATTGATATCAACATAAACAAAAAGTTAAGAGTAATGAAACACAGGTCCAGGTCCAGTTTAAAGGTTGATAAAGATTTAAAAAAATAAAAACGAAAACTGTAACGATAACAAAATTATAGTTAAAAACTGTTTGAAGAATGTTAGAGACTTAAAAGTTATAAGTCTCGACATTTTTCATTAAGTAAAAGTTGCATATCAGTATGGAAAATCTGTCTGCATTTTTTATTATATCTGTCTGGAAAATTTTTTACAAAAGTCTAATCATGCCAGATTAAGAAAAAGAAAATGAAAAGAAAAAAATATATATATTTTTATTTGTGCCAACAACTAAAAAGTAGAACATGCATGGATGAACATGCTATATTAAATATGTGATTTAAATCTGCTCTTTTAAATATTGTGCTTTAGATTTTTGTTGATTTTTTTTATGAAAATTTTTTATTAGAATGTTAGTCTTTACATCAAATTATTTAGTTTTTGAACAAACTTAAATTTTTCCATATTTTAAAAATAAATTTTAAAATATAATAAAAATTTCTGACCCAACTAGAGTATATATTGACCTAATTTGGTTTATGGAGTAAATTTCTCCAAAATAGTTTTTATTGTTTCTGAAAGTTAAAAATAATCACTTTTGAATCCAATTTGAAAAAAAAAACCTAACATAGAGTTTTATGGGTTCAAATAAATGTCATTTAAGGATATTTCACTTTTGGTGCCATACGTATTACAGAATAACTCGTGGATATTTCTCGTTTTGTCTTCTAGCAAAATAAAGTTATACCCGATTTTTTTCTTCTAGAAATATTAAAAAAATAATAAATGACTAAAGTTACGAGACGACAGACTAAAGTTAAATATAGGTATGATATAAAACTTTTGATAAATCTTTTTTCATTCCAAACCGCATTTATTGAGATAGTTTGGTTCATTGCAAAATATAAGAGCTCAGAAATGCTTTTTTTAGCAACAGAACGAATATAAAGTTTGACTATACTTTTCAAAATGTTCCTTAAAATTTGAAATGTTCTTTAAAATCAACATTTTAATCTGAAAATTTGGCCTTAGTAACCCAAAATACTTTTTAAGTATTTCGGGTTACTAAATTTGTTTATTTTGAGATAACTTGTGTAGCAACGGTTAACTTGCAAAAAGTACTTTTAAAAAATTGCCCCTTAGCAACAGTTGCTAAAGGGCAATTTTTTAAAAATACTTTTTGCAATTTTAAAAATGTACTTTTTGTTCTTACCATTTCCCAAAATTTTTAAGTTGTTGTTGACAAAACGCTTTAAAACTTTGCCAAAAATTTAGAAATGGGTATGATAACAATTTGAACCTCAAGAAAACATTTAGATTACATAGAGATCAATTTTGGGGCAAAAAAGTTTTTGTCATAGATGTATTATAACTAAGAGTAGAAACTTTGGTTTTAGGTTCAGATAGTTATTTGTCTTTTCATTAATATACCCTGATAATTTCAGTTCGAAAACTTTTTTAGTTGCGAAGTATTTTAGGAAACAGATCCGATTCTTTTTCGTCATTTATTTTATAAATTTGGTACATGTGCAATAAATTAGATAATTCTTTTAACTTCACTCCTAATTATTTTTAATGACTATGCACAAAAAAAAAAAATTTATTTGATTAAATCAGTTAATTAAACTTTAATGATAGAAAAGTACCTTAATGAACAATATTTCTCAACTGACAAAATTTCTCAAAATTTAAGATAATCAAGTGGGTCTGATTTTTGCGTGAGAATGACCTAACCGAGAAAATGAAAAGTGCCTAATAATTTTTTTTAGTCTTGCAAACGCAAAGAGAAATGAAAACTTTTATAGAGTTAACTCTTCATGTGCAAAACGTTGAATTTGTGTCAATCACCTCTCAAAAGTTATTTTTAAAAAATAAAAACTTTTATACTTTTCACTGAATATAAGTTAAACTAGAAAAATTTGCTACTATAATCAACAAGCGAACGAATAAAGAGAACAACCTATTGGTTATTAAAGAGGACAACCTATTGGTTATTAAAGAAAACAACCTATTTGTTATTAAAGAGAACAACCTATTGGTTATTAAAGAGAACAACCAATTGGTTATTAAAGAGAACAACCTATTGGTTATTAAAGAGAACATCCTATTGGTTATTAAAGAGTACAACCAATTGGTTATTAAAGAGAACAACCTAATGGTTATTAAAGAGAACAACCTATTTGTTATTAAAGAGAACAACCTATTGGTTATTAAAGAGAACAACCTAATGGTTATTCTCCGATATTCTTAGCGAGAATACTTTTAGTACCACTAAAGTCATCATTTTTTCAGATTTTTTCAAATTTTCTACCGATTCTATTAAGTAAATATCTTTTTCATAAACGTATGTTTATGAACAAGTTCGAAAACGTAAGTTTACTAAGTACATATACGCTGCACAAATTATAGCAACAACTATATGATTTTTTATAGCAATTGAGGTATATATAGAACATCTTGCACCATTAGTAAAATCAAATAAATTTTTGAAATCTAAAATATAAAGAACATCATTTAAAAAAAAAAAAAAACCTTTCAAAAGATTCCACTTGCAAATGATTAAATTCTGACAGAGCGAGTAGATAAGAACAAAAAAAATAATAACAACAGTTATATTTAAATCAATAACATTGCAATGAAATTAGATACCATGAATTAAGCCTTATTAAGCCAAGTGAAGCAATATTTGAAAATGTCCCGGCAATCTGTTTTCTGATATTTAACAGTAGTTAGTTGAAGTGGATTTCCAACATTTTTCAGTTTTTATTCTGTTCTGCTTACTAAAAAAATAATAACTCTCTACAGTTTTTTTTTTTTTAATTGTTTTCTGTTTTAAATTTTTTAACTAATAGTGACATCAGTAACAGGTCCTGGAATTTTTGATGAAGGGGGAGGGATGTTTTGCAAAAATTAACCTATTTATTTTTTCGTTTCAAACCTCTTTTTAAATTAAATGGTAAAACGTTTAATTTATTCTTAACGCCTTGTGCAATATCGCGAAACTTAGTGCATGTGTATTTTGCGGAATAAATTGTGGAAAAATTTTAAACTTCGAGAATTGATGGTTCACTTCCAACCATAGATTGACGTGTATATTCAAACGTGTATAATCAAAACAATTGTTTCGGATAAATTTGAAGTAGCTAAATAATTTTTGTAAACAAATATACCTAATGACAAACATTAAGCCTATAATCAACACCAGCAAAAACTTAGTATTGAACGTTGTACATAGATCGGGTAACATATTTTAAGAAATTATTGCAAATTTTTAGATCGGGTAACATATTATAATTTAGAAAATACTTTAAATCCCTTATAATAAATGGATAGAGTTTATGTTAAAAGTTAAATTTCATTTAGTAATCTTTTATCGTTCGAAATTTATTTAAAGTTTTAAACCATATAAAGTTTCTACTCCTCTTAAATTGAGGGCTTTGTTAGTTTTATATGGTCATAACTTTCGAACGCTTAAAGATGATTAAATAAAATTTAAAAACCATTAATGAATTTAAATTAAATTAAAAAAGTAAAATGAGTTTTTAGTAAAAAAAAACGCATTGCACTTGCATTTAATAAAGGTTGACAAACATTATTAGGTATTTTTTTCAAAACATTCTTTTTTCAAAACATTTTACATTGCATGAACATGCTTAAATTTACAGTTTAAACAATGCTCAAAAGTCTGAAAACATCTGAAAATGGAACTGAAAATGGACTCTCATAAAATTTTTTCATTTTTAGTGACATAGTAAGTTATTATTTATAACGGAACGCTTTGTTAATAGTAATTTACTCGTTTTTCTTGAAGTTTTCTATTTTGCATTTGGCGAAGTAGTTATTAGCAGTTACTTTTATTTAAATTGTTCAAAATAATTCAAATAATTTTTTCTTTCAAATAATTTGGTCTCTTACAAAATTCCTAATACAAATGAAATAATATGTAGAGTTGAATTTTGATGTTTAAGTCGTTTATTTTGTATTTTTTTATCAAAAAGTTTTATAACTAAACATATGTAGATTTATCAAAGGGTGATTTACTATTTTCTATATTATTTGGTTATATATATATATATATGTATATATATATATATATATATATATATATATATATATATATATATATATATATATATATATATATATATATATATATATATATATATATATAACAAAATATTTAGTGCAGAATTTACTATAGGACTTTTTGGACCAAAGCTTAGGGTCTTGCATTAAAAGGGGCATAAGATCATTAATAACTTATATCTAAAAGTTATCGTTATTTACTTATTAAACAATAATCCATATCAAAAAATAAAGAAAAACGTAACTTGTACAAAAAATCAGCTGGTAATTATGAAAGGAAACAGACTTCTAGAAATTTATTTTGCTTTATCTTATACAGTGACTTTATGGTATACAATGATTTCCCTAATGATAAACTATTTTTTCAACAAAAGAAAAAAATAAAATAATTAAAAATAGAACAAAACAGATAAGAAAAATATCATGAATGTCATTGTGGCCAGCATCTAATCAATAAAGGAATTCGTCATGTAAAAGCGTGAATGTTTTAAAAAATATGAGCAAAATGGAGAAAGCTTGCACAGATAAATATTTGAGTGAGAACGCTCGCACATAGAAATTTTTGATGGCTCGTTCGGTAATTCAACTGTGGGTATGCACTTTCTGTTTAAACGCTTTTATTTATGATTTATTGTTTTTATTATTTGTTATTTATTGCATTTATGATTTATTCCTGGTATAATAAAAGTGACACTATTTAAATCTGACATACAGACATTATTCCTATAGAAAGTGTAACATTATTTCTGAACGCCCACTATTTCCTGTATCATTTGTTTATTTGATTTTATTGGTAATAAATTTGAGTCATTAAAATCACTACGTCGGGAAATGCATTATCTGTTATTTTAAAAAATCAAAGGGCCCCATACTAAAATTTTTTTGATTACTACCAAATTTGATTCCATCATTTTCGTTTTTATCTAAAATAAACCAAAATTAGGATATTGTCGGAAAGTCAAAAAAGATTAGGATATTTATTAGTGTTATTACAACTATTAAATTATTCGACTGTCGACGAAATCGACTAATATATTTTTGAAGTATATATTTAAGACTAAATCGACTAAAAGTCGATTTAGTCGAAGTATGAAAATAATTTAATTTTTTGAAATAAATTGCAATAAAAACAATAAAGTAATTTATATTTGCCTTCTATACCTAATATCAATTAAATAATATTAAAGGAGAGATGGGCCGCTCCAAACACGAGACAATCTATTTTCAGACCTCAATAATTTAGGGACATTTATATTTAAATACTTGCTATCAAAAAGTTATCACAATCATATTTACAATGTGGTTGTATAGATTAATGACATTTAAATTTTGGAGCCAACTTATTTTTGGCTTAGGACTCCGAGCCAACTTGTAGCAGCCCTGGATGAAAGTATTTAGTGGTCATCCATAAATTACTTCACGCTTTAAGGGGAAAAGAGGCTTAGTGGCTTCGTGACAACTCATACAGAACTTTTTACCAAAGAGTAACAATGTTGTCACGAGTTGGGAAGTGGGTCTAAAACGGTCAAAAAATGCGTAACGTAACTCGTGGGCGACCTCATTAGAATCACAAGCATCGAGTAAAAACAAAATGAAAATAAATTTATGAAATACATAATCGAAAGTTTAATTAGGTATAAATAATGCTAAGAATTGGATAAAACTTTAAGAGAGTAAACAAAATAAGGCGTCGTCCATAAACTACGTTACGCTTAAGGTGGGAGAATAGGGTTTACTTGTTTTGTGACTATTCATACGGAACTTGTAACTAAAGTTACGATGTTGTGTCTAGAAAGGGGAGGGTCTAAAACGGTCAAAAGTTTGTGGCGTAATTTGTGGATGACCCCTAATAGTTGTAATAGTACATACTATTGTTACTAAATGAACAAATAAAAAGTCAACTAATCAAAAGTCGACAAATTTTGACTTTTGACTAGTCGAATTTAAGTTGATTTAGTCGAGGTCGTTAACAACACTAATATCTAATATCAATGGCAAATATTTATTGTGAACAATATCTTTTTTAGTAAAATAACTGTCTTGTTACTTGTGCTATTTTATCTCATGAAGGAGGGTTATAAAAGCAGCTATTATTTGTATTGTGCTAAAAAAGCGAATAATTGCAACTTATTTCAATTTTTGACCACTTTGAAAACCTTGTTTTGCAGAGCCTCGCCCTAAGATAAGAAATTTTATTTGAGTTTGTTCTATATGTTTATTTTTATGTATATATTTCAAACTATCTTCTAAACAATATTTTATGTATTGCTTACCTTAGTTACCTTAAAGATTTGAAAAAAGCTTTATTTTAAATTAACTACATTTTCATCCCATTTTTACAAATGAATTTTAAAACATTTTTCATCGTTTTCTAAATTTTAAAAACACATCATTGCCTTTAGGAATATTGGTTTTCAGACGCATCTAACAAATTTCCTATGCGTGATACTTTAAATTGTACTTTTTTTTAATAAATTCAATTTTATTTGCATTTTTTTAAAAAGATTTTTCAATATCGATGGATCTCATGGAAATTGCAAGAGAAAAGTTTCTCTAGTGAAGCTGAAAATTTTAATAATTGTAAAATGTATAACATGAGTTGTTGTCTGTTTTTAAAATAAAGTTTTCCAAAATGACCCAAAGAATAATTAAAAGTATGATGACGGCATGTAAGCCAGAGAGGAGTTTTTTTATAAATTTGTATTGCAAGCGTTCATAGATTTTGAATCTCAGAATCTCAAATGTTACAAATTATCTATCCTGCCTATTCAAATAGTTTCAATTCCATCCTGTCCATTTATCTAGTTTCAACTTTTGAGAGCTGCAAACTAAACAATGTCTTATCGTGAAACAGTCTGGTTTTAACTTCGTGAAACAGTCTGGTCTTATTTGGAGAATGAATATGAAAAATAATTTTCATTGATTCTTTGAGCAAGTAATTTTTTTTTTTAATTGTTTTTTTATTCATTCATATTTTCACTGTTGTATCAGAGATTCCATTGTTAAAATAGTTTGAATTTATATTACTAATGTATGTGACTAATATAAACCACTACTAATGCGGTAGTGGTATGGTGATAGAGGGCTCACCTTGTGAGCAAGAAGTTCCGAGTTCCAACCCATCCCGTCCCTGTTTGTACCGCACTCAACATGTTTCTGTAGACAGCGGTCTTGCTCGTCAAGGTTCAACGTCAAGGTCAAGTTGTTTTGAAGTTAAAGATTTGAGAATGGGTTATAATGAAAATTTAAAATTAAAAAAAATAAAATAAAAAAAAAGAAGTCTTCTTGGCTGTGATCTTCTCGGCCTTGGGGAGGCATAATCATTAAAAAAAAAGTTATATAAAAGTATTAGAATGTAAAACGTGTTGATTCTTAAAACAAATGCAAAAATTAAATAATTATTGAAACAATAGGTTTTTAATTACATTTAATTTAATCCATAAAAACTAAGTTTTTTACCTTTTTAAGCAGTGCTCAAAAAGGAAAAAAATGTATCGGGTTGGTTTTCAGTATTTCAAAATATCATCTTATCGTTGCTACACATTATTATATCCAGTTAAAACTGGATGTAAATTTAAAGGTAATGTTTAGAAATAATGATTGCGTAAGAACTTAATTTTGAAAAGTATAAAAAGAAAATGACCACCTCCACCCTACCCCAATCCGTTCCCTCAATCTGCGCTAGCTTGAACATATATCCACCTATCCCCACAATTAGAACAACCCAATCAATAAATTTTCATCATTGAAAGAGTCATCATTGAAAGAGTCTACTCTCCCAGCTATTTAATCCTTCCTTTTAATTAGGTAGGGGAGAGTAGATTTTGCTAAAAAAATTACTATTATATTTAGTTTTACTCAGTATTTTAAACATTTTTTTGAAAAATAAACTGCATTGGGAAGTCATTGCAAAACAAATTTCTTTATGTTCGGATGCATTATTCTTATTATTATTTTAATATATATTTATACATATATATAAATAAATAAATATATATATATATATATATATATATATATATATATATATATATATATATATATATATATATATATATATATATATATATATATATATATATATATATATATATTTTATATATATATATATATATCGGGGGGCTTAATGATAAGATGAATTTTGTCTTCTTCAAGCCCCAGTCATGTAAATATTTGTTTTTATAAATTACGAGTGTAAATTATTTTCAATCGGCAAATACAATACTACTACTAAATATATATATATATATATATATATATATATATATATATATATATATATATATATATATATATATATATATATATATATATATATATATATATATATACATATATATATATATATATATATATATATATATATATATATATATATATATATATATATATAATTTAACAATATACTTTAATCTTATTATCATCTTAATATAATCTTTTAAGTAGATCTCTTGTTGTAAAATATTGTGTTTAATCTAAGCTGATGGTATTTATGTAAAACATAAATAAAAAAGTATAACTTAATGATACGCTTATAAAAAAAAACACGTATTTGCGACATGCATGTTACGCGTTTGTTTGTTTATATAAAGAACAACAATTATTAGTAAGTATTAAACAGAACAAATTAAAAATTGGAGCAGATGGCAGTTTTTTGTTCTAGTTTTATTCAATCAATTCAGACTATAAATGAAATTCGGCAGAACTAAGAGATGAGCTGAGGGCCGGTGCAAGTATGTGTCACGTGGGGAGGGTGCCATTACAACTTTTACCTACTGAAAAGAAAAAAAAAGAAAAAAAAGATCCTTGTTTTTTAAAAATTACCGACTGACAGGTCGACGTTTGCATACTGACTTTCTAAATTTGCCGACTAACTTGTTTAAAGAGTCAACATTTGCCGACTGACTTGTCTAAAAAATTCATATTTGCTAATTAAATGAACGAAAAAATCATTGATGGGAGGAAGGAGTGTTACATCCCACCCCACACCGTACACACATCCATCCTTCGCCTTAGATGAGCTACATAAACAATTTTATAACAAAAAAAAAATTTTATAGTAAAAGAAAAAATTTTATGCAGCTATTCGTAACACTGATTCTTTGAAAAATTTACATGATACTAAATTTAAATACTTATATTTATTTATTTAATCATCGATAATTATTATTTACAAATTTATTGAAATCATGCAAAACAGTTCGTGGTAAGAATTTATCTAAAATCCGTTTTCTAATTATTGACGGAGAGAGGCAGACAAGAACCCCTTTTTTCTGAAAGCATTTGCAATTATAGCTGCGCCAGCCAAATTGAAAAGCTTGAATAAACTGTACCATTAAAGTCTACATTTAAAACCGTTGAGTGATGGTGCATTTACTGTGATAATTAATAAGGAATTCAAGTTTTTAACTACTCGATTAGTAAAAAAATTACGTCTTTAATGTTTCAAAATTTTTTTGACGACTAGTTTAAAGGTATGGCGTATGAGAAGATTGGATGCGTTCATTTTTAAAATCTAGTTCTAACTTATCTTTAAGAACACCAGTATCAATTTCCGCGGTGAATCCGGATTTAACGAAGAGAAAGTTAATCTTTTTTTGATGCGCATGCGTCAATATTATTTGATCAGTATGGTAAAGTTGTAATCCCATCAAATTAGATTTTTAAAGCAAATGAAAGTGGCTTCTCAATAACATGTTTTGAAAAAAAGTAAAACCACAATAGTGTTATGCTGTGTGAGTGTAGTCGCAGCATATATGCCTCTTATAATTATTTTTCCTTTTGTACACATGAAGCCACCTTTTATTGATTAAGCACCTCAAATAGCACTTAGCGTTGCAACAAAAAATGGTTGGATAAGCAAAAAAATATTTGAGCCTCTACATATTTTTTTTTTTTTAATTTTTAGGCTCACAACTCAATTGTGCAATGATGGCATTGCCAACACCCTAGTAGATCAGTAACAGAGGCTGAATTTAGAAATCTGGTTAGCACTGCTTATAGCGAGGCTTCAGTGAATAAAGCTGAAAGCGGATTTTGTCTCATTTTCACTGAGGAAGATTTTATAAAAGCAGCAGTGACTAATTAAAAAGAGAACATTTCTAACAACACACTCAATGGTTTACATGGGAAAATAAAAAAACTTTTAGCACACATCTTATATCAAAACATTTCAGATATCTTGTGGTTCAAACATTTCCCCTATTGCTTGATGAGCTTGTATCTCCTAATAAATTATCAAGAAAACAAAAATCTATTCAACATGCTTTTATGGTTACCATATAGAAGCTGTACTTTTGTATAATTCTTAAACAAAAAATATATTGAATACAAAATACCTCAACAAAGTTAAAAAATACACACAGAAAAATGAAAATTGATTTAAGTGTAAGATTCCAATAAAGAATAATAAACTATAAGATGGACCATAAGAGTTGCCTATACACATATTCACTTTACAAATATATACTATTAAATTTCATACATTTATTTCAAAGATAGTTAAAAATATAACTGGAGGAAAATACTTTAAAAACATTGTTTATAATAAAAATAATGTTAATCTGCATAAATATTATAATTAAAAGTATATACATAATGTTAATCAAAAATAATACACGGTTAGCACCAATTTTAAACAAATTATATAACGGGTTGTTATCCAATAGAAATTCAGATTAAATTTTGTAAAAGGGTTAGTTTTATTTTGTAAAGTTAGATTTAGTAAATTGCCGTAAATTTAGTAAATAATCAAATCAAGCAAAGGTTCACGATAAAAATTGAAAATTTGTGTGGTTGCTCTCTCTGAAAAGATGTTTAAGACAGCTTACTGCTTTCCAAACAGATCGAATATGCAAAATGTAGGAGGCAAAGCTCAATATCAGGGATTTTCGGGTACCACAAGGACTCTGCGAATCGTGTAGAACAATTTTTTTGCAGGAAACAATTAGAAAAGAACTCCCTCCTTTGTTTAATTTCAATTAAATACAAGTGAGACTTGAAACAAGAGGCACGATTTGTACTTTTATACTTAACACTTTTGCGACATCTTCTTTAGTTTTAATACTTTTGCAATTTCTTCGCCTGCTGTGACTTAAAAATTACCAACGAAAAAGAAGATTCTGGTATAGTTTGAGTTGTAGCTCACTGCAATGATTTATCAAGTCATGTGAATCATGTTATTCAATCTTGAAAAATTTCTGGTAGGGATTTTGTTAAGCTCAGAATTGACGGCGGTAAAGGTTTTCTCAAGTTTTTTCTAAGCATTGTTGATACTATGTTAAAAATTGATACCAGCTCACCACCTTAAAAACAACCTTTTACTCAAAGGGCTTAAAAAACCACTGCAGTTAAGAGTCAAGTTCTTGTTGCGGGCTCAGAAGATTTGCAAGAAAATCACTCCAACATTGAACACTGATTAACGCGAATGAAACTAAACTAATTCCGGCTTGCAATATGAAAATTGCAAAGTTAATTTGTGGTCTTCAAACCCATTTAAATATGCACTCTTGTAGATGATGTGACGTCAAATCCAAGTGTCTTGCTAAATTTTGAAACTTTCAAACACTGAGCTTAATCAAATCTGGTGGGGTTGTTGCTCGTGCAAATTGTTTGACAATGTCATTTAAAAGCCAATCATCAGTGGGCCTAACAATGTTTTGATTTTGGAAATAATTCTATCAATGGAATTGCATCTTCTTATAGAAATCGTCAATCATCTTTTCCAGATACTTAAAACTGCTCGGATAGAAGCTGTTAAGTAAATGTAAGAAACTTCGATAAAATGTGGATGTGTCCCAGCAACTTGCTGATACAAACCTAGTAACCAACATTTTTCTCATAATTGAAGCATTTAAAAGTTTCAATACACCTTTTCACAAAGTATAATTTGCGTTCGGCAAAATAATAAATGTTTGGTGATAAAATGATGTAAAAGTACATAAAAATTTCAAGCAACTGGTGAAAACAATGTCGACCTTTGTGCTAATTTGTATAACTGCATAACTCTATAACTTCATAACCCGTAAGAAAATTGCGTTTTGATATTGCGTAACGTATTGTTAAGAACGTGAACAGACGATTATTTAACTGTAAACTTTTGTGAACTGTCAAAAATTTAGTTTAGTATTTTTTTTATTAAGTTTTTATTCATTTTTATCAAATTAATAAATAATGGGTTATGCTGCATCGTTGAGTCCAGATGAGAAAAAAGTGCTCTCTAACTTATTGAAAATGTTTATTGAAAACTCCGTTAGTTACATGGCTAGAACAAGTAGTATTTTCTGACAAAAAACGAGTTTGTTTTGATAGGCTAGATAGATGGAACTATTATTTTCACGATTTGTGTAAAGAACCATACTTTAGCGAACGGACGTGTTTATTATTGAACTTAAAAAATGGCTAATAAAAATATTACAATTGCTCAAT
The DNA here is from genome assembly GCF_022113875.1 of Hydra vulgaris. NCBI lineage: Eukaryota > Metazoa > Cnidaria > Hydrozoa > Anthoathecata > Hydridae > Hydra > Hydra vulgaris. The sequence goes on from NC_061170.1 coordinate 10,993,079, forward strand.
TAAAAGAAATTATGGATATTCACGAAAACACAATAATGAAGTTATTTAGCGACAGGATTGATAAACTAGAAAGCAAAATATTTGTTATGCAGGAAGAAAATAAAAGTTTAAAAAATGAAGTAAGTGACCTGAAAAAAAGTGTTGAATTTGTCAGTGACAAATATGAAAGTTTACTATCGGAAATAGATGTTTCTAAAAAAACAACAATGTCATATCAATTGAACGATGCAAAAATGAATTTAGGAAATGATAACGTTATTAAAGATAAGTTGGCAGAACTTGAAGATAGGAGTCGCCAAAATAATTTGAGATTTGATGGTATAGAAGAAAAGGAAATTGAAACCTGGCAAGAAACTGAAAGTAAAATAAAAGAACTCTTAAAAGATAAATTGGGACTAAATAGTAATATTAAAATTGAAAGAGCTCATAGAGTTGGAAAAAAGGATTTGGGTGATAAAAGAAAAAATAGAACTATTGTTGTAAAATTTTTAAGCTTTAAATACAAGAACGCGATTTTGGAAAAGTTCGTAAAGGCTAAACTCTGGAAGGTGTGTATATAAATGAAGATTTTAGTGAACGTACTATGGAAATAAGAAGAAAGTTATTCGCGGAAGCAAAAGAGCTACGAAGAAAAGGAAAGTATGCTAAGGTTACTTATAATAAATTATTCACACGCGATTTTAAATAAATTTTATTTTCATTTCATAGTTATAAAATTATTTAAATTCTAAATTCTAAAATGGATTCAAACCAACAAAATAGTTTCGAGTCAAGTTCATTTAACTTTTTTCAAACTAATGATTTTTTACTTGATAATGAATCCGATCCTGACATAAATTATTTTAGTGAAGCAGGTGCTCTGCAAAACTGCTCTTATTTTTATAACAATGAATTGAAAGATTTTCATAAAGGGGGTTTTCTTAATGTTATTCATTTTAATATAAGAAACTTAAAAAAAAAATTTTGATACTTTTCATAGTAATATAGAAGAAACTTCTAATATTTTTAACATACTATGCATTACAGAGACATGGTGCTGCTCTGACGATGTTAAAAATTCAAATCTCCATCTACTAGGTTTTAATTTAATTTCTTTAGCGCGTAAAAATAAAAAGCAAGATGGTGGTGTTATTTTTTACGTGAATGAATGCTTGCGGTTTATTAACAGGGCAGAGCTAAGTATTTCTGATGGCGATAAAGAGGTTTTAAGTATTGAAATTTCAACTAAAAATACCAAAAATATAATTTTAAGTTGTTGTTATCGCCCACCAAATGGCGTAGTTGAGAATTTTAATGCATTTTTACATAATGATATAATTAAAAAATATATCCACGAAAGGAAATTAAACTACATAATTGGTGATTTTAATTTAAATTGCTTTGAATACCATACAAATAATAACATTAAAAAAATTTACAATGGCATTTTTGAAATTGGGGCTAAACCGTTAATAAATAAGCCTACCAGAATATCATCAACATCATCATCTATATTAAGGCGAGTTTCCACTCCGTTTTTCAACTGAAACGGGATAGGAAAGGAAAAAATAATCACGTGAGCATGCGTAATAAGAAATTTTAATTGTCCGAAAGAAAACTGCGCATGCTCACGTGATTATTTTTTCGTTCCCTTTCCCTTTCCCGTAGAAAAACGGATGAGTGGAAACTCACCTTTAGATAATATAATTACAACTGACGTTTTTAACTTATCTTCACGTTTTTAACTTATATTCACGCTTTTAGCTTATATTCACTTATATTCTGACGTTTTTAACTTATATTCACGCCGGCGTGTACCACCGGTGGTACACGCCGACCAATGAGACAGTCTAGTGTGTACCACCGGTGGTACACGCCGGCGTGAACGTGTTAAAAAAAGGTATTATTAAAAGTGACGTCTCTGATCACTTTCCTATTTTTTTCTCCATAAACACAGACATCAAAAAAATTCTACACCAAAATAAACCTTTCATTAAACGTTTTTTTACGGAAGCGAATTGCATTGCTTTAAGGAACAATTATTTTTACTTCATTGGAAACACATAGATTCTAATGATGCTAATTTAGCCTATAATTCGTTTTTAAAAACATTTTTTGAAATTTATGATATTAATTTTCCTCAACATAAAATACTAAAAAAAAAATAAAGATTTCACGTTACCATGGATTACGAAAGATCTCAGAAAAAGTTCTAAAGTTAAGCAAAAGTTGTTTATAAAGTATTTAAAAACGAGAACACTAGAAAGTAAGACAATTTATAAGAACTACGCTAAAAAATTTGAAATCCAAAGAAAAAATTTTAAAAAAAGTTACTATATAAATTTACTAGAAAAGTATAAAGAGAATTCAAAGCAAACATGGCAAATTATAAGGGAAATTACTGGCAGTAAGAAATTGATAGCTAGCTCTCTACCTAGAGCTATTAAAATTGATAATAAAATATTTTATGATCCGAAAGTGGTAGCAAATAAAATGAATGAATTCTTTACTGCAGTTGGACCAAATTTAGCAAAGAAATTTCTAATATAAATAAAATAATAAACAGATGTAGTTTTCCTTTAGTATCTTGTCTAAATTCTTTTGAATTGTCTTTTGATGAATTTGATAGAGCTTTTAAAATGCTAAAGCAAAATAAAGCAGTCGGTCCTGATGATATAAATGGAAACATTGTTATTTATTCCTATGATATCATAAAAAATATCCTTTTTAAAATATTTAAATAATCAATTCAACAAGGAATTTTTCCTGATAAATTAAAAATAGCTAGAGTTTCACCAATATTTAAAGGTGGAGACTTACTTAATGTTAGTAAGTTACTTAATGTTAGAGGATTATTTTTTATTTAAAATCTGTTTAGGCGGTTCTCGATGACAAGATCTTATGATCTTCTGCGAGTATCCGCGTTCTTCTTATTTTAACGCTAACAAAGTTTGTAACTTTTACTATATGTATTTTATGAATCTTATTCATTCTTACATTGTAAAACTTATTTTGAATAAATAAAAAGAACAAAAAAATTAAATTAAATTAAATAAAAAAACACTTCAACAACATCAAATGGGTGGTGGTGGTGTAATGATTTGGCGTGTGATTGGGTATCATGTTAAATCAAATATTCATTTTATTGAAGGTAAAATGATGGCTAAGGATTATCTTTTAATTGTTCAAGAATTTTTAAGACGTCAAGTATCTGTAATAAGTAGTGAAAATTTTGTTTTTCAGCAAGATAATGCTAGCGTTTATACAGCTAAGATAGTAACGGAGTATTTCAACAGCAGTAAAATTGAAATATTGAAGTGGTCAGCTAGATCTCCAGACCTGAACATTATTGAGAATGGTGGGGCACAGATGTTACATATAGTATTTGAAGGTGCTAAACAATATAGTTCACTAGCTGACTTGAAATCATCCAGACCTTTTTTTTGATGATTAAGCGATATTTGATTTTAGTGTTTAAGATATGTGTTATCAGCGTTATTTCATCAAGTGAAAACCATTTTTGACATGAACATAACCTAATAAGCGAGTTATGAAACTGTATTCTTTCTAAAAACTATCCTCTGGGGCAGAACCGCATACTTTTAATATTTAGGTAATTACGAATAACAATAATTACAACCGTCACACTTGAATGCGTTCATGTAAAAACTTGAATAGAAATAGTTTTGTTTTGAGATGTTGGAAATTAGATTTCGTATTTCTTTTTTTTTAATTTTTATAAATGAGTTTTTGAATAAAATATAAAGCTAAGAGTATATCGAATGAGAAAACTGAGACTGTAAGTACAAAGAATGCAAACATAGTATGCAAACGTGCAACAAAATCAGCAAATAATCTGAGCTGTGATAATTGTAAAAAAAATCTACCAAAAAAAGTGTATCCCCAAAAATGTTTGTGGGGGTGCGGTTGCGCCTGGGGCCGAAGGTAATTTTTGTATAATAACATTTTCAAAACCGTTTAATTTTTTTCTTAATTGCATCAATTTAAAGTTTAATGATGTGGTTATTGAAATAAACTGTTAAAAAATTGATAATTGGTGCAACCGTAACACCCAAAATTCACAATGTCTTGTAACACCCAACCGTAACACCCAACCGTAACACCCAAAATTCACAATGTCTACTACATCAAAAACTTTATCTGTCACAAAAGATCTAAAGGGACCTTTAGTGAACAATCTGTTGAAATTGCTCATCAAGACTTTTATAAGCATTGGTCAAGGTATAAACGAAACAATAATCATCCAGAATACAAAAGAAAGATTGTTATGCTGCATAACTGATCTGAAGAGTAAGCATTTTTATAGAACTGCTCCCATGATTTGACTTATTTGATTAGATAGCAGATAACCATAGCTTACGGTTTATAATGAACATTTCAAATTAAGACATCTGAAGCTCTTCAGATGCTATTTGATGATAAAATAATGTAAAAAGTAGGGTTAATATAGTTATTCTTTCATTTTATTTTGAAAGTTAATATATTTTCGAAGGTTTCAAGGGCCAATAAACATTCTTTGAACAAAAACGCTTTTTTTTGTTTTTCCAACTGATTGTCCTTTTGCCAGACTTTGCATATTTTTTAGCACTTTTTTTTGCATTGCGGCAATAGTTTTTTTTGCATTGCAGTTTATACTTTAGGAAATGTTGAGATACTTACGTTATGCACAACCCAATTCAAACCAGGCTTCAAATAGCAAATTGATATTTTTGTTTATGTAATGAAAATGGTACATGTAGCAATAAAAGAATCATAATAAAAATTGTTGATATCATAGTAGAACACTCATGTAACCTTTATTTTGAAAATAGTGATCGAATACCACATAATCGGTAACGTTTTAAGGTCTAATTAGCAAAGGTTTAACAAAATATAAACTAAAACTGCCATAAATCCTTAACCAGTAAACCAATCCGACTGAAATTTTATCCAGAGATTGGTGTGGCCATATGCTACATTTTCACCAATTTTTATCAAATTAAATGAAGTGGTTCTCATTCTACAGGTATTTTTATTGTACTGTAAAGCAAAATTTGCATTACAGGGTACCATGATGCATACCCTATCACCCCATATAAATGGCGTTCTTGGGTCAGCTAGGTTTGTACTTTCAGGATCCGTACTAAACGTAAACATATTAGAATTGCTATTAAACAAATTAAATTTTAGTTAGTTTTTAGTTAAGCTTAGTGTTGTTGCAACTATTTATAAAATGTAAAGTTTAGTTTATAATATTTGTAGAAATGTTTTACAATAGTCGAGGAGTGGATTTGCAAAACCAGATAATTCACTTTTTTTTAATTCCGATATAATGGCAAAAAACGTTTTACAGTGAGTTTAACTGCTAAAAATATAAAAATATAAAAAATTAAGCAAAAGATATAATAAAAGGTTTTTTTTTTGTTTTTTTTTCTTCGGCAAAATCTACGGGAGTAAGACGTGTTTTAAGTAAATAAAAAAGCAATGGAAATCACAATGAAAAACATTGAAATATATCAATTAGATATAAATCAAATAAATTAGACAAACATAGGAAAAGTATTTTAAAGGAAACAGAAAAGCTACTCAAGGAACAAGAGAAAACTTTTACTTTAATTGTAAATGGCAACCTTAAAATCATATCAGATAAACTTAACGTGATGGAGAAAAAAATTTTAGAAAACAAATCAAAAATTAAAAATATAGAAAAGGATCTTAACGACGTTAAAGATAGTATAAATTTCCAAGAAGAAAAAACTTTAGAAAAACTTAAAAAAATTAAAAAATACTTCGACAATGAAATCAACGTATTGTACACAAGAACAACAGATTTGGAAAATCGATCACGTCGAAATAATCTCAGAATAGATGGATTAGTAGAAAAACCAGGAGAAAGTTGGAGCGAGTGTGAAACTGCAGTGAAAGAAATCTTTAATAAAAATCTTAAAATATCAAGCGAAGTGGTTGTTGAAAGAGCCCATCGAATTGACCCAATTAATAATAAAAAACCTAGAACAATAGTATTAAAACTCCTAAATTTCCAGGATAAAAATAAAATCCTTAATGCTGTAAAAAATCTTAAAGGAGCTGGTGTGTATATTAACGAGGACTTTTCGCAAGAAACGATTGAACAACGAAGGAAACTTTGGGAAGAGGTGAAACGACTTCGAAGTGAAGGTAAATACTTCATTTTAAAATATAATAAAATATTTAGTCGAGATTTTAAAAAGTAGCGATACGTATTTTTCTTAATTTTTTTTTTTCTTTCAAAGCGCTTTTAATTTCTCATTTTAAGCATAATAAATAACGAAACAATAGATTTTGAAACGCTGCACTTTAATGTCTTCGAAACGGCAAATAATGTTATACTCAACGATTTGAATAACGCAGATGCGCAGGTTTTTCGCGAAATAAATTTTGGTTCTCAATATTTTGAAACAGAAACTTTTAAAACTGAATTTACAACTTTAAGGAATAAATTCACTGCATTACACATAAATATAAGAAGCATAAATAACAATATTGATAAGCTTAAGCAATTTCTAACCGAATGCAATTATTTAATTAGTATGATTTGTTTAACCCAGACATGGTGTTCTGACGAATCGTCCAGAATAAATTCAAACTTAGAAATTCCTAATTACAAATTAATATCTTCTGAAAGAAAAACTAACAAAAGGGGAGGGGGAATTATTAACTATATTCGAACTGATCAAGCCACCAAATATAGAGATGACCTTTCTACCTCAGATGCCGATAGTGAGGTCTTTACTATTGAGATAACAACAAATAACAAATCAAAAAACATATTAGTCTCTACATGTTATAGACCACCTGATGGTGATATAACAAAATTTTCTAATCATTTAAAACAAATTTTTTATAAAAATAACAATGAACAAAAAAAACTATTTTTGTATTGGAGACATTAACATTGATTGCTTACAATACGATAAACATGCCAAAACTAAATTTTTTTTTGACGAAATGTTCCAACATTACATCTTCCCAATTATTAATAAGCCGACTCGGGTAACTCAATCATCAGAAACGTCAATAGACAATATATTAACAAATACAGTTCTTGATGTTACTTTAAAAGCAGGTATTATAAAAACAGATATATCGGATCATTTTCCGATTTTCTTTTCTCTGTCACACGATACAAAAACTAATAACGACTGTAAAGTCGAAATTCATAAAAAGAAAATTAACAAATATGCTATTCAGCAATTTAAAGAATCACTATCGGCAATTAACTGGGATAAAGTATACCAAGAATGTAACCTTGGACGCACCACCTCTGCTTATACTAATTTTGAAAACATTTTCTTAAAAAACTATAACAAATATTTCCCAATAAAAGTAATGCTAGTAAAAGAAAAACATCTAAAATATCCGTGGATCACCAAAGGAATTAAAAAATCTTCCAAAAAAAACAAAAACTTTATATCAAATACTTAAAAAATAGAAATGAAGCAAACCTAAATGCTTACAAACAATATAAAAATTTGTTTGAAAAAATCAAAAAGATTTCAAAAAAGAATTATTACTCAAATAAAATAAAAAAACTCCAAAGGTGATATTAAAAAAACGTGGGACGTAATTAAAGAAAAAATTGGGAACAAAAATTGCAAACCAAATAGTTTACCTACTAAAGTTGTTATAAATAATGAAGAGTATGTCAGTAGTGACGTAATCTCAGAAAAGTTTAACAATTTTTTCGTTAACATAGGCCCTAACCTGGCTACAAAAATTAATTGTCCAAACAACTCATTTGAGACATACTTAACTAATAACAACAACGAATTAGCATTTAGCGAACTAAAAATTGAAGAACTTGAAGTTGCGATAAAATCTCTTAAAATAAATAAATCTCCAGGTATAGATGATATTTGTAGCAATATCGTTATCGATGTCTTTTTGGAGATACGCAAACCGATCTTCGAAATATTTAATTCATCAATTAAAACAGGTACTGTACCAGATAAATTGAAAACAGCTAAAATTATACCAATTTTTAAAACAGGTGAAACATCTTTATTAAATAATTACAGACCGATCTCTATACTGCCTACTTTCTCTAAAATACTTGAAAGAATAGTTTACAATAGATTATGCGAATATCTCCTTCAAAATAACTTTTTAAACAAAAAACAATTCGGGTTTCAAACAAAACACTCAACCGAACATTTTAGATCTTGTAAATAGCATGAGTAATTCTTTTGATAAAAAGCAATTTGTATTAGGGACTTTTATAGATTTATCTAAAGCGTTCGACACAGTTAATCACAATATCTTACTTAAAAAGATGGAAAGATATGGTGTTAAAAATATATCCCTTGACTGGTTCAAAAGTTACCTGAGTAGCAGAAAACAATGCGTTGTTACAAATCATAATAAATATTCAGACCTACTAGAAATAAAATGCGGAGTTCCCCAAGGTTCCATTCTGGGTCCCCTTTTATTTCTAATATATAACAACGATCTTCCAAAAGCCCTAATAAAACTTGATGTAATAATGTTTGCTGATGATACAAATTTATTTTACTCATCGCCGTCTATAAGCCACCTTTACGAATCTATGAACACTGACCTCGAAAACCTCAACATCTGGTTTAAAGTAAATAAGTTATCTTTGAATACAGAAAAAACAAAATATATCTTGTTTTACCCCAACCGTCTTAAAAACTTTATACCAGGCACTCTACCTTCACTAAAAATTGACAATATAAACATTAAAAGAACTGAAATAACTAAGTTTCTTGGAATAATTATTGACCAGAATATTAATTGGCCAAACCTATGCTTTCCCAAGACAATTTAAAAATTCTTTTCTTTTCTTATATTCAAAGTTACCTAACATACGCATAAGATAACATAATATTGCATGGGCAAGTACCCATAAAACTAAATTAAATTCACTCTACATACATCAGAAACATGCATCAAGATTAATTTATAATAAAGATAAATTCACTCATGCCGACCCTTTACTTAAAAATTTGAATGCATTAAATATCTATTAAATAAATATTTACCAAAATATCTTATTCATGTTAAAATACAAACTCGGACTTGTTCCGAAATACTTTACTGATAGCTTTTTTCATATCAACGCAAACAAATATATCACACGAGGAACAGGCAACTTCGCCTTGCCTTTAAAAAAAACAAAATTCTCGCGATTTTCTTTAATATACCGTGGCCCATACTTACATAACAAAATAATACTTCAAAATATGGAACTTAATAAAATGGATAACCTTATTGCTCTGAAAAAAAAACTAAAACATATCATAAATAACTTAATCAACTTCATCGAAATGTATTAAACAATTTGGGAAAAATAGTAATAATAAAACGCCCTACTACTTCTACTATATAGTAGATACCAAAATACTTATGTGTATTTGTTGAACCAGTTCATTAAAGTTTATCTTATGTTTTAAAGGTTCTCGATGAAAAGACTATTTTAGTCTTCTACGAGTATCCTTACAACAAAGAAAAATATTTCTTAAGAATAATTTTATATATATATATATATATATATATATATATATATATATATATATATATATATATATATATATATATATATATATATATATATATATATATATGTATTCAACAACGTCCACAAGAAAGTCCCTAGTAGCCCTGTGCTACGACGGACTTGCACACTTTATATTATAAACAACGAATAGTTACCTTATTTTGTACACTGTACAACGCGCATGCGCTGAACAGAATTTTGAATTTCTTTTGTCTTGTAAAAATTTTAATGGTACAAAAATTGTTTCATTGTACGTTTTGTACTTATATGTAAAAATATGTAATTTTGTTTTATTGAAATATATACGGATACTTGTGTTGTAAAAAAAAAATGATGCCTGAAATTTTCATGATGCTGGTGTCGCGTAACAAGTTTTCCCCCCATATTTTTTTCCCCCCGGAAAGTATGTACCGGGACAAACTTTCCCCTCGGAAAATATATTCTAGAAAAAACATTCCGGGGGGATAAAATATTTCCCCGCCCGTAATAAATGTTCCCCCGATAAAAAATTTTATTTGTATGTTTACAAACATGCAATATTTGTATGTTTACAAACATGCAATATTTGTATGTTTACAAACATGCAATATTTGTATGTTTACAAACATGCAATATTTGTATGTTTACAAACATGCAATATTTGTATGTTTACAAACATGCAATATTTGTATGATTACAAACATGCAATATTTGAATGTTTACAAACATGCAATATTTGTATGTTTACAAACATGCAATATTTGTGTGTTTACAAACATGCAATATTTGTGTGTTTACAAACATGCAATATTTGTGTGTTTACAAACATGCAATATTTGTGTGTTTACAAACATGCAATACTTGTATGTTTACAAACATGCAATATTTGTATGTTTACAAACATGCAATATTTGTGTGTTTACAAACATGCAATACTTGTATGTTTACAAACATGCAATATTTGTATGTTTACAAACATGCAATATTTGTGTGTTTACAAACATGCAATATTTGTGTGTTTACAAACATGCAATACTTGTATGTTTACAAACATGCAATATTTGTGTGTTTACAAACATGCAATACTTGTATGTTTACAAACATGCAATATTTGTGTGTTTACAAACATGCAATACTTGTATGTTTACAAACATGCAATATTTGTGTGTTTACAAACATGCAATACTTGTATGTTTACAAACATACAAATATTTGTTTGTACTTCTGTATAACTAGTTGAATAAAAGACATTCGAAAGTATTCTTGTTCGTTACTGAAAGCAAATAACTATAATAAATATAAAATAAAAGTTTTTTCATAAAAATGATTATTTAATTAATCGTAACAAAAAACTTATACAGATTTCAATAACATAATCATAAAAGACCCACACAAAAATTCGAAAACTAAAGAGCTTTTCAAAACATTCAAAAACGTTCTAAACTTGCACGTAGTTATTTTGCTAACAATCAAACAAATAATTTTTAGTAGTTTGTTTGCGACTGTAATGAAAAAACCGCGTAAAAAAACTTTATCTGACACTTTTTTTTTATGATTTAAGCGTTTGATTCAAGTAAAACTTTATTTTTTTAATGTAGAATCATTTAGTTAATTTAGTATTTAAACCGAATTTAGCGTTTAAAATTTAGATCATTTTGTTTTGCGCATTTAATTGCGCAAGTCATATCAATTTGTATATTTAAGTATTTAGGGGAACCTATGTCACGGAGGAAACTTTATTTCGCAGATAGGGGAAAAGATATTACGAGGGGGGAAATGCTATTTCGAAATGAATTTTCCCCATGGAAAGAATATTTCGGCCGGGGGGAAATTCTATAATGGGGAACATTTATTTCGTGACACCGGCAAGAAGGGTAAAATCGGTATAAGACAGAGTGTTGAAAAATCCCCTGGTCCTTGGAGAGACCTCGAAATAATATTGTTTGATACCTTTATAGTATTGATAAAGGTAAAAAAAAAATTACAACTAATTTAACTTAAAAAACTAGGAACTTAATAACAGATTTTTCTGTAAAAATACTGCACATTGTGGTTATTGATAAGTGTTTTAAAAAAGCCGAAGAAAATAAAACAGTTTTTTTATTTGAATATATATATATATATATATATATATATATATATATATATATATATATATATATATATATATATATAAAACTTTATACATATGTACTCATAGCGTGACGTATTCAAAAAATTAAACTAAAATTAATCTATCTTTGATTTTTAAGGACATTAAAAATCAAAGGATACTTTTGGCATTTGTGGATATCATAGGATACTTTGTGGAATCATAGGATACTTTTGGCATTTGTGTCCTTGCGCTATTGTTGGATTTTTGAATTATCATTGTTCCATCAAATTCATTTCTTGTTTTGTTTTCATTTAGAAAGTTTACAACATCTTCTGCGGAAATAAGATTCGCCATTTTTATAAAACGTTATAAAACTGAATATTGATTGGATAAATATTTGTCTTATTTTGGATGGACAAAAAAAAAAATTTATCTTATTTTACACGGACAACATAATTTTAAGTAGGTCAAGTGTAATTATAATAGTTGCTTTTAAATTTAATCTTCATTGAGATTAAATTATCTGATTTTGCAAATCCACTCCTCAATTTTGTGTTTTTGTTGTATAACAATTGTTGCCGGTGATATACATATTTTTATACTTTTTCTGAATTTGCTCCCATGCAATATTAGGATTAATTATTTTGGATAAATCAGCAATAAAGTTAGGGTAAACTTTTTTTTTACATAGATATGCTCTAGCTTGATATAAAATTTTAATGCTTTTGAGCTAATATAGTCAATCCATGTAATACTTTCATCAAGAAAAACACCTGAAAATTTTGAAGATAATATTATTTTATTTCGATACAGGTAGACGGGCCCAAAAACCACAAGATTTTTTCTTTTGTCATATCTTTTGTACAAAACAAAAAACTTAACTTTTTTTTTCTTTTTTATATTCTTTTATATAGTAAAAGTTCTTCCCAGGGGTAAATATATTTTTTTTTTTACTTTTTTTTTTCAATGTAAAGTTTTGCTATATTTTAGTATGGGACCTCAAAAACCACATGGCTTAAATCGTGTGTAACTTTTTTGAAATTAGTTTTAACTTTCCCATATTTTGAATAAGTTTGTTATATTAAATTCCCCTTCGTATAGTATTTTGATTGCAAACTTATATTTTATGGAAGTACCTGAGGCGCTACAAAAACCGCATGGTTGGGACCCCAAAAACCACATGAGTTATTTTAGTTTTTACAAAAATCTAAGTAATATTACAAAACCTCAAGATTTAGAGTAGATTTGTAATAGTTGTAGATATCGTTATGTTTATACTAAATTTATAAAATGATTTTATTTAACGCTCTAGCGTAGAGGATAGTTTTAGTTAAGTTTATGTGATTTTCGATTTTTTGTTTTTAAGAAAATAAATAAGCATGAGTAACAGCAGCAAAAAGTTCAAAACTCGCTTGCAGATGAAATCTCTAAACCCAAGTTCTAATGCTGAAACACTTATAAAGAGAAAAGCTACATTAGAAAAAAACAAACAACTTGAAGCTGCTGTTCAATGGTGTAAAGAAAATAATGTAAGAGGACATGCTGCAATTAAAACTCGACAATTCCCACTTATTAAAGATCGTGAAACTATAAACCGTAGATTTGATGGGAAAATAGTCAATGGTCTTGAAAGGCAGTACTGCGCAATTCTTTTGGAGGAAGAAGACCTGCATTGCTCAAAAAATTGAGCAATGCAGGGCATAAACAAAGTAGAACTAACAAAACTTGTCCTTGATGTTCTGAAAGTTAGACAATACACAAATAAAAGATTGAAAGGTGGGAGAAAATTCACAGCATTATCAGCAAATGCAAACAACGCTTTGAAAAAAAACATGTAATTATGTTTATATATATATATATATATATATATATATATATATATATATATATATATATATATATATATATATATATATATATATTTAAAAGGTAGTTAAAGGCAACATACTAAGATATAAATTGATTGCTTGAAGTTTTTTAGTTTAACTTGTTAATTTTTTATTTTTTATTTTTATTTAAACGCAGATTAGGTAAATCGTTCTGGATGCGCTTTATAGCTAAGAATCCAAGCTTAACAGTCAAGCGACAAGGAAACGTATCAATAAATAGCTCTCAATTGCACAAGGGAAATGGCATGTTCCCACCTTGGTATGAGTAAATATTGAGTTATTATATTTCATAGTATACATATGCTTTATTTAAAATTTAACCCAGAGCTACGCCTTGTTATCAGTTTATGAATTCTTACTTTACATTCATGAAAATAGTTCTAGCAAAACTGAGTTACTGATTGTTTGTCATGGTTGTCTTTAGACAGTCTTGCAGAGGAATTGATCGAGGCTGGCATTATGACTGAAGCAGCCCAAAAGGAGACAGGAGTTTGGTCTGGAAATATTGATCTATGCAGATTATTTAATCACGATGAAACACCACAGTTTATAAATTTTGGTGTTGATGGTACTCCTGCTGGTCTTGTTTTTGCTGCAAAAGGGGAAACATGTTGTAAAATGATAAGAGAGAGCCGTGCATGTGTCATCATTCATCCTCTAGTATCATTTTCAGGTAGCTATTTCCGTATCACTTTTTTGATAAATATTTATAATATAGATTGAAAGGGTGGTGTTGTATAATATTTCTTTGTAATTTTAGGAGACCTTTGTGTCTGTCAAGTACTCTTTGGTACTGTTGGAATAGCTAATCAAATGGCTCCACAGCAAGCTGTGGCAAATATTCCGCATCTTCTAATAACGTGCAGTCATGGTGTTTCTGATCACAATTCGTTATTAGATATGTATAAAGAGTTTGATGAATATCTTACTGAAAAAAAAGTTGCACGACCAGTAGTTTTGCTTTCTGATGGGCATTGTTCACGCTTTAATTTTGATGTCTTAAAGTTTTTACAGTCAAAAAACATACGTATGTTCTTAACTCCATCAGATACCACTGGTGTGACACAGCTTTTAGATCAACTCAATAAAAACCTTCATCACGAGTATTGTGGTATAAAAAAACGTTTTTACCGATTCCAATTCACTAAATAAAGAAGCTTTTATGATGATTTTAGGACGTATTTGGAACAACTGAGCCCCAAGACAATCTATAATCAAAGCTGCAAGACGTGTGGGAGTAACTTCCACATTATTAAATGTTAACGATATGCAGCAGGACAAGTTTGCACGAGCTGCTTTATGTATTGATAATCCAAAAGGTGTTACACTCAGTACAACAATTCCTGGAAGATATACTATTAATTCTCCTGATAAAAGAAAAAATTCAGCTCAGTATTGGAAAAAAAAATTTGAACGTTCGCAAGAGCTAATTCAAGAGCTAAGCGAAAAAAGCATTCGACTTGAAGAAATTCCTGGTTTACTGACAGTGCAGAAAGTTAAGCCAAAAATTTCCAAACTTACTACAAGGGTTATGCAGGTTCACGGATCAATGAAAGGAAAAAATGTGTTGGACAAGGTAATTCAAGATAATAAAAATCAAGAAATAAAAGATAAGGAAGAAAGAAGATGGAACAAAGAGAAACAAAAAAAAGCATTTTTACGGTGTAAAAATGAATGCAACTGTGGAGAAAGTGTGTGCCATGCCATAAAACTACAGCAATGCTCTTCTTGCCACAATGTTCAAAGATCAGTCTGCGGAAAGTTATCTTGTAAAGTGGATGAGAAGAAACCGATAATGTTTTTAGCTGCTGTACCAACCAACAACTCACTCAAACGTAAGGTTATTGAGAATGAAAGTGATGAAGATGCTAGCAGTTTGAAGGATACACCAATAAACTGACTTTACAGTTCTTATGTCCATATAAAAATAAGTGGTATGAAGATAATTTCATTATTTATAGTCAATTAGTTTATCAACTTATTTAAGAGTCAATAGTTAATATTTTTTACAAACAACTTGTCAATCTTTTATTTGATTGTTAAATAGTTATTAATAGAAAAAAGAAAAAATGCAATTTAATGTTGAGTTTTAGATCCATATATATTTTTTTTTGTTAAGGGACCCCAAAAACCACACATAAATACTCATTAGTTGAGTTGAGTTATTTTAGCAACTGTCATTTTTATATATTTTTTATTGATTTATTTGCAGAAGTATGTCTTAAAATCTTTACAAAAAACTTTACTTTGCAAACTTAAATGAAAATTTCAAGTTTTTATAGACTATTATGTCAAAAAGTCACACAATTAAAAAAAAAAATTCAAGTGTTTTGTGAATAGTTTTCAAAATATTAGAGTAATTTTCTTATTTTTAACATTTTCCTTTCAAAAAACTATTTTGTCAAATAAAAAAATTTGTTTTGCTCCTTGATAGGGCTTAATCTATGAATAACAGGTACTAATGTGAGCATGTGGCTTTTGGGGTCCGTGAGTTTTTGGGGCCCGTCTACCTGTACTGTCAATAAAATATGTGAGAAAATGAGCTTTTCTGAGTCTGGATAAAACGGAATGTATTCTTTTCAATTCTGTTTAACGAATTTAAATCAATTGACTATTATTCTAGGTTCTTCATTTAGAGTAGGAGTTTTCCATAAAATACGTTTGCTTTTTATCTCTCCTAAAACTTTTTTTTTTTTTTTTTAAATATAATTTTAAACATAGAATTTCGCGAAATTAAAAAATAAATATTGTTATTTAACATAGATATGTCGAATTAATTGAAAGTTTATGGTTTTTAATGTTTTAAAAAAATTGTACAAGAAGGAAATTGATTATGTAATAAATAAGGCGTACGCACAAAGAGAGATGAGGGGGTTTTCAAAAACCACAGTTGCGTAGAATAAGTCCTATGTCAGTAGTTTTACAGTGTCATCAACAAACATGATATATACACATTTAGTTTATTCTTCTTCGTATCTTTGGTACGCGTAAAATTAACTTTTAACAACAAAATTAAATTTTTTTTAAAGACTTTAGAATTAAGACTCTAGTAATTTAAATTTAGTAAATGACTTTAGTATTGGCGTATCACGTGTTTATACCTGATGGTTATATAACTTTTACCGTTTTTTTATTTTCGACTGCGCATATTTGTTTAGACAAGTTGGCGCTAAGAAGAAGGTATTTAATTTTGTTTCTAAGGAACTGAAAATAAAAACTAAAAACTTTATTCATCCTTATTATTGACGTGAAAGTAGAATTTTTTGTTATTTGAAAGTGAAATTTTTTTCATTTAAAGATTTTTTTTAATTGAAAGTATTGAAAAACATTTTAAAAAAAGTACCTTATGTTACACAGTTTTTAACAATTCTTGATTAAAAAGTAATATATATTTAAAAAAAAAAATTTCGAAAAAAAGAGTAACTAAGTTGATTTTTTCCAAAAAATTTAAAAGTGATTTCAAAAAAATAATTTACCTGACTTAAACGAGTGATTTCAAAAAAAGATTTAAGATTTCAAAAAAAAAAAAAGGGTTACTAAGTTAATTTAAGTGAACAGGATGAAGTATAAGAGTTTGCCGAAGTTTTTCAATTCAATAGAAAATACCTTGATACGAACTTTATAATTACCTAAATTATTTACAAAGTAAATACCGCCATTTTAAGTGTTAAAATTCGTTAAATAAAAAGGGTTTCAATTAAGCTCTCCGTTGCTGTAGAGAAAAAAGGGAGTAAAATTACTCATACTTCAAGTTCTTTTAAATCTAGGCAAACTAACAAGCTTATAAAAATCGTTGTATATTAAAAAGCAAATGCTGTTTTATAAAAAAGTGTAAACATTTATATTTATTTTATTTACAATTTTTTCTATTTGTAAGATAAATTAGTTTATTTCCGTTCTATAATTATTATAATTATATTTCTGTTCTATAATCATTATAATACTAATTTGCTGAATTAATGCTATTAATGGTGAATTGATGCTATTAGTGGTGAATTTTCGTAAATTATGGTACTCAAGTAAATTGAATTCTTACAAATATAATAAATTCTATAAGCAATACTTATAACTCTTCTATAACTATATAAATACAGGAAGAAAAGAAATCGAAATAGAAAGGTTTACATGATGCATTTATTATTTTTATTTTTTAACGATGAGTTATGAATTTATCGAGAATTTATAAACAAAAATTAAAATTTTAAACTTATGACAAAAATTCTTCAATTAAAAAATAAAAATGGTTTAATGCGAGTTTTTTTTTAATAATCTAGTTAGACTTGTATTGTCTTCCTACGAAATTGTTATGCATAATGAACTATATTATATATAATCGAATAATTATATTACAGTATATATTATACAATATTCACGACTAATCATTTCTTTTAAATGGCAACCAAAACATACATGCAAATTGAATCGGTGAAAAGAAGAACATTACTAGTTCAATATTTTCATTTCGAAATGTTTAAGTATTGTTCTTCGACTAGTTTAAATATGGCAAAAAATAATGAAAGAAAAATGGACTAATATTATTTTTGTATTACATAGAGAAATTGAAAAAAGTTAAATGAAATTATGAAAAAAACGTGCAAATAACAAAAAATGGACTACCACTGTTCTTCTTTTCACCAATTCAATTATATTTTCTGAATAAATTTATTCTGTTTAAAATGTTATGAAATATAATACATATTTAATACATGTATATATAATACGTATTTAAAACTATATTATAAATATGTAAAATATATTTACACACTATAATACACTCAAACTACACTAAACTAAGAAAATTGTCTTTTTTTAAGAAAAAAAAAAGTTTAAGATCTTGAATATTTTTTAGAATATCTTTTAGAAGTTCTGATTTAATTTTATAATCTTTAATAAATCTCGCCTTTCATATTGACCATAGATCTTTAAGGATAGATTCACATATAAGATTAACACTTTTGACCTGAAATAAATAACATCAATTAAATAACACTTGTGACTTCAAACATGTAACAAAATAATTAACCGGGGACCCGTTCGTTGCTAAATTTGTCCTTCCTAAACTGGTGCTCCAGCACCAGTTGAACTTTGAAAATAGCCAAACTTATTAACTAAGACTGAAAAATATTTTATGAAAAAAAAAATTGCACTTCGTCTTGATTATAGATAATCTAAAGTTGGAGCTAAAGGAGAAAAAAATGTTTTCATACTATTTTTAAAAAAATTAAATATAAAAAAAGTGAAAAAAAATTACACATTTTATCTTTTAAAACCCCGCAATACTTATTAGCATTTATTGATAAATGAATCCAGGAAAAAAGATTCAACAGAATATCTATAAATTTTGAAACATATGGTCTATAGAAATTTTAAAGGAATTTCTATATAAACTATTATTTCTATAAAAATTACTATTGAAAACGTTTTCATCTAAATAAATATATGTAGAAAAAAAAGTCAAATATATAGAGAGACTTTAATTAAGAGCAAATTCATTGATGTTTTTGTATCTCTAAGGATCACGGACTTTTCTTTCAAAGTTTTTATCCTCAACTTTAAGTGTAATTACTTTATTCCATTCAATGTCCTCATTACAATTTACTTTATGCAAAGCTAATGCAGACTGGTTTAACTTGCCTTCAGTCAAAAAATTTTGGTGTTGTTGAACTCTTGTTTGTATTTGAAGTTTTGTTTCACCAACATATACTTTGGAGCATTTGCACTTAACTAAATAGGTTCCTGGGGTGCTGTTGCGTGGTAATTTAGACTTATTTTTAGACGTTAATAGCGTTTTTAGGTAAGCATTTGATTTATAAACAGTTCTGTAACCAGCTTTTCTGAATATTCTCCTAAGTCTGGGAGATATTATTGGTATCCATGGTAAAGAGATTGTAGGAAGGTTATTAGAGTTTAATGGAATTTCATTTTTGTTCGAAAAACGTTTTTTTTTCAACATGATAAGAAATATCTTTAAGCATTTTTTCATCGTATCCATTTTCAGTAAACACTTGAATTAAAAATTTATCTCATCTTTTAAATGGTTTTCGCTGCATATTGAGTATGCTCTGTATATGAATCCGTTGAATATTGCTTTTAAAATTTTGGGATCGTGATTAGAATGAGGTTTGATTTGGATATTGGTTATAAGACTTAGTAGAATATTCAGAATATTCAGTTCCCAGACTTAGAAGAATATTCAGAAAAGCTGGTTACAGAACTGTTTTTAAATCAAATGCTAACCTAAAAACGCTATAAACGTCTAAAAATTAGTCTAAATTACCCCGCAACAGCACCCCAGGAACCTATTTAGTTAAGTGCAAATGCTCCAAAGTATAGGTTGGTATAAGTCGAGGATAAAAAAACTTTGAAAGAAAAGTCCGTGAAGCCTTGGAGATACAAAAACATCAATGTTCTCCAACGTACGGTGGTATGAATTTGGACAATGGACAATATTTAAAAACAAATTTTTGGACTTCATTTTTTTCATACTTAGGTAAAAGAAGCGATTATAAAGGTGATATCAAAATTTAAAAAATTTTTTGTTGTTATTTAAAGGTCACAATTTTTGTAATTATATTATATTATATGCTGATGATGCCGGTTGCCTATAATCCGGCGAAAATTTCAAATAAATTATTTAGTATTGAGAGAATTTGTATAATCTGATGTTTTAAATTAGCTTATATATATATATACATATTTATATATACATATTTATATATATATATATATATATATATATATATATATATATATATATGTATATATATATATATATATATATATATATATATACATATATAGAAATTGATAGAGCTACTAAAGGGTCAAAAAAATTTACTGGAGCCATTAAGCTATGACTTAATGGCAATGTTTCCAAATTGGGTTTTGCTAAGTTTAGGCCGATTCAAAATCAAAAAATTTGATATACTAGACAATATATTTATTGATGAATTATCTACTTACCAATCCTATGTTTATCTCATCGCTGGGGTGTAATCACAGGAAACATAGATTTGGCTTTTTTTAAAGTTGGACCTATGAACCATTTTTGTTGGCTAGCTTTAGCATGCAATCTTGTAATATTATGAATCTATTTCCAAACCAACTATAAATATAAAGGTTATTGCAGAATTTATAATTGGTAAAAGTGAGTTTTCCTAGTTGGTTTGACATTAGGAATAATAAGTATTTAATTGACAGTTCAACCAACCTATTTAATGTGATTTAAAGAACCAATAAATTTCCTGATTCAAACGCTAAGAAAATTTGTTTCAAAGTTATAGATAACAGTTTTCTCATGATGAAAATATTTTAATTAGAATGTTAGCCGACAAGGATGAAGAGATCAGAAAGAAAGCGGTTAATTAGATTTTGTATTTAAAAGCCCTCATAGAAAACTTCATGGTGAAGAAGATAATTTTGTTGGAGTTAAAAGTGACAATGACAATAAAGCCAATATTAGGGAAAGTGATTACTCCTCAATGAATGATGATGTAAGAATGCTTTTAAAACCCAAAAAATAATTTCAAAGGTGTTTGTTATTACAAAATGATTCCAATTTCCCAATGGCACACAATTCCATCGGTTTTGAAACTGATTGAAGAAGATAAAATACTTGAATTTATTGAAAAACCACTTAAGTTAAAATGTTGAAAGGCTTTTAAAAAATTTAAAGAAGCGTCTGTAGTTGGACATGATTGCAGAGATGGAGTTATTACAAACATAATTAGGTCCATGAAATTTCACATCAAAAAGTGATTTTAAGTTATGATTTTGCATACTTTGTTGTGTTTTTTATATAACAATCACAACAACTGTAAAGATTTTGTATCTTGATAGTTTGAACATAGATGTAATTTATTGAAAGTATCTGTTGTCATGTTTTTTAATATGACACTTTTTCAACTAAAAAAATATAAAAAAATTAGATTTTTGGCAATAACTTCATAAATTTAGTTTTTTTTAAAAAGCGTTATTTCAATAAATAATGTTCTAAATTATTTAGAACAGAGCCGCAAAAATCGAGCGGCTCTCGGCTCTCGTGTTTTTTTTAAAGGAATAGAATGCATGTAAACAGAATGTAAAGGAATAGAATGTATATATTTATATATATTTTTACTCTAGACAAACTTTATTTGTTTATTAAATTTCTATTTTTTTTTAATTTTTTTTCTAATAGTTAGTGTCTTGCCAAAACGTAATAAAAATGATTTTATTAACAATTTTGTACTCAACAAAATACTATTTTTTAATAGTACTTTTTAATATGCTTTATTAAAAAAAAAAAGTAAATTATATATGGAAACATTACGGCATTACATATATTGCCTTATATCATATTTCTAAACTGATACTACCCTGTTAAATATTTGATGCACGATTTAATGATCGAAGGTTATTCATATCTTTAAAACTATATTAAATGCGATCGTTAAACTTGGAATGATGAATTTTGTTTTAAAACTTGTCACCAACACATTTCTTAAAGTAATTATGGTATTAATTGAAAACATCAACTCACTAAAAAAACGAGTCAAAATGTTTCTATTAACCTAATTGTCATTGAAACAGTTTAAAAAAACGAAAAAAAAGTCTGCACACCAATCTACCAAATTCTTTTGTATTGTTACTTTCAATCGCTAAAGCATCTGAATCTAGCAAAACTGCTGTTTGTATGATCATAAAACAATACATGAGCTCTCTATCTATCGAACAAGCAAAAGGATCTTGAAGAAAGTTTAAGGATAAGAAAGCAACAATTAGTATTCGACAATCATCAATCAAAATCCCAGCTTATCGAACAAAGAACAAGCCAAAAGGTATAAAGTTTCAGAGTTTCTTAAAGATTAAATTTTGGCAAGCAATATGCAGCTGTGGTTGAGATCTCAAGCTTTTGTCACATTGTCAATTTTAAACTCGGATGTTTACATTAAAGAATACTTACAAGCTAGACTTTTGCAAATTTATCGAAATCAGGATGTCTTTTGTTATTTCTGGCCTAATCTTGCTTCTTGTCATTAATCTAAGAAAATTGGTACAATTCGAGAGACATCAAATTTATACCAAAAAGCTTGAATCCATTAATCTGCACACAGGTCCGTCCTATTGAGAAATTTTGGGGAATTGGCAAAGGATATTTGCGTAAGAGTGGCAAAACAATAAGTACAGCTAAAGATTTGATTTTGAAAAAAAGTGAGCATTAGTAGGGAAAAAAATTTTAAAAGACACTGTGCAGAAGTTGATGTCGTCAATTAGCGTAAATGTTCGCTATTCAAAATAATGAAAAATATTAAAATAAAAAGTACTTTTATAACCTTCAAATTCCTTAGATTAAAATAAATATTGAAGTTTTTGCATTAGTTAAATTGTTTTTTTTTTTTTTTTTTAATTTTTTATCGCTTTGAATTTAACGATTGCATGTTTTATCCAGTGGGCACGGGACATACAAAAGAGATCTTTTAAACGTCTTTTTAAAGTTTTGAATGCCTTTTGAACGTTTTGGACATCTTTGGAACATTCAAAATATGTCTTTTTTAGGTATGTGCCCCCTGGTTAGAATTAGAATTAAAATTCGGACTAAAAACTCTAGTTTTGGGTAAATAATATATAGAAAAAAGTGTTTACCCAAAACATTTTTCTTCTTAAATGTAATATCCGGTAGTAGAGTAGAGTAGTGATATTAATACAATAACCGTGTAATCATGAGAATTGATTAAAAATTAATTGCTGTAGTTGGTATAGTTATAGGTTGGCAAATGTGATCAAAAAAATTTCCATAACTTGCAATTTTTGTTCATAAAGTTCGGGAGCCAGAGCCGATCCGGAGCCAAATATTTCTTTGCAGAGTTGTAAAAAAAACAGTCGGCTCCACAAGTCTTTTATATATATATATATATATATATATATATATATATATATATATATATATATATATATATATATATATATATATATATATATATATATATATATATATATATATATATTATATATATATATATATATATATATATATATATATATATATATATATATATATATATATATATATATATATATAATTAAATTTCAATTTGATGTTGAAATTTTAAATATGTTAAAGTTGCATAACTTTATCATGCTACTCATTTCCTGTTGCTTCTTATGATGCTCAATTATCTTTTGTTCCACCACTATTTAATCTTCTGTGAAACATTTTTATTTGACTGGCTTCTCTGTATGGTTTGTCGGTTTGGGTTTTATATGACATTAAATAAATTAATAAATTAAGTGTTAAAAAAGATAGTAAGGTTTAAAAGGTAGTAAGTTTTTTTTTAACGGTGGTAAAGGATTGAAAAAAGGTTTTTTTAACTCTTTTTATTTTATTTGTTTGAGTGAAATTGTGAAAAAAAATATATTTTTGGTGGTGAAAAAGTAAATAAAAAATAGTAATGTGGTAACAAATAAATGTACTCAGGATGAAAGTGTATACTTGCCTGCTGGTTTTGAAAGAAGATTCGAAGTATTTGCACAGTAATCATCACCAAATGATGATGTTGAAACCGATCCTTCTAAAAATGTACTAAACATTTTTACATTTTAATTACGAATCTACTTTATTTAAATACAAAAATATTGTATGATCTTAATGTAAATTGTTTACTCAATATGTGTAAATGGGTAACTCTATAAACCCAAACTATTTCAATAGCTTTTTGGGTGAAGATTCAAGTACTTGATCTAAACCTAATCTAAAACAAATACAATGTACTAATCTAACCTAATCTAAAACAAATACAAGGTACTTTTAATATTCCTATTTTTGAGTGTAGAAAATGAACTTATATAGAATCAGGCTTGGTTGGGAAGCAAAAGCGATCGCTCTCAAATACTGACCACGGAAATTATATTTAGTTGCGAACAACTGGCCAAGTTTTTTAGTCGTTTTGAGAACATTTAAGTTTATATACGAAACAAAAATTTTTTGTTTTACGGACATACATGGAAACATAATAAACTTGAATGTTCCAAAAACATTTTTACTTTACATTAGTACTTAGCTGTATTGTATGTGTTATAAATTAAATAAATAAAAACATTTTTGTGCGAAAGAATAAAAAGAATATTCGCGAACACTAAAAACCCGCCAAATTAACGAAGAAACTAATTCTATTCGTTCTAAAAATACGCTAACTTAGTGAAATAAAGTTCTAGAGTATTCTGTTGAAATGTTTTAGAAATTGTATTATTTATGATTTGTTACGTTTTGAGATTTCTAGCATAAATTGTTTTAAGAATATATATTATTTGTTTACAAAAATAAATATTTTAAATATATATTAAATTGTCAAAATTTTAAAATTTTATTATAAATTATAGATTTTATTAGTATATTCTTATATTTTATTTAAAAAGTATGTATTCTTTATGTAAATGTAATTTTGTGTATCTGTTTTTATCGTAATGTATCTTTTAAAGCAATTTATATGATTTAAACAAAGACTTACAAAAATAATTGCGTTTTCAATGAAGTTATAACCATCATAGTAAATAAAACTAATTATGTAACAAACATATAAGAAGTTTCTGGTTACTAAACACAAACAACGCATACAAAGTAACTCGCGGATGAACAAGCACCGCGCCTGAGGTCACGACAGAACACAAATATATATAGCAAATAATTAGATATAAAGAAAAGTTTTTATATATTGGTTTACTAACTCTAATTATTTTCGCTTAAGTTGCCATTCTTAAAACTCGCTATACTTTTTCTGCTTTAAATACTAATTAAAATTAAAAAACCCCACTCACTAAACATCATCAGCGATATTGTGAAGCAGTTTTGCTTCCTCGTCATAAAGTATTTTTAACCTTTTTAGTTGATTTCTATCTAGTTAATTTAATTTCTATAGTAATTCAATGATTTAATTATTTCATTTGTTTATCTTACTAAGAAGAATTGCTTCAAATATGTTAAACTTTTCAAACTACGCGAAACATAAAATAGGTATTGAAAAAATTAACTTTTTTATTCATAAAACAATTTAGCTTAAATAAAACTAAAACTTGCAAACTTTGTTAAATAAAGAATATTTGTTACTTTATATAAAAAATATCGCTTAATTTTATTAAAAAAATTATAAAAGAGCGATGTTTCGAAAATATTTGTTTTAAACGTAATTTATTTAGCTTTAAGTTTTTCGCGTTTAAAGATATTTTATTTGCCTAATTTTTCTTTTTTTTTTTGTAATTGTCTCTCATTGGTCCAATTAATCTTTTGCGCTTTTTTTTTTTTGCTTTTAAAATGTTCTCAAAATGACTAAAAAATCTGGCCAGCTTTTCGCAACTAAATATTATTTACGTGGTCAGCAATCGAGAGCGATCGCTCCCGCTTCTCGACCAAGCCTGTAGAATCAGGAAAAATTAAAAAAGAGATTGTGATAAATAGTGGTGGAAAAATAGTTTTGTAAGTTTTGTTATATTTGAGATAAAATCGGATTAGCTGGTGGTTTAGAAGAGATATATAGCATATATTTACTATATGCCAATATAGTAAAAATAGTAAAAATAATACAGTAAGATAGTAATAGTGATATAGTAAAGATAATATTAATAATCTATTAAAAATAGTATAATAAAAAAAAAAAAGTAATAATAATATTAAAAAATTAGTAACTATAATATAGTAAGAAAGTAATAATGATGTACAGGGTGTACAAATAATTTCTGACCCCCCCCCTCCCTAGAGTCTTTTTATAAATGACTGTAACTCAGTTGTTAGTTAATATTTTTTATTCATTTTTTCACGAAATCTTTAGAACAATGTTCTAAAAAATTTTGTGAACAAATTCTGCCGTGAAAACTTTCAATAAGTGAATAGCATACTTCCTGGGTGATGGAAGACCATTCTTTTTGAATTCTTGTGAGGAGTTGGTTGGCAGTCAGTTGGAGTCTAGGATTTTTAAAAATGCTGTTCTGAAGCCTTGCCCACACATGCTCAATGCAATTAATGTCTGATGAAATCCCTGGCCAATCAGTCCAGACATTGTTGAACTCCCTATTGATGACATCTTAAATAATCCATCTTGTATGGAAACAGCATACTGAGCAAGGTAAATTTTACTTAATCAGTCAGGGCAGCTTTGTAAATAGATCTTTTTCCAGTAATAATCACCACCCATTGCTGTATACACTTTTTGTAATACTTAATACATCCATTTGTTGTAATACAATATGAGGGGGGGGGGGAATTGTACACCATGTAGAAAAGATAATAATAATAATTTAGTTAAAATAGTAATAATAATATATAAAAAATAGTAATAATAATATAATAAAAATAGTAATTTTGTTATAGTAAAGATAGTAATGATGATATAGTAAAAATTCAAACAAATAGATACAATGATATCAAACTTAGTAAAATAAAATTTTACTTTTTTTTCTGAAAAATTGTGTGAAATATATTGACGCAACCATGCCAATCACAACGCCAAAGACTAACAATCCAAACAACAATAATAAAACCATTGGATGTTTGACACTATGTGCAAATGTATTTTCTTGCTCGCTCCTAAGTGGAATAGCTGTAGGATTACCAGAATTATCTTGCAGACATACTTAAAATTAATATTTAATTTATTTTATATAATTTTATATATTATGTTTATCATATAAATCCTAATATTAAGATTATAGTAAAAATAAAATTTTGAAAAACGAAATTTTCATAAAAATATTTATTATATTATTTATATAACTCATGCAATTTATACACACAAACACACGCACACACACACACACACACACACACACACACACAAACACATGCACAGTTATGGAAAAAGATCCAACCACTCATAACTATTAAGCACCAGTAACACACTAAACACTAAAAGTAATTGCATAGTTATCAAACAATAATTACACATTAATATACACATTAAAACCATGCGTAATTCAATCATTATAGTTGTAGAGTATGGCTACAACATAATTAAACATGCACAAATATAACTTTTAAATGAAAACAGTCTGAACAAATGATTGTTATAAGATGCTAAAGACAGCTGTTCAAGGTATTGCCTCAAGTCAACAGATAGCATCAATCCAGGAAAATCCTGTAGAAAGAATAAGAATTCCACAAACCGACAACATGATACATTGTTTGGCTGTAAAGGACATACAAATTTTAAGCTTATTAATACAAAATTACTCAACTGCCTCAACTGCAAGAGTGATTGCTAAGGATTTTTATCTTTAACTGTTCTGTGGTGCATTAAAACGACACAAAAATAAACACAAGAAATAGAATTTTAAACTGTAATATTGTGTCATGTTCTCAGATGAAGTACACATTTACAGCACACCAAGTCAATGTTTGCTGGCCAACAAAGTCAGACTTGAATCCCTGATATGTTGCACCTTCTATTAAACAATGTCCAGCAATGATGGTTTAGGAGGCAATCACTGCCAATGGTCAAGCTGGTTTACACCTTTTACAACAGGATAAGACTGTCAATCCTACAAATTATTTAGAAATTTTGATAAAGATTGTGTCTAAATGGTTTCGAATTAGAAATTTTGATATTTTCATGTACAACAGGGGAACTTGTCATGAGGCAAAATTTGTCTAGACATCGTTCTTAGAAAATGCAATTAATGTTTTTATTGAAGAAAACATTGTGTCATAAAATAAAATCCCAATATTATGAGCCTTGTTGCATCAATGCTGAGAAGAATAGAAGCTATTCTAAAAGTTCACATATACATTAGGGTTGAATTGAGCCACGTTAATAATCATATATGAACCTGTATTCGCCAGATGACAGTCAAATTATATAGAAGTATATGAGCACTTGAATGTATTACGATTGCCTTTGAGAAATATATTCAAGCATAATACTTCAATCATAAGAAATAGGAACTGTTCCACTAGAAGAACAATCAATGGAAAATAACAGCAAGATACCACTCAAAATCCAAATTGTTGGTTGCTATCTGTTCCTAGGAGAATCCATCAAAGGGATAAGCACATAAAGCAAATTGAGAAAGAAGGAACAAGTTTATGGCAAAAGAAATTAAATTTTCCACATTTATCAAGGCAAGTGCTGAAGACATACAAAAAATGTGTAAAACAAAGAAAATGCTATCCATTAAATGAAGTTTTTGACATCACAAAAAAAGATGTTAAATGGCTCTGCAGTGAGGACAAAAGATTGTATCATCTTCAACTTGAAAGCAAAAGACAGGTTGGATATACAACTTTGAAGGAGGCTAGTTCAAAAACTATCTATCCATAATAAATAAAAAAATGCCCTTAAAGCCTATTTTAACAACAGTAACAGCAACAGCAGACTGTTGTTCTCAATCTGAAGATTCAGAAGAACAGTCCACAAGTACCAGCAAGAACTACAGCAAAACCAAAACTGCAACCAATTTAGTAACACCTTCAAAGTTATCAACCAGCAAAGCAGCAACCATTTGTCGACAGTTATCTCAAGATGCGATCAACATTCAGGCACTATTACAATCTGATATATTCAAATCAACTATTAAAGAAGCTACAACTATTAAACTTAACTATTAAAAAAGTTAGAAGCCTAGGATCTATCAGAAGGAAAAGCAGATACTATTGTTAAAGATATAACAGCTATTCTCAATGAGTACAGTTTATAGAAAAGTATAAAGATGATTGTAGCAGACACTATGAATGTAAACACTGAAAGAAGAAATAGGATTGTCAGTCAGTTACAAAAATATTTTACTGAAAAGAAACTGGAAGAACCACAAAACTTTGGTTCTCAACATCATGTTCTTGACCGAGTTGATGTATGTTTGTGCCTATTTCAAGATATCAGTTAATAAATGTACACTCCACTGTCTACTATCCCTAGTTAGTCAGTCAATAAATGTACACTCTACTGTCCACTATTCCTAGATAGTCAATGAATGTACACTCAAATTGTCCTCTATTCCTAGATAGTCAATGAATATCCACTCCACTGTCAACTATCCCTAGATAGTTAATGAATGTACACTCCACTGTCCACTATCCCTAGATAGTTAATGAATGTACATTCCACTGTCCACTAGATAGTCAATGAATGTACACTCCACTGTCCACTAGATAGTCAATGAACTCAACTGGGCTAATCCCTTAACAAATAAATCAATAAAATAAAATTGAAATAATTTAATTTTAAAACAAATTTAAAACAAATATAATCAATAAAACAAATAAAATTGAGTGATAAAAACAGTATAACAATTAAAAAAAAAAATTTCTACTACATTTTGTATGTCAACACTGACTTACAATTAACTCTGTGTCTACACTCAAGATTTTCCTCAGAACGCAAACTCACAGAAAACTGCATATGTTTTGTTTCAGTCAAGCCAACTGTGTAATCCAAACTTTTCTTTGTACCATCAGAAGTTGCTAAAAAGAAATTTTTAAAATATATTGTAAAAATACCAACATAATTAAATAATCATAAAAATTTAAACTAATTCTAAAAATGAATAAACATCTGTTGACTAAAAACAGCTTGTGGTGTATTTAAAGTATACAGGTAGGTCAATAACTTCCTCATTGTATAAAGCTTTGCTTTTGCTAGCTTCCATCTAACTTAACTTGATCTAGATATGCAGTTAATCTTCCCTTCATATTATTTTAATATTTTACTTCATAAGTTAGACAATGGATTCTAAGTAATTTTAAACTACACCAATTGCAAAACTACTTTGATATAGTTAACAATAAAAGCTAACTTTTAGCTTTCAGAATTTCTTCCATATCTAATGATTTGTAGTAAAATTTATTATTTGTAAGTAATTCAACTCTACCTTATTTATAATACAATGAGTTTCTCCTTTCTTTTCTTTGTGTAAATATGAACTGGAGGTATCTGAGCTTTAGCTCACTATAATGTCAATTGTTTTCACTTTGTTAATAACTTTAGGTAATCAAAATAAAAATCATCTCCCCCACAAAATTAACACTGTCCTTCCAAGAATAATAACATCATTAAAACTAATTCTGGGTTTGAAAAATAGCAAAAAAGGTGAGTGTCCTGGTCAGTCACTACAAGAAATTTGTTACTACAGACCTCAAGATTTATCTCATAAAACCATGACCAAACAATCTCTTAGTAATTAAATAAGGTAGAGATCAAAAAGATAATATTAAATGATGCGATCCCTAAGTAAAGTTGGTTCCAGTAATTAAAACAGATAACTTTAAATAATAATAAATATTATACTATAAGAAATACAAACATTAAAGTAAATATATATATTTTTAAATGATCAGAAAACAAACAAAATAAATTAAATAGAAACTCTTATAAACAATTTTTGATTAAATTTAACAATAAATAACTTACTAAAAAAATAAACAGTTTGTCCAACATTCTGTTTGAAAATATATTTAAAATGATCAAAATACAACTTCTCTTCTTTAACATCCCACTTTGGGTGGCATTTATGAAGTGGCTCTAAATTAGTAGCATCTCGGTTTTCAAACTCTGTGATGTTTGTAGTCGAGTAAACATTGTAGAAGAAATTTTTTGACATATAAGCAATAGGATATGTATTAAGGTATTGATTACCACAAAGTAAATTTATTTCATCATACATTATTGCACAAAACTTAGTTGAGTCTTTACTGCATTTTGCTGCATTAAAGCTGAACATATAAATAAATAAACATAAAAAGGTAGATACAAATAACAACATATAATGTAACACAAATAATAATTATAAATAATAAATTGTACTATTTATTACTAATTCTAATGGATGATTACATAAAGATTAATATTTTAAGAAGCTGTTATAAATAAAATTCTATTAAATGTTTGTTTTTTTTTAATGAAAGATGTTCTTATGCAATATTTAACTTTTTAAATTATGCAATAATTAACCTTAATATTTGGGCGCCAATTTAGGTGCTGCCCAAATTCAAAATTGAGGGCCTTCTTTTCTTTTTTACAAACAACTTTAGTTTTTTTACATTTTTTCTGCAAATATTGCATATTTTAATAAAAATATTTTTACAGCAAATGCCGGTCCAAGGGTACTGCCACCCAAATTTTTTCCCCAGAATAGCCCCTGCATTTATATACATACATACATACATACATACATACATACATACTTACATACATACTTACATACATACATACATACATACATACATACATACATACATACATACATACATACATACATACATACATACATACATACATACATACATACATACATACATACATACATACATACATACATAAATATATATATATATATATATATATATATATATATATATATATATATATATATATATATATATATATATATATATATATATATATATATATATATATATATATATATAGGCTTGGCCAGGAAGGCGTGCAATTCCAAGTCTTTATATAACCACGCAAATAATATTTTGTTTTGACAACTTACTTAAGGTTTTTAACAAATGCGCAGAGAAAATTGGTTTTTAATTACATTGAAAATAAATAACTTTGACACGTTTATCTTTACTAATGTTTTTTATTAGCAAAACGCTTTTAAATAAAGTAGTTAATGATTTTAGTTAAAGTATCATTTAAAGTTGTATAGATTTTTATTTATATTATTTAATTATATCAGATTTTTTAATAAGAAAATTTAAAAAAGTAAAAATTATTAAAAAAAAAAATTTAATTTTATAAGCGATGACTTTAAACAGCGACAGTCTCTTTAAAAACCTTTATATAAGAATCATTAAAGTTGATTAACTCAAAAAGTAGAAATATTTTGTTAGGAAGAAAAAAAAAGACAAACTTTTTGAAAGCCATTTGAATTAAATAACTTTAGTCTTTTCTTATGTTTTTATATCATTAAAACGTATTTAAATAAAGTAACAAATCACTGCTTATGATTTTTTACAAAAATATTAATGAATAATATATTTGTATTATATTTGTATATATTTATATAAGTTTGTATATTTTATTATAAATGTCTATAAATAATTAAATAAACTATTTAATAATTTTTTTGTTTTGTTTACATTACTGCAAAGCGTTGCTAAGAATCTTTTTTTTAACTTCTAAATGTGCGCATTTGTTAAACGTTAGTTGTAAATTGTTACTTTATTTAAATAGTTTTTCGCATAATATTAAATTATAAAAACATTAGTAAAAATAAACGGTTCAAAGTTATTTATTCCAATCGTAATTTTTTAAATCCAAAACGATAAGATTATCTATCATGTCATTATAGTTTATTATTTATTTTAGTTAAGTTTTAGTTTAATTTTTTTTTATTTAGTTGTAGTTAAGCTATTTTTATTTTATTTTTTGTTATTTCTTTTACAAAGAATTATTTTATAAGCTTCTTTATCAGAGATAAACCCAGACCTGTTTTAATACCGCTGTAGCGGTATGGGCGCCAAAAAAAAAGCACCCAAAAATCATTTAAATTAAAAAAAATTTTTTTTTTTGCTTTTTAATTAAAAATAATTTAAAAAATTCATTTTTAAATGCAGTAGTATATAAATAATTTTCAGTTATTTTTGGCTACCTCATTTTTTCTTCAGGTCAATAAAATAAATTAAAAAGAAGTTGCTTTTTTACATAATACGTAACTGTCCTTTGGTTACTAACTGAATATTAGTTTTAAAAAAATGAATGTTGTTATAAACTTAATTTTAAAAATCTGTTGCAAAATTTTATAACAATGGAATGTATAAAAAATTTGCTATTTCGAAAGATAGAGAAATTTTAAAAGACCAATTCAGAGTAAAGTTAACTTTTGTTTTTTGGCAACTATGAGTAAACTGCTTTCATTAATACATGAACAATAGTAAAAAATCACGCAAATATAATTTTTAAATGAATGAACTTTTGATCTTAACTTGCTATTTTAGTTTACATGAGGAAAATGAAAAAATGAAGTGTAAACTTTTTCCATATTCTTTTTGACTTGAATAATAAAATTAACTTGATAAAAGTTTTAAAAAATAACTTAATAAAAGTTTTATTAAGATCTGTTTAAAATATCCCATAGAAAATGTAACTTATTTATTAAACGTAATTTTTGTAATTATATTTATTGATTAAAAATATATAATAAATTTTTAAAATTAATGTTTTTTAACATGGCCTACTTTATAGAAGGCCTCGACATCGTGCGGGAATTTTTTTGACTGAAGGCCGATTTAAAACTGACAAACAAACGCATTTTTTGGTTGGAAAAGGAGTAAAATATTAGTTACGTTTTTTCAGAAAATTTGGACCGTAACAAAATACACCGTTGTTTGTAAATTGCATTGGCCAGATGATGCAGAATTTAAATTATGTCATGGTAAATTGAGACCCATCAGTGTTTCCAAATATATCTAAAAGTTGTCTATCTTCTCCACTACCTAAAACGAGAAAGACTTTATCTTCTTCAAAAAGAGGTATCAGAAAAGATGAATTAAAAGAATATAAAATAATTGATAATTTAAATTTTGAAGAAATCGAAAAACACTTATCAACTTATAATGATTTGATTTCATACAAGCAAAATAATTCAATTTTCATCTAATCTAAAATATTTAATTGTGGTGTTCCACTATTTTTGCTAATAATTAATCAAAGTTTGTCGTTTGAAGCATTTCATTTTGGTTCAAAATGTACTATTAAATCTCTGGCAAATAACTGAATCACTTCCCTTTATACAAAGTCATCTTTGAATGAAGCCCTTAAAAATCTGAAAGTTGAAGATAAGGATCATAAAACTTAAGTAATGTTTGAGCATTTAAATGTAATGGGAGATCATACTGTTGGCTGTGCTGTGTATTCTCCAGATATAATAACCAGAGCTTTGAATATTTTGCAACAAGTCGTTCCACTTACCATTGATTATGTTATGATTATCAGTTGCCAAGTATTCGAACTTTGACACGCATAACTTTAAAAATAAACTCTCAAGATGATTTAACTTTTTTAAGTTCTGTGTTATCGAACCTTGATAAAAAAAAAGAAATTGTGTTTTATTGATAGATGAAGTTTATGTAAAAGCAGCATTATTATATCAAAATGGAAGTATTTTTGGAAAAGCTGTTAATAATCCAGAGAAATTAGCTACTACTGTACTTTCATTCATGGTAAAAAGCCTTTATGGTGGACCTGAATTTCTAGCAAGAGTTTTACCAGTTAGTAATCTGACATCAGATTTCCAACAAGAACAGTGCAAATTAATTGTAGAAACCATAGAAAGTTCTATGAGTAATGGTAAAGTTATTGCAATTATTACAGATGGAAATAAAGTTAATCAAAGCTTTTTTTCTAAATTCAAAACCGTAGACGGAAAACCTTGGTTATGTCAAAATGGCTCTTATATTTTATATGACTATGTCCATCTTTTAAAGTGCATAAGAAACAATTGGCTGACAGAAAAACTAGGTCCGTTACAGTTTACTCAAAATGAGATAACTTACATTGCAAATTGGAGAGATTTAGTTAACTTATATACACTTGAAAAAAAACCAATTAATAAAGTTATCCAGATTGACTGAAACATCAATAAATCCTAAACCAATAGAACGGCAAAAAGTAAGCACTTGTTTACAAGTATTTAGTGAAGAGACAGTTGCAGCTCTAAAAACTCATCCTAAAATAGACCAAGAAAGTGTCAAGGGTACTATTATTTTTTTGGAGTTGATTATAGAATTTTGGAAAATAGTGAATGTTAAATGCCCAGGTGCCAATGCTAGATTTAGGGATGAGTCACGTAATGTAATCAGATCTTCAGATGACATTAATTTAAAAAAGTCACTTGCTATTGCAATATCGCAGAATATATGAAACCAACATCTGGTAATCGCAGAATATATGAAACCAACATCTGGTAAACGAATTCGCCAGCTTACGAGAGATACAAGCAATGCACTCTCACACACTTGTCGTGGACTAATTGATTTGTCTTGTCATCTTTTATCAAGTGGAAATGAGTATGTTATTTTAGGTTGGTTTTCTAGTGATCCAATTGAGAAATGTTTCGGAAAACTATGGCAAGGTTTTGGTGGTACTTACTTTATAACTGCTAAATCAGTTATCGAAAAAGTACATATTCAACATGCTAAGCTGGTGCTACATCTGAATATCGAAGTAGAAGGAAATGATGGCCATGACTGTCTTTTATGTCTTTAAGATTTAGATGATATGGAAAATGATTTAATTTACAATTTACCAGATCTAGAAGATAGTATAAGTATAGAAATTTTTTATGCTATTGTCTATATTGCTGGTTATGTTCAAAAGTGTTCTACTGAAGAAATTGGTGAAGATACAACTACATATTATGAAAAATATGGAACTTATTTGAATACTTTAAATAGGGGAGGATTAACTATTCCATCTGATACTCTATCTCAGTGGTCTTTATTTTGTTACATATTTTTTTCTTTACTAGATAAAAAAGTTTGCAGAACATTTCTGATAAAACAGTTTGCTTTTATTGCAGAGTTGTATAGTTTTTCTATTGCAAAGAAACAATGCCAAACACTAGCAAACATTTTTTTAAAGAACTTTGTATTACTTCACACTCCCAAAAGTAATAAAGAAGCAAAACTAAAAGAAATCAAGCTCATGTAATTTTTTTTTGGGAAGATTTAGTACAAAAAAAATTAGATATGTTATTGGTGTATTTTTCTGATTATTATTTCTTGTATATTCAAAAATTTGATTCAAAATGTTTCTATTCAATTTTACAAACTATTTAAGCTTATAAAATAGTTGCCAAATTAACGTCAAGAAACTCATTTTATAAAAATGCATCTAAAATTTTTTCAAATAGAATAATTAGTTATTAAATAATTAGTGTTAGCAAAGCTGTACAGCATTTTTCTCTTTTAATAAACCGCTATTTTATTTTTAAATCGGCCTTCAGTCAAAAAAATTCCCGCACGGTGTCGAGGCCTTCTATAAAGTAGGCCATGTTTTTTAACCAAAAAAATATAACATTTTTATCTTTAGTCTAAAAGGCACCTTAAAATCAATTTAAAAATTATTAAACTTTAGTAAAAGTTAAATGAACAGATTTGCTAATATTTAAATCAAAATTTAAAAATTAAAATAATAGTAAACACGTTTATTAAATACTTATGTTTTTTATTCAAATAGTTATTCGAATACAAGACGTTAAACTATTTTGGTAATTTTACAAATATTACACGATTTAATATATGTAAATATATTATATAATGTATAATATTAATCAAAAGTTGTTTAAACATTTAATTACTAATTACTTAAAACAATAACTACAAAAATTAAATTTACTAAAATATAGCTAATAAATGTTTAACATAATTATTTACTAATAGCATGGTATTTGCAACAAAAGCCTTTATTAAAGTCTTAAGTAAAATAGTTTTCTTATTGTAACTAAAGTAACACTGTCCACCGGTAAACTTATGTATTCAAAAAATGCCTTTAATGATTGCCAAAATCAACTCTTTATCTTAAGATAACCCTACATAAGATAAACACAAATGTTAAAAATGATAATTAAAAAAATGATGATTAAAAATCATTGTCGCGGCACCGGTTTTAACTAGGGGAGGAGGAGGGGGAGAGGGGAGGGGACTCAAAAACATTAACAACCCCCATCCCCTACCAAAGTTGCCAAAAAAAAAGTAGTACACCCAAATAAACTCTGGGTTTTTTACTGTTTATAGTTCGGATAATTTTTTTAGCGCATTTTTAAAATGTATACAAACTTTCAAAACATATTAACAACCGTGGTCAAGTTTTCAAAATCACAAAGTTTTTGCGTGGTCGTATTATGACAGGAAATCACACACCTTCCTGGACAAGGCTGTTTATATATATATATATATATATATATATATATATATATATATATATATATATATATATATATATATATATATATATATATATATATATCAACCCTCAGAATTAGGGTCGGCATTAGGCCGATCCTAAAAGTGTTTGAGGTTGGCAAAAAATTGGTGACCTCGTTTCTGTGTTTTATGGTCAGACCTTTGTATCAAATAATTTTTGCTGACTATAAAAAGATTGAGTTTTTATTACCTCATTTTTTCTAATTCCAAGGGTTGATATATACTGTAGATATACATTTCCCTACTTTTTTTGCCATTCTAAATTTAAGCAGAAAAAAACATTGAACAACTAAAAATTTTGCTATACATGTTGCTGTACATGAGTGGCATTTAAAAATTTAATGTTTTGTAGCTCAGGTGACTAGTCACCTAAGCTACGATTTTTATTAAACTTTAAAAGATTTTAAAATAATTTAAGAGATTTTAGATCCAATATTGTTACAAACTTCAAGTAAATCTATTGATTCCCAAATTGATTATCCCAAGAACCCTTGGTATTTCTATCAAATGATTAATTTCTAACCTTGTTACACTGTGCTTGAATATTTTTATTTCTGGTGATAAAAAGGTAGTTTTAAAAATTCTAATTGGTGCAAAAAGTATTTATTAATTCACAATTTTCAATAAACAAAATGTGGAATTCTTTTAATAATCTTTTGAAGATGTGTTGAAGATATATAATTTTTAGTTACTCTTTAAGTTGTATTTTTGATTAATGTTTCAAATTATGAAACTATTTTTATTGTATATTAGCATTACTTATTATTAATAAAATACAATTAACAAGGAATTATCTTATTTTGCTTTTTTTATTTTGGAATATTCAAATTAACTTTAAATATTGTTTGTTCAGAAAATATTAGGTCGTAAAAAAAAGCATTTAACTGCAACTGTGAAAATTTTTTTTAAGAAACTATTATTTTATATAAATTTTTTGTTATTAAAAGACTTTAAAGTAAATATGACTTTATAAATTAAAAATTTAAATTTAGTTTTGAAGGGGTGTAAATTAGTTGCTAAAATGAAGAATGTAAAATTTAGTTTTTAATGTCACCTGGTAACTAATTAACTACATAAAACATGAGTCTCTTCATCATAGATTTTATATTTAGAAAATATGTAAGAAAAAAAAAATTTTTTTCTTTTAAAAAAGAGAGAAGTGAATTTGTTGAAGAGAAGTCTTTTTATAAATGAATTTAAAATTTGTTTCTCATTAACTCAATATCCAAGTTCTTTTAACATAATTTATTTATGAACATTAATTATGTTTAGGAATATCTTAATGGTAACT
The DNA here is from genome assembly GCF_022113875.1 of Hydra vulgaris. Taxonomy (NCBI): domain Eukaryota; kingdom Metazoa; phylum Cnidaria; class Hydrozoa; order Anthoathecata; family Hydridae; genus Hydra; species Hydra vulgaris. Next base: position 11,031,764 of record NC_061170.1, read on the forward strand.
AATAAAATATATCTATAAATGGTTTATAACCTTTATTAAAAATATTTGATTAAATATGTAAAAAAAAAAAAAAAAAAAAAAAAGAAACTGATAAATAAACAAAAGACTATGTTAAGTATAAAATTATTTTAAGAAATAAATAATAGGGAAATATAATTTATTTCAAATACCAAATTTAGATTTAATTAGTAATTTATGTTATATTAGTTTAAATAATTTTTAATGTCATTTAAAATTAAGTTTAATTACAACATACTTTATCATACACTAATGGCGCAATTCAACTTTTAATGATGCAAATATATAAGCTGTGTTAAAGTTACATTTGTTAAACAAGGCAATTTCATGACAAGGCCTGCACTAGTAACTAGTATTAATACTATATATATTATATAATTGTTATTGTTTATATAACTTTATTATAATATAGAGAAATAATATTATTAAATGTGTTAAAATAATCCTTCATGTGAACCATGCCTTCATGGTTAAAATGAATTTTCTACAAAAACAGCAAAGGATAAAAAATAGTAGAAGAGAAAAGGTTTAGACATGTAAATCAAACTATTGCTGACAAAGAGACAATCTGGCAACAAAAAAAATTCTGTTTATTTAACTTGAAATAAGTTGAATAAACAGAATTTTAATTTACATGTGAAAAATCTTAAAAATCAGAATCTTTGATTGAAAAAGCACTTAGCGAGACAGAGCTTACTTATCAAGTTAACATTTTGCACAATCAAATATCTGATAGAAATGCTGTAATTTGAACTCTTCAAAACAAATTGCTTATTTTATAGGAGGAAATTGAGCATATATGGAACAATGAGCAGAATACCAGATATGATAAGTCTACTCAACTGATATTAGAGCATTTATATATGACATCCTTGTTTTTAATGTGCTTAAACACAGTGTGCCATCACTGCTCTATTAATCGGAGAGTATACTGACTATCCTATGGAAAATGAAATCAACTGATATTAGGGCATTTATATATGACATCCTTGTTTGTAATATGCCTAAACACAGTGTGCCATCACTGCTCCCTTAGTTGGAGAGTATACTGACTATCCTATGGAAAAAGAATTTCTACATCGTACAACTGGAAAGCAGATGATGTGAGCTTGGCTGCTGAAATAGTATTTGCTGAAATAGTAACTGCTGAAATAGTAATTGCAATAAAAAATCTAATGTCGGGCTTTGATGCTACTACAGCTTTTGATTACCAGAGTCATATACACAGTTTGTAGAACACCTTTCCAAGTTTTTTTTTTATAGGGGGAGGGGAGGGGAGGAGGGAGAGAACGCTGTATGTACCCAATCCATTAATGATACACGCCATTATCATATGTTGTATCTTAATAAAGTATTATTTTAATTTTTTATATTAATTTCACTCATTTTAACATTGATAAAAATGTTTATAAGAATGAAAAACTTTGATGCTAAGGTGTGCTGTATACTATTATCCACCACACACACCTTTTTCTAAAATACACCTGTAAGAAGCTGTCCATTAATGATGTTAACAAATTATTGGCAATTTTTGCCTCCCTTCCCTTTGAAAACAATTATTGACATAATTTATGAACAGCCCCTAAAATTTGCTTGTGAACTGGAGTAAAATATAACTTTGTAGGTAAACCTGCAGTTTAGCAAACTCTCAGTCGACAAACCCTCCCTTGCAGCAGCAGGCTATAAAATAGTTGATGTACTGAAGCCAATAAATATTCCTTAATGTTTAAAAATAAATATTCCTTTAAAGTCTAAAATGACAAAAGCACAATAAACATAATTATATAATTATTTTATGCCGGTAAAATTATTATATTATTTTTTGATGGTAAAAATCACTATCTATATCATATCCAAATTAGATAATTCTTCTTGAAAAATTTATTACAATTTCTTAACAAAACTGTAACCAATTTATAAAAGTACCAATAATTTGGTATCAAAATATATCAAGTTATAACTTGGTATCTTTTTTATAAAATTTTAAGAAGAATCATCCAATTTGGATAAAATTATCAATTTTATAATATTTTTTTAAAGCTCTTTTCAATAATATATACCAACCTATAAAAATTTATTTCTAATAATAGAAATATATTTAGACAATTTAAAATTTTTATGTGTATCTTTTCTAAATTGTTAAAAAAGGACAAATCAATATTTTTTCAGACATGAAAGTCAGCTGATAAAACTTACATTGGATTACTTGGATCCCATAATATACTTGACAGCGTAAAACCATTATTTGACCCAAACAAAAACAATATTAAAAAATATAATTTGAACCAAAGAGAAACCATTTTTTTTTTTTTTTAATTTTATCTAAAAAGAAAATATAAAAAATGATTTTATTCATGTTCGTAAAGTGTACATAGATTGTGTTGTGTGTATGTGTGTGTGTGTGTGTGTGTGTGTGTGTGTGTGTGTGTGTGTGTGTGTGTGTGTGTGTGTGTGTGTATGTGTGTGTGTGTGTGTGTGTGTGTGTGTGTGTGTGTGTGTGTGTGTGTGTGTGTGTGTGTGTGTGTGTGTGTGTGTGCGCGCGCGCATAAATATTTACATATATTCAGAAAAATATATATAAACATTTTTTTAACTGAAAACAAATGGATTAACCTACACTTTTTTTTAATTTATTTGTAGTTTCGAAGTGATTCACGAATTTCCATTCACAATTCAAAGTTACTAATTGAATTCAACAAACGTGAAATCCGAAATATTTTCTTTAAACGGATCTAAAACGTCACAATACACCGATTATATTATGTAAATTATTTAAAATCTGACTAACTAAAGCGCGACAACCTACGTACTCAGACCGAAGTACGACCGATTACAATATCAAATTTAATATTTTAAAGTTAATGTATATTTTAAAACCTAATTGTATGCGTGGTTTTTTAAAAATATTGAAGAGGGATGAGGGGTAAAGTATTAATAAAAAACAATGTTAATACCAATATGCTGAGATTTAAAAATAAATTATTTATCTTTTTAGTGTTTTAATTTTGAAATTATGAAAGCGTTACAGCAAAATTTAAATTTTAAATTTATACAGCAAAAAAACTAGTTTTGACGCTTCACGAGTTGTGTTTTACTATAAGACTGATATTAATACTTTTTAATTGGTACAAGTTATTTTTATTTATTTTAAAACTAAGTTAAATGTTTTCATTATCAACTAAAATATTTGCGTCAGATAAATACGAAACGGTGTAAGCGCATCATTATCGTTCAGCTTTAGCTTTAAAGCCTCTTATGGTTATGTCTTTTCCAAAATATCTAAAAGTCTTGTTACTAGTTTTAACATATTAATATTACTTCTAATTAACATTGTTATTACTATTATTGTAATTGTTGTTGTTGTCGTCGTCGTTGTTGTTGTTGCTGTTGCAACTATTGTTGTTATTATTTGTTGTTGTGATGGTGCTAGTAGTGATGGTATTGTTATATTATTTCTATTGTTATTTTTATTATTGTTTTTGATATTTTTATAGTATTAAATATTTGTATGTTATATTAATTTTTTTTTTGTGAAAAGTTCTTGAAATTTTACAACCTTATTTCAGAATATATTTAATTTGATATTTGTCCCGGCTTTAAAATATTTTAGATCCTCGCCTAAAAACAATGAGAGGGGCCAGATTAAAATAAAGTAATGAACATTTGAAACAAAATTAGTCACAAAATGTTGCAAAATAAAGTTTTGTGACATTTTGTTTATATAAAGTTTATACCTAGTATTATGCAACAATTCTGTTTTCTCACAATAAGCAAGCAAGCTAAATCATTGAAGCATGCAAGCAAGTTCATTTACTATCTTAAAAAGATTGGCAACGTATTCAGTTGACAAAAAAAATCCAAAAAAAGTAATTTCTGTTAATCTCTCTTTCATTATTTGTTAATATTTAAATATAAAGAATAGCAATAAAACATTTTTAGGTATAGGGTAGGTTAGGGTATTATGAGCAAGATATAGGGTAGGTTAGGGTATTATGAGCAAGCAAAAATTGGAAAATTTTTCAAAATAATAATACTGAATCCAAAATTTTCGCGAATAAAAAAAATTTTAAGGATCACTACTCATAATCCAATTAGATATTAGGGCACCCGAGATTTTTTCTTAAAAACACTAAGCTTTTAAAAAAGTAAGAAAAGTGTTCATATTACCTAGACCACTTGGTAATATGAGCACTTTAAATTAGCTCAAAAAAATAACATTAAATAAGTTAAAAATTACCAATTTATGGAATATAATGATTTGTTACTAACACAGCTTATCATTCAAATATTAAATTTTAAACCATTTTTTATTGAAACAATACTACTATGTTTTACGCATATATAAAAAAAAAATTAGTTTGTTATTTTTTCAATTTTATCAACTCAAATCTTTAAACGATAAAACTACAATTTTTTTGAGTTTAAATCACAGAAAGATATTTAGTATTGTTAAAATATTAAATTTTAAAATTTTTAATGTTTTGTTTTATTCAAAAAACAATTAAAACCATTGCAATTTTAGGACTTTAAACTCGGTGATCTTAATAAAAAACACTGGGTAATTTGAGCATGCTCATATTACACACAAATGGTATCTTTAAAAAAGTCAAAAATAAATGTTTCTATGCATTTCCATACAAAATTGAAACGAATTTCTAGCTAGCATATTTTTCTTTATAAAAAATTTAATTTCTTTATTTTAGCATAAAAGTATCGCGCCAAAGATATATTCATGCGTGATGATAATATTTTTACAACGCACAGATTTTAATAGTGTTTTAATTAGCCGAGAGCCGCTTATTACTGCATACAAATTTACGGTAAATATACTGGTTTATGTTATCACCACCTAAAGTCGGTTCAAAAAATACAAAGCAACTTTAATTTCACTGCTTACATCTTAGAAATATTTTCGTATGCTCATTTTACCAAGGTGCTCATATTGCTCTATTCATCGAAGTTATGTAGAAACCTCATCATATCAGATGTTTAAAAAATATATAAAAAATATCAGTCCAGAAACATAATAAAAATTTATGTTCAATTTAATACTCATTTATTTAGCTAATTTTAGTATTATTGCTCAAGTTCAACAAATTGCTAAAGCTCAACAAATACAACTTAGTTGTCAACAACAGAAGCGTTTTGTTAATTTAGAGGTTATGGTTTTCTAAACTTCACGTCAAATTATTTGAAGGATTGTAAACACATGTTATGCTTTTTTTTTTCTTTTTTTTTTTCTATTGAAAAAAATGTTAAAATGTCAAAAAACTCGTCACAAATTTTTTTATGGTCAAATAGCATATGTCATTTAAATAATTTTATATTTTAATCTTTTTTTTTTAAAATATTTTGAAAGATCTTTTGTTTTATATTTTCTTCGAAACCAAATGATAGTTATGAAACAAATCAATTACTGGGATAATTTAGAAAAAAAAAAATTAATAAAACTTATTTTTTTAAGTTAACAATATTCCGATAATGTATTAAGTACTTTAGAAATGTGTATAAAGTCTACTTTTATTTACCATTTACCTCTTAAATAAGGTTGCTAGGTTACCCCTTAAATAAGATCACAAGGTTCAATTTTCAGTTAGTTTTTATTTTTGGATATTTTTTGCAATATTAAAAACTATAAAGTCCTTAATTTCATGGATAAAACAAAAGAAACAGCATTTTATTAATCGTTTAATTAAAATCTAAGAAGCATCGGGTTTGATAAAGTTTACATCAACTTTAGATTATTAAATTAAAATTTAGCCCATAATTAGAAATTAAAGGTTTTTGAGTTTAAGCTCAACTTTAATTGATCTTAATTCATCACTGATTTTTTTACTCTACGAATAACGCTCACCAAGGCAAACGCTCACCAAGGCAAACGCTCACCAAGGTATAAAATCAAAAAAAAACAGTTAAAGTGCTTCCACGTACAAAAATTAAAAATATTTTTCATGTTTATGATTAGATAAGATGTAATTATTTTTTTCGAATAAGAATGATAACACTACTATTTTATGGAATATAAAACTATGCAAATAAACAGTCATTATGTAAATTTTGTTACTTTTTGCCATCCCCGTATCGTCCTGAATATGTAAACAACAAAACAGTTGCGTATCATTGACAGGCAAAAATAACTTGTGTAGCATTGGTAAATTGATATTTCAATCTAGCAATTTTTACTAAAAAATAAAACAAATATACCAAAGGTTGCAGCAATAAGAATGAATGATAAGCTCTTTCTTTCCAGATTTTCAAAACTCTGTTGGTAAAAATTGTTGTTCATAAAAACATCATTATTTCTAAAAAAGGTCACATCTTTTTTAAAACGAAATTTATTGCCTAAATAAGATCACGGATAATTACAGACCTATTCTAGATAGCGACGCTTTTAGACTACAAGCCTGCTTTTACCTACCTCTACAATTCAACGTTGCTTCAATACGTGCCACTGAGTAAATCGCGTAACTTAGTTTAAACATTAGTAAATTTAAGTCTAATAGCGTATGCTTACTCTTTAATTGTTTTTAAAGATTTTCAAACTCTTGATCTAAACCACTTACTTTGCAAGTTACAAGTTTCGTGTTTTAAAATAAATTAATAAACAAATCCTTTTTTCTTATACAAAAAAACTTAAAAACTTAATATAACTTTTAAAAAAATTGAAAAAAAGCAAACCCAGCCGGCATTATTACGTTGTTTCAACGTTGAAATTCGGTTGAAGCGTTGTTTCAACGTTGTTCAACTATGTCACAACGTTAAATCAACGTTACCGTTTAAACGTTGATTATTTAACGTTATTTCAACGTTAAATCAACGTTACAGTTTAAACGTTGATTATTTAACGTTATTTCAACGTCATTATTTCAATCATTGTTGACAAAAAATACGATATAAAATTTATGCGCGCGCAGAAATGGAAGTAAAAACGTAAACATTATTTCAACGGTTAACCCTTTGAGCACGGGGAGCCACGATCGTGGCTATACCGTCAGAGCACGTAGAGCCACGATCGTGGCTTTAAAAGTGTTCATCAGAACTATGACTTTTTCTACCGAAATACCGCTGTTCATAATTTAAAAATGGTACCATTGAATAGAGCACATTTTTTTCTATCTTTTGGTATATTGTTTGTGTATATTTTGTATTAAAGATGAGTGACAGCGAAGAAAGTTTTACTGAAGAAGAAAGTTGTACAAGCGAAGAATATTTAAGTAGCAGTGATGATAGTTTATTTGATGAAGGCACAATATTTTTTATTGAAAAATTGTATACAAATTTATTTAATTTAGATATATCACCAAATCTAAGCATTTGAAGTTTTTATTTTTATGTAGACTCCGGTTCTGATGACGAAGCTGGTGTTGATGATGTTTTAGATTTGTGGCTTCCTGTTGTAGGAGATGACAATGGCCCTAATGTTTTTGCTTTTACTGGTGCACCAGGACCCAAACATACTATTTCACCAGAATCAAAGCCCATTGATTATGTTGAATTATTTTTCACTATAGAGTTTTTGGAAAAGTTAGTAACTTATACCAACCAGTATGCTGATGCATGGATACAAAGTAACCAACAGCATTTGAGATCTCATCCATTGTCGATAGGTCATGTATGGATAAAGCAAGGAAAAACAAATCTTTTAGAAATAAAGGCATTCCTTGGTGTTGTTATTAATATGGGTCTAATCAAGAAAGCTAGTATTAAACTATATTGGGATATTAGTCATCCTTGTGCTTCCACTCCCTGGTTTGTTACTCATTTCAATCGTGACCGTTTTCAACTTTTACTTAAATTTATTCACTTTACTGATATCTCTATCCCTAATCAACAGCAACTAAATAAGATTTATAAAGTTCAGTATTTAGTTGAACATTTTAACAAAAAATTTCTCTATTTTTATATTCCTCAAAAAGATATTTCTATAGATGAGAGCATGATTGGTTACAAGGGAAAGACACCACATCTCCGCCAATATATGCCAAACAAGCGTCATTCTCGATTTGGAATAAAATTATGGTGTGTTTCAGACAGCACTAATGGGTATTTATCTCAGTTTGAAATTTACAAGGGAGGAAAAAATCCAGATGAAGCTGTTGTTGCCCATGGTATGACTTACAACTTGGTTTTTCGTCTTTTGCGTCAAGCCAACCTCCTTCATCAAGGTTATCACTTAGGTATTGATAACTATTACACTTCTCCACAACTGCTATTGGATCTATATCTACATCAAACTACAGTAACAGGAACAGTAAGAGTAAACAGAAAAGGTCTGCCAGAAATCTGCCTTAAAACAAAATTAAAAAACAAAGAAGTTTGCCAATATAGAAAAGGTCCTTTGTTATGTGTGGCATATCAAGATGGTAAAAAAAAACCTGTATTACTGTCTACTGTTGCCAAAGCAGGTTTTACTGAATTGCGCTACAGAAGAGGTAGTTTAGTTATGAAGCCAAACGTTGTTGCCCTATATAATCGAACCATGGGAGGGGTAGATTTAGGAGATGCACAGCTCTACGTTTACCTGTCAGAGCGTAAGACAATAAAGTGGACTACAAAAGTTGCCTTTTCTTTATTTGGCAGGGCTATTCTTAACAGCTACTTATTGTATAAGCTTAACACTATTGAACGTAAGCCTATGTCTAGAATAAGTTTTATGATGGCAGTTGTGGAAAGTTTAGCTGGAGGGTATCAACCAGTAAAAGTAGTATCAAAAAGACGAACATCTAGGGAGATGGAAACGGCAAGAAGTACAATTGTACCATATCCACTTCCTCAACACACAGCAATTAATAATCCAATTAAAAATAAGCAATTAAAAAAAATAAAATGTGTAGCTGGGCACCAAACCCGTGTTCGTACCAGTTGGCAGTGTCAGTCATGTTGTGTTGGACTGTGCCCTGGATGCTTTTCAAATTACCACACAACAGCTATAAATTAAATACATCGCATTTCTTAAATTCTTCTAAAAACTAGAAAAAAAAAACTAAAATTTAAAATAGTTGTTTTGTTTTTTTTTTTGTTTTTTTTAGTTCAGTTTCTCCGTACGGTGTTTAAGTTTTATTCCGCGCTCAAAGTTATAGAGATTTATAATGGAAAAAAAATGTAAATACTGAACTTATACAATATAGAATTTTCAAAAGATCGGTATTTTTCGTTTAACTTGGGCTACAATGCTCAAAGACTGATATTATTAAATGTAAATATAATACAACTTTTTCAAAAAATGATCCATTAAATTATGTTGAATTTAATGCTAAGCGTTGTTTTTTAATAGAGCATCAAGAATTAAAAAAGGAAATTGATAACTTTAAAAAAGAACTTCAGCACGAAATAAAAAAATAAAGATTTATATGAAAAATTAACTTCAACCACATCAGTTATTACTATGAAAACAGACAAATTTGTATATAAACATAATCCAAACAAATCGTGTTATTGCAATTTATTTGTATACAAACATTTATTTTAAAAATAATAGTTCTTTTGACTTTTATACTGGCCTTACATCTGTCAATGTGTTTCATCAGTTAGTGCAGTATCACCATTAATCAAAAGAGATAAAGTGATATTAAAAAAAACATTTACTTCTGTTTTTTGAAATTTAAAAAAATCCTTAACTACTTGGACCAAAATAAGTGTAATGCAGCAAAGATGAATTTTTAATAATGCTAATACTTGGATTATTGACAACTGATTTTGCTGACAGGTTTAATATATTTTTAGGATTAACGAATGCAATATTTTCTTCATTGTTGAAAGCTTCTAGCTCACTTTTAAACCACATGGTTTTTGTTCCAAGTAAAAATGTTATAAGACAGGCAATGCAAAACAGATTTTAGAAATTAAATTATTCAGACTAACACTAAATTTTAGATATAACAGAATTTATTATGGAATCACCTTAAAATTTTGACTTACAGAAACTAACAGGGAATGAATACAAACATTACAACAATATAAAAACATTAGTACCCGTAGCTCCAAATTCATCAATAATTTCTTTTAAAAATTTCTAAAGCTTACAGAAGCTAAATTTCGGATAAAAAAATTACATATCGCAACAATTATTTAGATTGTATTACAAAATACTCTTGTATAATGTATGATTAAGGCTTTAATATTAATTTTTTAATACGAATGAAGTGATTTTAATTAAATCCATTTTTATCAGTCACTTTAAAAATATGATGAGTATTTGTATAAAGATAATTAAAATTTCAAACAATAATATTAGCTTTACTTGTTGTTTTTTTAGGTGAATCAATTGCAATTAATGGAATATCTTTAAAATGCTGAGGTAATTAAAATAATTTTTAATTATTCAGGAATTTTAAGGATTAAATTATTTAGCAAAAAAATTATTTCATAATGAGTTCAATTTAAATTAAAAAAAAAAAATTAATATTAGTTCTCGCATAATTAATATCAGTTCTCTTATCTATTAAAATTTAGAATATTTTCCAACAATTTTGTGACCTCCATAAATATACCTTTCACTACACCATATAAATAGCACTGATTTATATGGTGTAGTGAAAGGTATACCTTTATAAGATATGTAAAACTATTTTATTTTCATTTTTTATATATTCAAAAATTTCTCCTTGTGTTTTTTTTTTTTTTTTTTTTCTAATTCTTTTTTATTAACAGCTTCTTCTATTAAATACGATGGAGCGACTGAAACTTTTTGTCTAAATTCTAAAAATGCGCGTCATTTTGAAAAGGTGGCGGAAAAGAAAAAAATTTAGATTGATTGATATAAATTTATATTTATAAAAATCAATCTAAAATTTCTTTATTGAAATATTTGCATATATTTCAATAAAGAAGTATTTTCTTTTTGTCTGCTAATATTTTTTTTTTCAGTGTTAATTCAACATTACAAATTAAAAGTCAATTATGAAAAAAGCCTAGAATGGAGTTGATGTTTTAAGTAAAATAAGAAAAGCCCAAAAAGTAACTGATGTAATATTTTTATTTTTTGATAAAAAAAAATTTCTAATAATGTTTAAAATTGGTATTAATATTAATGTTTATTAGATGAAGATGAGTGAAAAATAAGTAATGTTTATTAGATAAAGATAAGTAAAAAAATAAGTTACAAGTTATTTTTTGGTCTTGAAAATTGTTTGAATGATAATTTATTATTTATTAAAATATTTTCTTTTTTAATTTTTGTTGTTTTTATATTTTAATTAAAAGTCTATATTATTGTGTCATATATTATAATATACCTTATATTATACTATTATATTTTATATTAATAATGAGTATTTTTGTTTTTTTGTATTTCTATTTTTTTTTTCAATATTCCATAATTATCTTATTTAGATGTTTATGTTTTAGCAACCTAGTATTCTTTCATTGTTTGTCTTTGTTATTGAGCCTTAAGTTATTTGAACATAATATATTCAGAGCTCTGCTGAATAATAGAGAAATAAATAAATTAATAAAAATGAGTTTAAAATATAATAAATTTATAAAATAAAGAAAATCTTCTCTTTGCTTATAATGTCTACTAATATTATTGTTTAGCAACTATCATGGTTATAAAATGTTCAAATTTAGCTAGTTTAATTAGGCCTGTTAGTACACTTATATTAAGGTTTCTTCATTTTATATTAGTTCATGTAATTTTTTCAAAATCAAATATGCGGAAAGGAGCTGTTTGGAATGAAGATTTACAAGAAGAAGTAATTCCATCTAATTAGATTAGTGATAAAACTGTTTGTCGGCTTCCAGGTACCAAAGCATTAACTGCACTAAAATGCAGAGAAGAATTGGCTTAAGTTTATACAAATAAAAACTAAATTCTCTTCAGGTATTACATCTATATATTACAATTATTATTTTTTAAATAATGTGGTAAGAAGAGTTATTTTGTTGATACAAAATATATAACTATTTGTATAACTATTTCAATTCTAAAAGAAACCAAACAGTATTGTGAAAATTTTAAATTCACAACTACAAAATGTGATAATGAGAATGTTGACAAGTGGATGCAAATTTTCCACTTGTGTGGTTTGGATGGTTCTCCACAATATAATATATCTCCACAAGCATAATATTAGATTTACTTCATGTTTTTTTACAGATAAATCAATTGCAGTTAATTGGTGGAATTACCTCATTTATAATCAGGGTGTCTGCAGCTTCTCTAAAATCCTCTAAAGTCCTCTTTTTTTAAAACCACTTCTAAAATTCTCTCTTATCCTCTAAAGAGGTATAAATTTGATCAAAGCTCCTCATTAGTTCTTCCTTTTTTAATTTTTGATGGATGTATAATGTTCAAAATACCCATTCTCGGTCTGCAAAACTGATTAACGCCTTAAAGTGCATGGAATTATAAAAAATTGCTTTAGAAAATGCATGCTATTTAACATAACAAATGACATTATTTGATCCCTGTCCAAGCCCCATAAGTGTATAAACATGGGGGTTAAACCATTAATAAATGGCCACATAAAATTTCTTATAAAAATTTTATGTGGCAACCCCGAAAATTATTTTTCAATGCTAGAAATGTTTTATATTTTGATTATTAATTTATTTTTAATATATTAAAAAGGTTGTTTTATTTAAATTAAGTATTTGAAAAAGTTATTAATAACCAACTGACAGTTATATTATTTTTTTAAAATTCAGAGTATTTTCGAAAAGTTATATGGCCTCCATGGATATGAAGGGCAAAGGTGGAAAAATATGTTTTAAGAACACTAATCTATATGGCGTTGAAAAAGATATACCTTCATAAGTTGTAACACTTTTCCATTCATTATTTATTTTTTAAATCTTCCCTTTTTGTTTTTTTTTTATATATTTTTTTATTTACAGCTTCTTCTATTGTATACGATGGACCAAAAGAACCCTCGGTTAATGGAACATTGTTTGACTTTCTAAATTACGCTTTATTTCAAAAAGGTGGTGGAAAAGAGAAGAAATTTGTGTAGATTTTATTCAATTACATGTAAATATATGTAATATTTGAATATATATTTTTGAATAAAACAAGTTTTATCTCTTTCTTTAATCATACCTAGCTATTTTAACTAAACTAAACTGAAAAAGTTCTAAATAGTCTAAGTATAGACTATGAATAGATTTAATATCCATAATATACCTTGATAATGTACAGCAACGCTAATGTACATGCATAGTACGTTTTGATGGTGATCATATTTTGACGCACATAGCACGTTTACATACATATATACATTTTGACATACACGTTTTGATGGTGAAAAAGTGTTTTACAGTCGTTTAACGTTGATAAATCAACGTTAAAAAAACTATTATTTTAAACGTTGTATCAACGTAAATTCAACGTTGTTGTAACGTTTTTTCGCGTCGAATCAACGTTGATATAACGTTTTAATCTAACGTTGATTTAACGTTGATAAATCAACGTTGAAAAAAACTTTCATTTTAAACGTTAAATCAACGTTAATTCAACGTTAGGTTTCAACGATATTTCAACGTTATTTGCCGGCTGGGAAACTTTACAGAAAAAATCTATGCATAATGCAAAATAATTTAAAACTGAAAATTATTTTATTTTTATTAAGATTTTTAGAAAGATTTTATCGATTTGATAAAAAAGCATAAACTATTTTAAAGCAAACTATATATTAAGATAATTTATAACTAAAATAGATGTAAAAAGTTTTATGATTTTATTATTTATTTCTTATATAAATATGTTAAATATTTGTATAATAATTTCAAATTGTAAAAATTACGTTTTACCTGTAATTGGAAAAAACTTGTAATTAAAATAAATAGCTACAAGAAGTTATTGTCATTTTAGTAGTATTGTTCATTTGCAACTAAGTGTATAAAACAATAAATAGAAAATTAACTTTGCAATGACGTCGCAAGTGGCGTATGTTTTTATTTAATGGTAAAAAAAGAAAAGAAATAAAATTAAAAAAAAAAAAATCCAATTTTGAAATATCAAAATATAAAACAAAATGAAGTAAAATAAGATCAAAAGATATAAACAAATAAAGATAAAAAACAATTCAAAATAACACAGCAAATAGAAAGAAAAAAAAAAGGTTCGTTAAAAGAAAAAATTTGAAAATGTAAAATAAAAAAAAATAAAATATACGAAATGAAATACGTTAGTCTGCTAGAAACAATATCATTGGAAGAAAAGAACAAGAAAAAATTTTTGTTTAGTGAATACATTGTTTATATTGATGTGTATTTTTATTGTTAATGGGGCGGACCCAGGAAATTATTTGGGTACATCTGATTTTTTGGAAAAATCTTTAACCCCCTCCCCAGGGCCGTCCCGAAGAATGAGAGGGGGGTGTCGTGGTGTCCCTCACCCCCTCCCCTTAAAGATATCTTACAAGCATTTGAGTTAGCACATTGAGCAAGTTTTGAACTTTAGTTGGCATATTGGAAATATTGAGAACTTTTTTTTTTTTTTGGTGTCTCTAGTCGTTAGTTGAAAAGCAAAAAAATACATGGAAGACCATCTTCAGTTAATCTATCAAGATTAACCGAGGTCTATTATTAAAAGAGGTCTATTAAGTTAATCTAATAAGAGCCTTTCTTCAATTAAAAATATGCAAAGTTATCACCGGGGCACTTTACTTTTAGATTATAAAATTATATATTTACACATTATTTACTGATCTATTATTAAAAACTATATTTTTACATTACCATTAATAAAATAAATTACACAATGCAAGATTTTATATTTCTATTTTAACAAATGTATTATAAAATAGCACAAATTATAATAAAATATTGTATATTAAATATGCAATTTTAAATTATAAAAAGAGGTATTTAGAGATGCATTCTTAATGCCACATTTTGTAAAAAAAAAAAAAAATTTAAACATTCATTTTAATAAATCTTGCTAATTAAAACATAAAAACTAAAAAAAATCAATTAAAAAACAAAAGCATTTGCCAATTATAACAAATACAACTTTTATATATAAAAATGATAACACTAAATTGGTGTTATTATTGTTTGGCACTATACCAGGGTGCTTAACATATATATTTCAGGCGCCAAAATGAATAATATATCCACTCACATTCGCATGAAGTTAGTGGAAAAGTAGCATGTAAACTTTTAATGTTTTTACAACCAGGAAAATTTATCACTTTTAACAGCTCAGTAACATTAATATTGAAACTACTTTTTTAAATTTAACTAAAATGCTTCACATAAATTAAGCTCACAAAATTAAAGCATGGGAATTCAGTAGATCTGTTCATAAAATTCACTAAAAGATATAATTGAACTTCTGAAATCATTTTTGTAGGAACTAGTACTCTGTTCTTAAAAACTATCCAAAAAAAAAGTAAACCTTCTCCACCCAACATGTTCAATATGGAACGGTACTTTCAATATGCTCCTCTAAAATTTGTTGCCTGATATGTATAAGTTTAAAAAGTGATACCTCATTAAAGTGTGCTAAAAACGATACTTGTCATATTGCAAAACATGACATAGTGCTAAAAAGATACTTGACATATTGCACTTTGTATAAGGAACAAATAACTAAATTAAGTCTATGACTGTTGCAATGAGCATATGCAGCTTTTTCATTTAGATTTAAAATACAAGAGGACAAATCTTTAGTGTGACCATCAATCCTCACCCAAACTCCATTGTTCAGTTATATAAAACTTTAGCTGTTCCAACACTAACGTATGGTCTTGAGCTGTGTGAACATAAAAAAATGTTAATGCAAAAGCTTGATATAGTTGGATGAAATGCACTTAAGTCACTCCTCGATGTTTTAAAATATAGCAAAAATTATATTCATACCTTATTTTTTATTGAAGATATATCAATTATTATACAACAAAACAAGCTAAACTTATTTATTCGTTTGATGAACAATAAAATGACATATGATATTATTAGGTCGCAGCTGAAAAACAAAACAGCCCCACAAAATTTTTTAGATAGTATCAAAGGGTTGTGCAATAATCATGAACTAAATCTGGAGACAATAATGGAAAGTAAAAAAAAAAAAAAAAAATTGTTGGCCTCAAAAATTTAATTGCTGAAACGGATCTTCAATCTCTAAAATGTGCAGTTGAGTACTGGAACTTAAAAGAGCAGAGAACTATCTTCAAGGACATTCTTGAAAAACATATTCCAAGATGATCTCGTTGAAACAAAAAAAAAAAAAAAAATTTCCAAGATTTTTTATATTTATCTTGTATGAAACTCTTAATTTACCTTACTTGTAAAGTAGGTGTTTAATAAATCTAAAATAAATTGCTCTACCACTACCATATCACAATTCATGATATATAAAAAGGAATCCGAAATATTTTTTATCAAAAAATAAAATATTCCGTACTAGTAACAACATTTGTGCAATCTAAGAAACTGATAAATTCTCTTATTGAACTTTGAACCAACAAACCATATAATTAAAAGTAGTTGTTCTCTACTTTAATTGTCAGAAGCTTCATCAGAAAAATCTTTAAAATTTTTAAACTATTTTGTTATTAACTTCTCTGAAACACTTTTTTTACCAGATATTATGGTGTTTTAGATATGTAAGAAGCGTTTTTTGTTGAAAATATTTAAGCTGATCTTGAAGAATTTTATCACCAGCATAAGCACGAACATGTTACAAACACGATTTATTAAGAAAACTTCGTATATTTACAGAGTCGAGACATTTTAAATATCACAATAAACTTTAAACATTTCAGGGTGAAAATAGGAAGGTACGTCCGACAGTGTTTTTTCATAAATAAAATCGGTTACTTAAAATTCAAATATTAAAAACTAAACTAAATAAAAAGTTCAATCACAGAAAAAAATAATGTTAGGTACGTATATTGTTTTATTTTGAGATGTAGTAACTATTAAAATATATTTCACCTCCTGATTATCGCTAAACGATAGATTTTAACTAAGATTTTACTTAGGGTGTACTGCTTTGGGTACATCCAAAAATTGTTATAACTAAAGAAATTAATATTTTGCTTTTATAACAAAAAAAATAAAAATTTAAAAAGTTTTTTATCGTTTAACAAAATAATATTGGTCCATTGAATAAAAAAATACGTCCATTGAATATTCTAATTAAATATTATTTATTTATTATTACTTTAACCTTCCAGTTAAAAAATATTTTTTTATTTACCGCTTTAAACAAAAAGCAACTTTAATTACTCTAAACAAGAAGCGAAATTTTTTTTTTAATAACTGTTTGTATAAAGGTAATAAAACTTAAATTTAATTCACTTAACGGTTAAACTAAAAAAAATTATTTTTATACGCAATATTGAAATATTATAAAAACTTTTTTTTTTTTAGATTTCTTTTTATTTTTGGGTACGTCTACAGACGTACTAGACGTACCCTAGATCCACCCCTTTTGTTATATTTATATGCCGTGTATTTTTGTGTATGTATTTAATGCATTTTTTACTTTTATTAACCTTAGTTTTATGTATAATAAGTGCTTTTTAATTTATATTTTATTTATTTGTTTATTATACTTACAATATAATTTTTGTTATTATATTATAAAAACTAAAATTATTATATTTATTCTTTGTACAAAGAATAAAAGGCTAAATAGTTTTATATCGAAAGTCGTTTTATGTCATTGTTATTTGTTACAATTTGTCAGTTTATTACTGTTTGTAACTGTAACTAGTTGATTGTTGTATGGAAGATTGTATTGATTTATTTTAATTCTTTTAATTATTTTTTATAATTTTTGTTGACGTAATTAATGGACAGCCTTCTATTAAATATTTATTTAATAATTCCGTTATATATGTATAGTATTTATTATTATCATGTTTTTATTTTAATCATTATTATTGGGTGTTAGTTATACTTACTGGTAATATTATTATTGTTATTCTTATTATTATACAATAACTTATTTTTATTATTGTACTATTGTTAATTTATTGCTATTTTTATTATTATTATAACTATATGTGTCTATAATATGTTTTGTATCATCAAAGAGGTTTTTACTTTATATTAGTTTTAATAACTATTTGTAAACGACCGTGGAAACTAGATCTTTTTTCCAGAATATACAATTGATTGATTCCAGAATATACAATTGATCTATATTAGGACCACTCTTATTTTTAATTTATATTAATGATTTAAGCAAAGCCTCTAATATTCTAGATTCTATCTTATTTGCTGATGACACAAATTTATTTTATTCTCATAGTGATATAACAGCATTATTTAAAACGGTCAACATTGAACTCCTAAAACTAACCGAATGGTTAAATATGAACAAACTTTCAATTAATTTAACTAAAACTAAATATACTATTTTTCATCGCCTCCATAAAAAAGAAAAAATTCCTCTTGAACTTCCAAAACTTATTATTGGAGATTACATCGTAAAAAGAGAATGTTCGATGAAATTTTTAGGTGTAATTCTAGATGAAAACATAAATTGGAAAGACCACATAAACATGATTGAAAATAAAATTTCTAAAAATATTGGATTACTCTATAAAGCAAAACCATTCTTAGATCAATCCTGCTTGAAATACATATATTACTCATTTATACATTCTTATCTTAATTATGCAAACATTGCTTGGTGTAGCACCAATAAAACAAAGATAAAAAAGCTATTTAGCAAACAAAAACATGCAATTAGATTATTATCAAATGCACACCGCCTCTCACATTCAAGACCATTGTTTAACAATCTAAAAATACTAAATGTGTACCAAATAAATATATATCATCTTCTGATTTTTATGTATAAAATTAATAACAATTCAATACCAAATATCTTCAAACCATTATTTAATAAAATTCAACACAAATACGTAACTAAATATTCTAACAACAACTTTGTTCAACCCAAAACTATATACGACTCCACCAAGTTTTCAATAACTGTTAGAGGACCTAATGCATGGAATAAGATAATCAGTAATGATATTAAAACACTTAAAACTCTTGATCAGTTTAAACAAAAACTAAAACTATTACTTTTAAATAATGAACAAACAGATAATTGTTTTTAAATCTATCTATAAAAATATTATATTTTAAAACTATCTACTAATGCATACTTTATTTGTCTGGAAGGTCTAAATTCTTTAATTTTATATAGGTATTACAGTCTGTTATATTATAAAAAAAGTACTTATAAAGATTTTTAGCATTTTTAGATTTCATTAGTTTAAATAAATTTATTAGTTTTCTTAAATAAGAGAGAGAGAGAAAAAATAAAAAAAGTAATCTTTTTTGAGTTTTAATTTTTTATATTAATATTTTGTAATTTGTTTTTGAGGAATTAATATATTACACTTTATAAGAACAGATTGTAAATTAAATTAAATTTTACGTTTACTTTTTTGATGTTTTTTAGTTTTTTGATATTTTCGTTTTTCTGAATGAACTTTTAAATTTTTCTTTCAAAAAATAAAATCGAAAAAATATCTTTCAAAACTTTGAACTATTAAGGTGGTAGTATGGTCAAAAACTTCAAATTTTTTGATTTTTTGAATATAACCTTTCTTGGCGTTTTCACTCGTGCTGAAAACGATAGTGTTATTCATTTTTTATTGTATTCTATATAAAACCCTCTATTTTTCATTTAAAAAATAGTACTATAAAATATTGCTCCTTAGCAACGGCATAGCAACAAATGCAAACATCATGTATATCATCTTATTGAACTGCCTGAAGCAAGAATTTTTTTATTGTATGTTTTGAGAAATTACTTAGTGATTTTTGGCTTCTTTTTTTTGCCGTGAAAACATTAAAACTAACACATATGAGCAGTTGACATCTAATTTCTTGCTATGATTGTTAGGTGACTTGCATAAATAAAAGCACGTGTTATCTATTTTAGTTACTGATGTTTAATATAGCTAGAGTATAATTGTTAATTTTTTTTTTTAAATTATTTAGTGTAGATTAAAATAAATTAATTATTTCTAATCAATTAATATAAAAACTGAAGCTTTAAGAAGAAGAAAAATTGGTGCCTCAAGAGTTTTTAAAAAAAGAAAAAGCACTTCAAAAAAATCAAGTTTGGCAGTTTTTCCCCAAAATGAAGATACTTCTGTGAGCAAAGAATTGTCATTAATTGACAGAAATAACTTAAGCATTCTACCTAACTTAACAACATCAACCAGTAATGTTATAGCCAGTGATGAACCTTTTCTACAACCTCAAAGTAATAAAAACGAGTCTAACTATGTTATAATTGATCTTAATATAATTGTACAAATTCTTACATTAGTTGGAACATGCCCTGACTGTGAGAGCAAATCAATAAATATTAATATAGATCACAAAAATAAAAAAGGTTTAAGTTCTTTGTTGTTATTGAGTTGCACTAAGTGTTCATGGAAAACAAAGTTCTATACTAGTAAAAAAGTTGCAAGTAAAACTTCTGAAAAGTCTTTTGATATAAATTTACGTTCAGTAGTTGGGATGCGTGAAATTGGAAAAGGACTTAGTGCATTAGAAAAACTATGTGGTTTTTTAAACTTACCACCTCCAATTCAAAAAGCCACATTTAATGATGTTCAAAACAAAATATTGCTGCCATATAAATGTGTTGCAATGCAATCAATGATTAATGCAGCTCTTGAGTTTAAATTGAGAGATGATACTGGAGTTTCAGATATTACTGTTTCTTGCGACGGTACATGGCAGAAACGAGGACATAACTCCTTAAATGGTATAGTATCTGTTATTGCAGTTGATACAGGAAAATGCCTTGACTATCGTGTTCGCACAAAAAAATGTAAAGCTTGTGAACTCTGGGAAGATAAGTTTAACTCTGATGAATATGAAGAGTTTATGCAAAAACATAAAAATGATTGTCACCTTAATCATATTGGATCTGCTGGATCTATGGAAGCAGCAGGACTTGTTGAATGTTTTAATGCCTCTGTTTTAGAAAGAAAATTAAGGTACATAAATTATCTTGGAGATGGTGACTCTAAAGCATTTTCAGACATTCAAAAACAGAATCCATATGGAAAAGAAATAACCAAGCTTGAATGTGTAGGACATATTCAAAAAAGAGTTGGAGCAAGACTAAGAAAATTAAAAGCAACTAATAAAAGCTTATTAAGTGATGGTAAAAAATTAGGGGGTGTTGGTCGTCTTACGGACAAAAAAATTAACAAGTTACAAAATTATTTTGGAATTGCGATTCGTCAGTGTTGTGGGAAATCTGTTTATGAACTAAAAAAAGCTATAGGAGCTGTATTATTTTATTGCTCTGAGGCATCATCTTCTGATGTAAGACATGCTATGTGTCCTCAAACTAATAATACTTGGTGCAAATACCAAGCAGATAAAATTAATAAAACAAATGTTTATAAAGAAAAGCCTGGACTGCCTATTGTTATCAGAGACATAATTAAACCAGTATTTATAGATTTATCAGATGAAAGTTTGTTAAAAAAGTGCCTTCATGGAAAAACTCAAAACAATAATGAAGCCTTGAATGCAATAATTTGGAAACGGTGTCCAAAAGATGTTTATGTGGGGCAAACTGCTTTAGAAATAGGTACAGCATCAGCTGTTATTAATTTCAATGAAGGATTAGCTGGTATGTTAAATGTTTATTCAGAGCTTGGTATTAATCCTGGAAAAAACTGTATTACATTTTGTAATCAAAGAGATAGTCAAAAAATTAAAAATATTGCAACAAAATTGACTGATGAGGTAAAGCAACGTCGGAAACAAATAAGGGCAAAACGAAAAGGTTATAGTGATCAAGATAAAGAAAGTGAAGGAATAGCTTATAGCCCTGGAAGTTTTTAGTGATTTTACTATTTTTCAATTGATTCAACTATTTGTTTTAAAAATTTAAATTTATGGTTATCATAATTTTTACTTTTTTTTAAAAAAAAAATTTTATTTCAAAATTTTTATATTTTTCTTTGCAAGGATACTAACCTCTTTATGGTACTTAAAAAATTAAATAAAACTCATTATAAACTTAGTTTATTAACATTGTCATTAGCTAATATATTTAAGAATGATTAGAAATCTTTGAAATAGAATCAGAGCTTATTTTATATTTTAACTTGTTTTTTTTTTTTGTTATATTTTTTAAATCACTGTTTTCTCAGAACAACATTTTTGAGCACGGTGCGATAAATAACTTGAGAACTACTTGTTATGGTGCTTTAAAATTTTGTACAGTTGTAATAATATATATTATAAACTCATTGAAGCAGTATATTTTTCTGATATTATTTTTTGGCAGAGTTATGAGCTTTTAAAGGGGGCTGTTTTGGGGTAAAATTTGACCCGTTAGATGTATATATTGTATCTCCTTGGTGCTTTAAGCTAACTTTATAATTTTGCTTCCATGAGTTCTTTAATATGATACAAGTAAACACTGAAAGTTTGAGTTTTATAGCACCTACCATTGTCTCAATATTTATCGCAGCGCCTTTTGACTTTTTTAGGTTTCGCGACCCAAAACTTGGGTCCAAATGTAAAATTTTGATTTTTTTTTTTTTTTTTTTCATGTTTTATGCATTTTTTTAATATTGTATGAAAAAATCAATATTGTTTAGTTAAAAAAAACGATTTTAGAATTTTGACCATACTACCACCTTAAACTATTTGGCATTTTATATAAACTTCTTTGTAATATTTTGCTTTTTTCTTAATTTTTTAATTTTCATTTTAGTTACCATGTATTTATATAAATGTCTAGACAAACAAGGGACTTGGTGATAAGACTTCTTCTTCTCGTCCTTGCCATTTTTAAATATTTTAAATTACGGAACTTGTAAATATTTGTACGGCTAAATTATAAAAAAAAAAAAAAAAAAAAATTGATTGATTGAAATACTATTGCGTGAGACGATAGGGCACGAGAGCGTGAAAATGTTTTTACGAAATTTGGCAAATACATAGAAAATGAATGTTAGAATTAAATGAATAAGTTAGAACAAAATTTAAGACTAATGCAGTTAAAAAACAGGAGGAAATTATTTAATACCGATAAAGTAAATAAAAACGTTTACATCCGCAAAAAAATTAAAAAAAAAAAATGAAATCAAATTATAATAGTTTCTGCAGCAGTTTTTCAAAATGCCTTAATACTATGTTTTTCGAGAAAAACGCAATTAAAAAAATTTATTAGAAGAAACCCTTTGTAAAACGTTTTTGAAACAAATAATTTTTATAATTTTTTTTTATAGTTCTTTGAAAACATGTATTCAATAAGGTTTGTAGACATCTAAACTTGCTTATTTTGTAAAAAAGTCAAAATTGATTATTTTTACCTTTAGGCGTTTTAAAAGACGGCTGCAGTATTCTACTTGAAAATTTTTTATATTTTTTATATATATATGAAATAATTACTTTTTCTTCACCTTCCTCAACGAATATACTATATAAGCTATCAATAAATACATTTTAAGAAATATTAATTTTTAAAATAAATCTTTAAAATAAGTAAAACTTTAATCAATTTTGTATTACCTATCGGACGCCACCTTTCTATCGGACGTCACTCTTTTGGAATAAAGTTAATTAATAATAAGTTACATAATAAAGTTATTTTTTCATTTCGATTTTGAGGGCTGTCCATTAATTACGTCAACAATTTTTGGCAGTTTTTACCTCCTACCTCCCCTTGTCAACAACTTGTCAAACTTTCAGTGACCCCCCTATAAAATTACGTCAACATTCAATAACCTCCCCCCCCCCCTCCTCCTCCTCAAAAAAAAAAAAAATTAAGATGGAAAAAAAAATGTTTTAAATTGACTAGTTTAAACAACTGAAACTACAAAGTTGTTCAATGTAAAATGTTTAAAAAAAAATGTATTCAAATTTAAACTTATGAACATATTTTCAAATGAATATAATCATTTAAAATTACAAATGCTTGCTCTGAACAAAAAGTGAATTAAAGTAAAAATTATAGAAAAAAAAAATTAAACTTTTAACTTATAAACATAATTTCAGTTTAAAAATACAAAGTATTACTCTGAAAAAAAAAGATTAGAGGATTCACAAAAATTTTTACACGTTTAAATTATAATGATATTTCAAGTTAATAAAATTCTCCTCACTTTAACATTAGACATAATAAAAATTTACAGTGAAAGCCAATTATTTTTAATAGAGACTAGAACAACAAAAAATACATATAACAAATTATATAAACCAGGGGTTGGCAACCTTTTGAGACGGAGGAGCCGAAAGTCACAATATACAAAGTTTTTCAGTTTTTAAAGAGCTACCATTATCTTTATTTTAAAATTGTATATATATTTTTTGAATTTATTATTTAGGTGCCCCAGATGACCTAACGGTCTTGTCACAGAGCACCGTGGAAGTGCATTTAACCAGGAAGTTCACGCCTCCTTCCTTACCGTGACGCGAAATAGGTCCAAAGCTCGTTTCGAACCTATATCTCCTGCTTATAAAACAAGCGCACTAACCACTGCGCCACGGCTGCACAAATATTTAATGTGGAGTCCCAAAAAACCTCTGGATTTAAATGTCACAAAAAGATTACTTATTCCTAGTTTTTGGTAATATTTTAATTCACTGGTTTTAAAACTAGTAAGGGTGGTTACGGATAACTTAATCCATTAATGGATTAAATTATCCGGAACTTCATTAGTTTAAGCTGTACATCAAGTGTCCGGAGTTACCCGCCGTCCAGGGTTACCCGACTTTCCCCTACTTGTCTTCGGATGAGGTCCTCGTTTCATTTTACTAATTAAGTTTTTGTCAGTAAAAATTACGTATAATTTTGGATAATTTAAATAATTATTACACGACCAAGCAAAAAGGAAAACAATACTTGTCTTATCACCACGGCCAAAAATTCTTTTATGTTTTTTTTTTTCATGAAGTTATATTTTTTATACTGTTTATTATTGATATATATATATATATATATATATATATATATATATATATATATATATATATATATATATATATATATATATATATATATATATATATATATATATATATATATATATATATATATATATATATATATATATATATATATATAAACTAATTTAAAACATCAGATAATACAAATTCTCTTAATACTAAATAATTTATTTGAAATTTTTGCCGGATTATAGGCACCGGCATCATCAGCATTTAATATAATTACAAAAATTGTGACCGTTAAATAACAACAAAAAAATTTTTAAATTTTGACGTCACCTTTATAATGGCTTCTTTTACCTAAGTATGAAAAAAATAAAGTCCAAAAATTTGTTTTTAAACATTGTCCATTGTCCAAATTCATACCACCGTACGTTGGAGAACATTGATGTTTTTGTATCTCTAAGGATCACGGATTTTTCTTTCAAAGTTTTTATCCTCAACTTAAAGTGTAATTACTTTATTCCATTCAATGTCCTCATTACAATTTACTTTATGCAAAGCTAATGGAGACTGGTTTAACTTGCCTTCAGTCAAAAAATTTTGGTGTTGTTGAACCCTTGTTCGTGTTTTTTGTTCGTTTTGTTTCACCAACATATACTTTGGAGCGTTTGCACTTAATTAAATAGGTTCCTGGGGTGCTGTTGCATGGTAATTTAGACTTATTTTTAGACGTTAATAACGTTTTTAGGTTAGCATTTGATTTAAAAACAGTTCTGTAACCAGCTTTTCTGAACATTCTTTTAAGTCTGGGAGATATTATTGGTATCCATGGTAAAGAGATTGTAGGACGGTTATTAGAGTTTGATGGAATTTCATTTTTGTTCGCAAAACGTTTTTTCCGAACCTGACTAGAAATATCTTTAAGCATTTTTTCATCGTATCCATTTTCAGTAAACACTTGAATTAAAAAATTTATCTCATCTTTTAAATGGTTTTCGCTGCATATTTAGTATGCTCTGTGTATGTATACTTTGAATATTGCTTTTAAAATTATAGGATCATGATTAGAATGAGATTTGATTTGGATATTGGTTATTGCATCCTTCCTGTAAACCTTGAACTCATATTTTCCTTGTGTATTATTAATAACAGTTATATCCAAAAAGTTAAGTATCTTATTTTTGTTTTCAACCTCAATAGTATATTTTAAAGAAGGATGTTGTCTGTTAAGAATTGTTTGGAACTGTTCCGCTTGATTTAAGTTAGAAAACTTTGCATGGCTATTGTCTACATATCTATGAAAGGATTTAATATCAATTAAAGGAATCATTGTCGTTGCCATTTTTATTGCTTTTTCCTCATGGTGTTGTAAAAAAGATTTAGCCAAAACAACCATAAAAGACAATCCAATTGGGCCTGAATTCTCCAACTCATAAATCTCACCATTCCACAAGAAATAACAACGAAACAAACAAAGTTCAATTAATTGTTTTGTTTCAGTTAAAGTAAGTTTAGTTGAGTTTTTGTAAGAAACACGTTTATTTAATTGATCCAAAAGTATTAAAGTTGCTTCTTTTAATGGTATTGATGGGTAAAAGTTTACAATATCAAAGGATACGTCTATTTCATCTTTGTCAATTAACCACGACTTCGTCTCGTTTATAAAGTCTTTTAAATTTTTTAATTTAATAGGATTTTCATTTAAGACCGGTTGTATTCTTTTAACCAAGTAATTCGAAATTCCATAACAAGGTGTGCCAATAGTTGATACAACTACTCTCATCGGATAAGATTTTTCTTGTTTATGAGCTTTAATTAGACCCATATAAATATAGACCCAATAAAACCCATAAAAACTCGGTGTGGCAGGATCACTCGGGTATACGCTTTCATATTCATCATTAGAAAAACGTTGCTTTTTGTTAAATTTTGAATAGAAAGACCTTATTTTAGCAGCATAACTTAGAGTGGGATCAATACTAAATAACAACAAAAAAAAATTTTTTGTTGTTATTTAACGGTCACAATTTTTGTAATTATATTATATTATATGCTGATGATTCCGGTGCCTATAATCCGGCGAAAATTTCAAATAAATTATTTAGTATTGAGAGAATTCGTATTATCTGATGTTTTAAATTAGTTTATATATATATATATATATATATATATATATATATATATATATATATATATATATATATATATATATATATATATATATATATATATATATATATATATATATATATATATATATATATATATATATATATATATATATATATTTATATTTATATATCATATCAATAAATCCTATATTTGTTTCTAATTATATTCCGCTAAAAAATATTGATTTTGACTGGATGGCTTTTATGGCACGCAAACTACGCAATTTGCGTAACTCTTTTTCTATATTTTTATATGGTAGGAATAACGTTATAACACATTCTACAATCTAAAAAAATCTCGTTTTTTGGCTCTCATTGAAATTTGCGGGACAACTGAATAAGCGCGAATTTCATAAGTGCGAACTGGCATAAGTGCGAATGGAACTGGCATAAGCGCGAATTGACATATGTGCGAACTGGCATAAGTGCGAAGCGTTGCAAAAACTGGCATAAGTGCGAACTGGTATATGTGCAAATTGGCCAAAACATTTTGCAAACATTAGCATAAGTGCAAATCGGCATAAGTGCGAACTGGCATAAGTGCGAATCAGTTACAAAACCTGGCACAAGTGCGAACTGGTATAAGTGCTCCGCACTTATGCCAGTACGCACTTATGCCAGTTTTTGCAACGCTTCGCACTTATGCCAGTTCGTACATATGCCAATTCGCGCTTATGCAGCCTCCCGAAATTTTCTAATAAAAGTTAAAAAGGGTTGGTATGAATAATGAAATGAAATTTTTAGTTTTAAATTTTATTAACTGACCTAGTTTCAGAAACATTCGGCGCTAAACTTAAAATTTAATTTAATAGCAGAAAATGATCCTGTTAATTTTTTTTTTCAAAATCGAATTTGCTAGCTGCAAAAAAATTATGAAGAAAAAATTGAATTAAAACGGTTTCCGTTTAATTGTGCACACTTTTTATTTCACAACATTTTATTAATTAATTTTAATTACGCATCTAGTCCTTTTATAAATATGAGTCACCACGTGATTAATAACTTGAAAAATTAATCACTATATTTCAGTCAGTTAAGAAAGATTCACGCAAGACAAACAAAAAAATAATTAAGTTGATGTGTCAACGCTGTAATTGCATAAAATCTGGTAACTTATTATTATGTAAAGCATTATTTATGTATGGCACTCCGAAAGATAGCGTTATCGTTCTGGATAAAAAGCCCTCCATAATACTGACTCTGTCACCTTTTAAAATACTTTTACTGAACATTAGTTGAAATGCTTGTTAAAAGACCTAATTGGGTTTTCGAATCAACAAAACAAGCACTTTGGCTTGCTTTTTATACTGAAGATAATAGAATATAAGAAGACCATAATGTCCATTCTGGAGTTTTAAATTTTTTATGTGGAGTCCCGCAGGGATCAATTCTTGGTCCACTCCTTTTTCTTTTATTTATTAATGACTTCTGTAATGCATTCTTAAAACTGAATTCAGTCATGTTTGCAGATGAAACGAATCTACTTCTTACCAACATGATATCAAAACATTATATGCTGACATGAATATAGAACTAGTTAAAGTAAACAACTGGTTTAAAGCTAACAAACTTTCGCTTAATGCTGAGAAAACAAATTATATACTATTCCATAAAAAAATACAAGAGGAAAATCTTCCTTTCAAGTTGCCTAAACTATTCCTATATGATAAACTAATTAAAAAGCAATCCAATATAAAATTCTTAGAAATCATTGTTGATGAAAAGTTACCCTGGCTTCCTCATATAATATACATCCAGTCAAAAATCACCAAAATCCTAGGTTTGATATATCGAGTTCGTTCTTACTTCAATACACAAGGTCTGAAATTAACTACTTTGGGCTAATACATAGCTTCATCAGCTATGCAAACATTTCATGGTCAAGTACTCAAACATCAAAGCTTAAAAAACTGTATAGTTTGCAAAAACATGCTTGTAGAATCATTTACTTATAAAGATAGGCGTGAACACGCTAAACCCTTAATGAGTGATATGAAAATGATGAATGTGTTTGAAATAAATGTCTATCAGCATTTAATTTTCATGTATCGTTACAATTACAATATCTCTCCTGTAAGCTTTAATAATAAGTTTGAATTAAATAAAAATGAAAACTAGAACAAATATATAGAACACATATAAACTACCTCGGATAATAAATAAATATTCAGAACATAGCATTTCATACCGAGGTCCTAAAGTATGGAATACCTTTCAAAAAGGATTCAAAGCTACGGTAAATTCGTTAAGTTCATTCAAGTTTATAACAAAAAAAGAAATTTTTTAAAATTTGAGAAACGTTTTTGGTTAATGTTACCACTCTACTTTTTGTTGTTGTTGCTGTTGTTTAACAATCTTATTAACGAATTAGGCATTTTATTACGATATTTATTACGATATTTAATTGAAATTTTATTACGCATATATTTTACGAAATTTTATTACGTATTACCTATTACGATATTTTATTGCAATTTTGTTAAACAGGCTCTATGAAAAGATTGCAATGACGTACTGTCATTCTCATCTTCTATGAGCCTCTTTCTGTTCTTACATATTTTTTTTTTATGAAGCACGAAGTTGTAAAATTCTTAAGTTATATTAAAACAGAAAAAAAAAAAAAAAACTTTTATAATTTTTCATTTTCGAAAAAAAAAATCTTTTATATTTTTTTATTCGAAAATAAAAACGTTTATAGAAAAAAAGTACAAAAAATTATTTTACTATTTGTTAGTGAATACTTCCTATGCGGAAACACTTTTTTTTAGGTAAATTCGAGACCTCAAGCCCGTTTTTGTATCGAATGAAAGAGTCGTCCCACGCAACAAACGCAGGAGATTCAAAAATAAGCAATTGTATTTACTCAGTAATTGGTCAGCTTTACGTAAATAAAAACATTTGAAGTTTTGCTTAAATTTTTAATCACGTAAAGTTAAGCAATTTACTCAGTACCTGCTCAGCTTTACGTGAATAAAAACTTAATCAAAATTGTTTAATCAAAAGTTTTTATTCACGTAAGCTGACCAATTACTGAGTAAAAGCGATTACTTATTTTTATTCACCCGGCATAAAGCAAAGACGATAGTATTTCAAGTGTCCAAAACGTTACAACAAATGAGGCCATCCATTAAGTACGTACGGAGGTTTTGGGGGAGGGGGTTTGGCAAAAGCGTACGAACATGTTCAAGGGGAGGGAGTGTTATAGAGAGTGAGTACGTATGCGGTTGGGTGTATCTCTCCTAAACTTGATTTTATTTTTTTAAAAACATTGAATTTCACGTGCCACAAATCAAAATTGCTTTTTTTTTAGTCAATTTTTTTTAAATTTTTTTTATAAATAATGAGAGAAAAAAGAAATCGAGTTAATTTTGAAAAAAAAAAAATACGTACCTACTCGTCAGGAGTTCTTCGAAAGTGAACAGGTTCGTACAAGGGGGAGATTTCTTATGTACCAAAAAGTTCAGACTAATATTTTTAACCTTTAGTATGACCATGGAAGTATAAAACAGATGGAAGTTCATCGAGACGCAAACATCAAAGCAATTTCAAGTCGTCTCGGGAGTATACTTGTAACCGACAATAAAAAAAAACAAGTTCCACTGGACAAAAAAAAAAAAAATTATTTTATTAAAAAATCAAAAAATAAACTATTCTAGGGATATGTACAAGGCCTTCTTTATTCGAAGGCCTCGACACCGTGCGGGAAATTTTTTGACTGAAGGCCGGTTTTAAAAAACCTGTTTAAAGTTGTAAAAGCTGTAGCTGCTTTCAAAGAAATTTAAAATAAATAATTTATGATGCCTTTAAAATGCTGCGTACCAAATTGTTACTCAAATTATAAGTCTTCAGATTGTAAAATATCTGTATACAAATTTCCTCGTGAAATATCTGAAAAAAACAAGTGGTTTATGAGTATTCCTCGCTCACACTGGACTTTAACAAAATATAGCGTTGTTTGTAAATTGCATTGGCCAGAAGATGCCGAGTTTACTTTATATTGTGGTAAATTGAGACCAATTAATCCTCCATCAGTGTTTCCAAATATATCTAAAAGTTGTCTATCCTCTCCACCACCAAAAATGAGAAAAACTTTATCTTCTTCTTCAAAAAGAGGTATCGAAAAAGATGAAATAGAAGATTATAGAATAATTGATAATTTAAAGTTTGAGGATATTGAAAAATACTTATCTACTGAAAATGATGTAGTTACTTACAAGCAAAACAATTCTATTTTTATTCAGTCTAAAGTTTTTAATTGTGGGGTTCCACTATTTTTGCTGATAATTAATCAAAGTTTAATGTTTGAAGCATTTCATTATGGTTCAAAATGTATTGTTAAACCTCTTTCGAAAAATAGAATAACTTCATTTAATACAAAGTCAGTTAAATGAAGCTCTTAGATATCTAAAAGTTAAAGATGAGGATCATAAAACCCTAGTATTATTTCAGCATCTAAATGTAATGGGAAATCATTCTGTTGGCTTAACTGTATATACACCTGATATAATAACCAGGGGTTTTGAATATTTTGCAACAAGTCCTTCCACTTACAATCAATTGTGTTGTGATTATCAGTTGCCAAGTATTCGAACTTTAACTCGTATAGCTTCAAAAATAAATTCTCAAGACAATTTGGTTTTTTTAAGTTCTGTGCAATTAAACCTTGAGGAAAAAAAAAAGAAATTGTGTTTTATTGATAGATGAAGTTTATGTCAAAGCTGCTTTATTATATCAAAGTGAAAATATTTTTGGAAAAGCTGTTAATAATCCAGAGAAATTAGCTACTACTGTACTTTCATTTATGATCAAAGTCTTTATGGTGGTCCTGAATTTTTAGCAAGAGTTTTACCAGTTACTAATCTAACATCAGATTTCCAACTAGATCAATGCAAGTTAATTGTAGACACCATAGAAAGTTCTATATGTAATGGCAAAGTAGTTGCAATAATTACTGATGGTAATAAAGTTAACCAAAGCTTTTTTTCTAAATTCAAGACAGTAGATGGAAAACCTTGGTTATGTCAAAATCGAAATGACATATATGTCCATCTTTTAAAGTGCATTAGAAATAATTGGCTGACAGAAAAGTTAAGTCAGTTGCTGTTTATTTATAATGAAATATCTTATACTGCAAATTGGAGAGATTTAGTTAACTTATATACACTTGAAAAAAACCAATTATTAAAGTTATCAAAGTTGACTGAAACATCAATAAATCCTAAACCAATAGAACGACAAAAAGTAAGTACTTGTTTGCAAGTATTCAGTGAAGAGACAGTTGCAGCTCTAAAAACGCATCCTAAAATAGACCAAGAAAGTGTCAAGGGTACTATTATTTTTTTGGAGTTGATTATAGATTTTTGGAAAATAGTAAATGTTAAATGTCCTGGTGCTAATCTTAGATTCAGGGATGAGTCCCGTAATGTAATTAGATCTTCAGATGACTTTAACTTGAAAAAATTGCTTGCAATTGCAACAATGGCAGAAAATATGAAACCAACATCTGGTAAACGAGTTCGCCAGCTAACAAAAGATACAAGCAATGCACTTTCACATACCTGTCGTGGCCTAATTGATTTATCTTGCTATCTTTTATCAACTGGAAATAAATATGTAATTTTAGGTTGGTTTTCTTTGGATCCGATTGAAAAATGCTTTGGAAAATTACGTCAAGGATCAGGTGGTACTTATTTTATAACCGCTAAATCAGTTATTGAAAAAGTACGTATTCAGCATGCTAAGCTGGTGCTGCAGCTAAATATTGATGTAGAAGGAAATGATGGCCATGACTGTCTTTTATGTCTTGTAGATTTAGATGATAGGGAAATCGATATTGTTTACAATTTAGCAGATCTAGAAGATAGCATAAATATAGAAATTTTATATTCTGTTGTCTATATTGTTGGTTATGTTCAAAAGTGTTCCCCTGAAGAAATTGGAGATGATACAATTATTTGAATGATTATTATGAAAAATACGGAAATTATTTAAATAATTTAAATAGGGGAGGACTAACTATTCTATCTGACACTTGATATCTGACACTCAATGGTCCTTATTTTGCTATATATTTTTTTCTTTATTATATAAAAGAGTTTGCAGAACATTTCTGATTCGACAGTTTACATTTATTGCAGAATTCTACGAATTTTCTATTTCAAAGAAACAATGCCAAATACTGGCAAACATTTTTTCAAAGAACTTTACATTACTTCACACTCCTAAATATAATAAAGAAACTAAACTCAAAGAAATTAAGTTTATGTAAACGTTTTTTTTTCCTATTTAGTACAAAATTTTTATTTTTATATTACTTATTATATCTTTTAAATTAAAAATCTCAATTGAAAATGTTTTAATTTAACTTTACTTTTAATTAACCTCAATAAATTATTTTTGCAATAAGAAATTAAGATTTTTTTCAAACAGACTGTGTTAAATTTTAGCAAAGCTATATAACTTTTACCGGTCCGCCATTTTTTTTTTTATCGGTCTTCGGTCAAAAAATTTCCCGCACGGTGTCGAGGCCTTCTAATAAAGAAGGCTTTGGAAACGTGGCAAAGTTTTAACCGTTAATAATTGCAATTATTCAGCATAAGGTTTATTAAAACTCGTTTATTAAATAGAGCCGCTTGATTTTAAGAGCATATGTTAGTTTAAGCATGGACGTATAAGAGATGGACGTGCAACTTATTGCGAACTATGCTTAATAATTAGGCGTCTGTATTGTTACAAGTCTATTGTTTCAAACAAAAGAAAATAGTTATGATTCTATACGTCGATTTTTTTTTAACGATTTATTGAACTTGTTTAGTCAGTCAATTATAGTTTTTCATAATGCTATTGTTAAAAAATTATGAACAATCAGGGCAGTACTTTAGTTGTTATAACATTAACATAGTTCGTAAACATTCACAAAATTAAGTAAAAGTTGTGTATTAAAAATATGTAAAATGTAGTTCTTTGTGATTTTATAATAAAAAACTAATTTTTAAAGCAAATAGCAAGTATGCAATTACGATGTTATCATCGAAGTTATTTTAGTAGTTAAGAAGTAATACAATAAAAAAAGTACATCTTTTAATAATTTTTATATTTTATCTAAATACACTAAGGTAATTTGGTTAATTGTAGCCTAGTTTTGAAAGCAAACTGTTTGTTATAAAAGTTAATAATAAAATTAGCATTAATATAATTAAATTGAAACAGTTTGTATCACGTTAGGATGATTAAATTAATTTCAAACCGGAGTTTTTTTTATTTATTAACATAACGTATAATAAAAGAAGGCAAAAAAAAGCGGCATGTCGGAGAAAACAAAAAAATATATTGAAGTTGAAACAAAATGAGCAAAGAATTTAGACTCTGAATGGTAAGAATACTAACTGAAATATAAAATATAAAATTTGACTAAAATATCCAATCAACAAATCTTTTTTAAAAAGCTCTCTCTATGTGTTAATTTTATTGTTGACGTTTACTTAAAAACAGGAAGTATTTGTCTAAGTATTATAAAAAATCTGTTATTATATCTTTGTATTTGTAATAAACATCATTTATTTATGTTTGATTTGAACAATAACTTGCAAGCACATAAATGATTCAATTTTTACAAAAATAACTTTACAGAATCGTCTATTAAATCCTTACTAAAAATCTTTTATTGGCAGCCATTTTAAATACTTTTTATGCTTATGACGGAATATTTTGATAAGATCGTGAAAACGCATGGCTCGCTGATTTTGGCGGTTTCTTTGATGTAAAACAAAAGGTTCATCGTCCATGGTTTAAGCTTCTTTTCTAGTTTTAAGTCATAACACGACATTTGATTAAAAAGACAACTAAAACAATTTTTAAAAAAATCAAAAAAATTGTTTTCAAAATAACTTAAGTTTAAAGCTTCATTAGCTGTATATCATAGTTCCATTCATTTTTGTAGTACTTCATTCATTTAATAGTTCATAAAAAAGTTGTCGTTACGTTGCGCCATTTCTAATGTTTTTCTTGAATATAATTGGCGAACCTTCGAAATATTATATTTTTAAATTATTATAAACGTATTTATTTGCGTCAACATATAAAGATTAAAGTATAGTCTTGATGTCGTTTTCATATTGTTTACGAAAACAAAAGGTTACAAGCATAGTCTCGAAGAATTTCAATGCGGTTGAACTTCCTTCTGTATGACAAGAAAATTTAAAGAGTTTAAAGTACTTAAGCGGATATTTTAATATTTCGTAATACACGTACACTTTTGTAATAAAAAATATCAAAGTTTTTTATTACTAAGGTATTCATTTATGTAAGCGATGTTGTATTTTTAATAAAGGAAACAGAAAGGACAGTTTTTTGCCAATGCATCGATGAGGTAGTTAGGTCGATTAGATAAATTTTTATCAGAAAATTGAGGTTTGTGTTAATTTTTAAGCAAACGCATGTGGCACACATAAAACAATTATTTAAACAACTATTAAAAAGTAATCTATATATTTACAAAGTTAAAAAAAATTTTCATCAGCAAAATAATGTTTATAAAAGATATGTGGCTTTTAAAAAAGCCGTTTTAGTTGTCAAGTTTAGGCACGCTCTCCTCGAATTCGACGAGCCAGTTGTATGTCTTTAGGCATTATTGTTACACGCTTAGCGTGTATAGCACATAAATTGGTATCTTCGAATAACCCAACGAGATAAGCTTCAGCAGCCTCTTGTAGGGCACCAATTGCTGCACTTTGAAATCTAAGGTCAGTTTTGAAATCTTGAGCAATTTCACGAACCAAACGCTGGAACGGCAACTTTCTTATTAACAGCTCAGTTGATTTTTGATAACGTCGAATTTCTCTCAGGGCAACTGTTCCTGGCCTATAACGATGAGGTTTTTTAACACCACCGGTGCTAGGAGCACTTTTTCGCGCTGCTTTAGTAGCTAACTGTTTTCTTGGTGCTTTGCCCCCTGTCGATTTGCGAGCGGTTTGCTTAGTACGAGCCATGAGTACGTCTTTATTTCGCTTTGAAAACTTCAATAATGGCAATGTGTCAGATCGGAATGCGTTATAAATTTTTTTCTAGAAATATGATTGGTAGATGAAACTTACTTATGATTGGTCATATTTTTGTTAACTAATTTTGATTGGAAGATGAAACTCAAATTTCATTGGTATATTTTATTTTTTTGAGATCATATCTTTATGACTTCTTAAAAAATTTGCGGCTTTAGTTATTCTCGGACCATGTCGGAATCAATATTAAGAAACGAATTTTATGAAGACAGTAACATATTTTTTTCAATTATGCACAATAAATAAATTTAATGTGCTTAAAAACTGTTTTTATCACGTTTAAAAAGTGCTGCAACCTAATTTTTGCTATACAACTAGAAATCTTTGCTGTATAGTTAAGCTTCACAAAAACTAAAGGACGTCAGTTCTTGCATTCTATTGATTACTTGCACAATGTTATTTTCACACTTTCAGTATTGTGTATATCACTTAATAGAGTATTTGATTAGACTTGTGATTTCTATTGTTTATATTGTTGGAGTGTTATTGTCATTATTTATATTGTTATTTGTATTTCAACTCTTGTATCTTTAGATTAGTTTATTATTGTTGAATAAAGCCTTTATCAAGGTCTTGATTTTATGAGTTTATCACAATTTATTTAACAATTAATTTTTTTTTTTTAATGAAAAATGTCAAAGATCTTTAAAAAAAGAAGATTGAAAGCAAACGTTTAAGAGTTTCAATGGAAATATTCAATTGAGAG